>SJXQ01010377.1:165812-298327 GCA_006408695.1 Aepyceros melampus
CATTACTTTGCCAGCAAAAGTCCATCTAGTCAAGGCTATGGTTTTTCCTGTGGTCATGTATGGATGTGAGAGTTGGACTGTGAAGAAGGCTGAGTGCTGAAGAATTGATGCTTTTGGACTGTTTGTTGGAGAAGACTCTTGAGAGTCCCTTGAACTGCAAGGAGATCCAACCAGTCCATTCTGAAGGAGATCAGTCCTGGGTGTTCTTTGGAAGGAATGATGCTAAAGCTGAAATTCCAATACTTTGGCCACCTCATGCAAAGAGTTGACTCATTGGAAAAGACTCTGATGCTGAGAGGGATTGGGGGCAGGAGGAGAAGGGGATGACAGAGGATGAGATGGCTGGATGGCATCACTGACTCGATGGGTGTGAGTTTGGGTGAACTCCTGGAGTTGGTGATAGACAGGGAAGCCTGGCGTGCTGCAATTCATGGGGTTGCAAAGAGTCAGACACGACTGAGCGACTGAACTGAACTGAAGTTAGAAGAAGGAAAGAAATCATAAAGATCAGAGCAGAAAAGAATGAAAAACAAATGATGGAGACAATAGCAAAGATCAGTAAAACTAAAAGCTGGTTCTTAGAGAAGATAAACAAAATTTACAAACCATTAGACAGACTCATCAAGAAAAAGGGAAAAGACTCAAATCAATAAAATTAAAAATGAAAAAGGGAAATCATGACAATGCCAAAATATAAAGAATCTTAACAGACTATTACACACAATAATTTGCCAATAAAATGAACAACCTGGAAGAAATAGACAAATTCTTTAAAGTACAACCTCCAGGACTGAACTAGGAAGAAACAGAAAATATGAGAAGAGCAATCACAAGCACTGAAATCCAAACTGTGGTGAAAAATCTTCCAACAAACAAAAGCCCAGGGCCAAATGGCTTCACAAATGAATTCTACCAAACATTTAAAGAACTAACACCTATCCTGCTCAAACTCTTCCAGAAAATTCCAGAGGAAGGAAAACTTCCAAGGTCATTCTACATGGCCACCATCACCCTGATACTAAACCAGACAAAGATACCTTAGAAAAGAAAATTACGGGTCAATATCACTGATGAACATACACACAAATGTCCTCAACAAAATTCTAGCAGACTCCAAAAACACATTAAAAGGATCATACACCATGATCAAGTGGAGTTTATCCCAGGCATGGAAGGATTCCTCAAAGCAATCTACAGATTCAATGCAATCTCTATATAACTAGCAATGGCATTTTTCACAGAAGTAAAACAAAAAATTTCACAATTTGTATGGATATACAAAAATACCCTAAGAGGCAAAGCAATCCCGAGAAAGAAAAACAGCTGGAAGAATCACTCTTCCTGACTTCAGACTATATTACAAAGCTACAGTCATCAGATAGTATGGTACTGGCACAAAAACAGAAATATAGACCAATGGAACAAGATAGAAAGCTCAGAAATAAACCCATGCACCTATGGGCACCTTATGTTTGACAAAAGAGGCAAGAATATACAATGGAGAAAAGACAGGCTCTTCAATAAGTGGTTCTGGGAAAACTGGACAGCTACATGTAAAAGAATGCCATTTTAGAATGCTTCCTAACATCATACACAAAAATAAACTCGAATGGATTAAAGACTTAAATGTAAAGACAGAAAATGTAAAGCTCTGGAAAACTTAGGCAATACCTCTTGGACATAAATCACAGCAAGATCTTTGACCCACCTCATAGAGTAATGGAAAGATGTTTGACAAAAGAGGCAAGAATATACAATGGAGAAAAGACAGGCTCTTCAATAAGTGGTTCTGGGAAAACTGGACAGCTACATGTAAAAGAATGCCATTTTAGAATGCTTCCTAACATCATACACAAAAATAAACTCGAATGGATTAAAGACTTAAATGTAAAGACAGAAAATGTAAAGCTCTGGAAAACTCAGGCAATACCTCTTGGACATAAATCACAGCAAGATCTTTGACCCACCTCATAGAGTAATGGAAAGAAAAATAAAAATAAACAAATGGGATCTAATTAAACTTAAAAGCTTTTGCACAGCAAAGGAAACAATAAACAAAAGGAAAATATAACTCCCATTATGGTAAAAAATAATTGCAAATGAAGCAATTGACAAAGGATTAATCTCCAAGATATTATAAGCAGATCATACAGCTCAATATCAGAAAAACAAACAGTCCAATGAAAAATGGGCAGAAGACCAAAACAGACATTTCTCCAAAGATAATAGGCAGATGGACAATAAACATATGAAAAGATACTCAATGTTGCTCATTATTAGAAAAATGAAAATCAGAACTACAGTGAGTTTATTACCAAAAAATCTACAAACAGTAAACGCTGGAGAAGATGTGGAGAAAAGGGAACGCTACTGCATTATTGGTGGGAATGTAAATTGGTACAGTCACTATGGAGAGGAGTATGGAGATTTCTTAGCAAATTAGGAATAAAACTACGGTATGATCCAGCAATCCCAGTACTGGGCGTATACCTTGAGATGACAAAAATTCAAAATGACACATGTACCCCAATGTTCACTGCAGCACATAATAGCCAGGACATAGAAGCAACCTAGATGCCCATCAACAGGTGAATGAATAAAGAAGTTGTACTACATGTATACAATGGAATATAAGCCATCAGTCAGTCAGTTCAGGTCAGTCGCTCAGTCGTGTCTGACTCTTTGCAACCCCATGAATCACAGCACGCCAGGCCTCCCTGTCCATCACCAACTCCAGGAGTTCACTTAGACTCAAGTCCATCGAGTCAGTGATGCCATCCAGCCATCTCATCCTCTTTTGTCCCCTTCTCCTCCTGCCCCCAATCCCTCCCAGCATCAGAGTCTTTTCCAATGAGTCAACTCTTCACATGAGGCGGCCAAAGTACTGGAACTTCAGCTTTAGCATCATTCCTTCCAAAGAAATCCCAGGACTGGTCTCCTCTAGGATGGACTGGTTGGATCTCCTTGCAGTCCAAGGGACTCTCAAGAGTCTTCTCCAACACCACAGTTCAAAATCATCAATTCTTCGGCGCTCAGCCTTCTTCACAGTCCAACTCTCACATCCATACATGACCACAGGAAAAACCATAGCCTTGACTAGACGGACCTTAGTCGGCAAAGTAATGTCTCTGCTTTTGAATATACTATCTAGGTTGGTCATAATCTTCCAAGGAGTAAGCATCTTTTAATTTCATGGCTGCAGTCACCATCTGCAGTGATTTTGGAGCCCCAAAAAATAAAGTCTGACACTGTTTCCACTGTTTCCCCATCTATTTCCCATGAAGTGATGGGACCAGATGCCATGATCTTCATCATAAAAAGGAACAATTTGAGTCAGTTATAGTGAGGTGGGTGAACCTAGAGCCTGTTATAGTGTCAGAAAGGGAAAAACAAGTGTCATTTATTTATGCACATATATGCAATCTAGAAAAATAGTACTGATGAACCTATTTAGAGAAGAAAGAGAGTTACAGACGTAGAGACTGGACTGGTGGACAAATTGAGAAAGTAGCATTGACATGTCCATGGCATTTTCCAGGCAAGAATACTGGAGTGGGCTGCCACTTCCTTCTCCAGGTCATCTTCCCAGCACAAGAATCAAACCCTTTCTCTTGTGTCTCCTGCACTAGCAGGCAGATTCTTTACCACTGAGCCACCAGGGAAGTTCCCATATATACACTATCACCTGTAAAACATATAACTAGCAGCAAAATAAAAAGGGAGCCTAGCCCGACACCTGGTGATGACCTAGAGCACTGGAATGGAGGGGAGGCACAAGAGGGAGGGAATATATATACATATATATATGTGTGTGTGTGTGTATATATATATATGTAATTATGGTTGATTTACGTTGGTGTACAGTAGAGACCACCACAACATTAAAAAGAAATTATCCTCCAACTAAAAATATAAAAATAAATATTAAATACCTACTGATAGCACTTACTAAATACACCAGGTACAAATACCCCATAACTCTTATGAATGCTAACAGTGGGTCTGTGATGAGCTAAGGAAAGCATCTTTCATAATTTTTCTTTCATAGTTTGCCTCAGACACTGGAAAACCACTCTCAGTTTTTTGGCAGAAAAGAAAATGAGTAAAGAAGACAAAAGACTGGAAAATGGTGTGGAACCCAATTTATTCTTTTCCCTGAAAGTCTCACATCTCTCACTCATATCAAATCATTCAATTCTAGATGTACCAAGAAAAGGCAAAGAGAATATCAGAGAAATGGGTAAGTGCAATCAAACCTGAAAATAGATGAATCAAGGACAGAGAGTAAGGAAGAAAGAAAGGAAACAACAAACAGCACACTGAGATTGCCACTGGGACTCATTAAAAACATATGCATGGTTATTCCTAAATGCTAACTCATAAACAGACCCTTTATAAATCTAAGTCCTCAGATATGAAGTCCAATTCTTGGTTTTCCAGAAAATATTGGGCTTTTACTCTGCACTATTAGGAAAAACACACTAAGCTGTTAGAATGGTCTCTCTGTTCTACACTATTAGCCTATTTATTATATAATTATATGGTTTTACTAATTAAATCTTGGTAGCTAAATACCATGATAGATATTCCTTATATTAAATTCTATTCTGTAGCAAATAATGATAGCAATGTTTAAGTTATTTGGGAATCCAAACTTTTCATTAAGTACATGAATTAACAAATTTATTTGAGGGCTATTAGAACTAAGACGTGAAAGTAAAGAATATGAAACATTGAGATCTATAGTATTTACATTCTAAAAACGCTTCTGGTACTTTCACAACACATCTCTAGAATTAGTTCACATCTAACTTCGGTTTCCTTAAAGAATTGCATATACTTACCTGCAAATGTAAAAAACAATTCATTTTGCAAACCAGCTCTTTGCATTTTAACACGATGACATTCAGACTTAAGTAAGGAAACTTCACATGAAAGGTCAAGAACAAGTTTGCTTAAAATCTGAAGAAGTTTCTTCTCAAAAGAAATATTATAGATACTGTTGCAGGGAGCTGCATGATATCGAGCTGTGAACTGGTAATAATAATGCGGCTCACGATAAGCTGCAAAAAATTAAACAGTAACAGTTATTTAAGCAATTCAAATACATCTCAACTCTTCAAGACAAATTATTATTTGGAATAAATTCATAATACAGTTAAGCCTTGAACAACACAACACAGGGTTAGGAAAGCCAACACCCCCCCTGCCAGTCACAGCTGAAAATCCATGTGTAATTTACAGTCAGTCCTCCTTACCTGCTTCTCTGTATCCAGGGTCTGCATCCCAGGATGTGGATCATGTCTGCTGCTGAAAGTATCCATGTATGACTGGACCCACATAGTTCAAACCCATGTTGTTCAAATGTCAACTGTGTATGTTTTTATATATAGCTGAATATACATATTATTTTTAATTTAACAAATACTCATCTAGCAGTTACAAGTGACTTACAGGCACTGTTAGAGGCACTCTACAAACAGTAACTCATTTAAATCTCTTTAATTTATTAATATTGGATAATCTTTACATCCATCATGAGGAAACTGAGGGAGGCAGGGGTTACATCACATGCCTAATGTCTATGCTATGAAAACTGAGACTCCAGCTCAGGAGCCTGGCCCGGAGGCTACACCCTTTATCACCGTGTCTTGATGCCTCAAACTCAGAAGGGAAACTTTTCTAAGTTCAAATATTTATCTTAGAAGAAATTAGTCATGAAACAATAGGCAAAAAATAAAAAGCATGCTTCTAACATATCTACAAGCTATGTTGAGTTCAATTGTTGTTTTGTCACTAAGTCATGTCTTTTGCAATCCTATGGACTTAGCCCAGCAGGCTTCTCTGTCCACTGGATTTCCCAGGCAAGGATGCTGAAGTGGTTAATGTTTCCTTCTCTAAGGGATTTTACAGATCCAGGAGTGGAACCTGTGTCTGCTGCTTGGCAGGCTGATCCTTTACCTCTGAGCCACTCAGGAAGTCCCTTGAGTTTAATTATAACATCTGAAACTGAGAATGCCTTTTTCCCCCCATCCATTTCAAAATCTCACTGAAATGATACAAGAAATAGAAAAATGATAAGAAATCTATAATACTAAAAATCAGAAAAGTTTACTTTCCAAGACAGGGAGCTCTGCTGGTGTTTTTGCTAAAAAGGGCCTGTTCCCGGCTCTCAGGCCAGAGCGACACTCACCACCAGCACTGAGATGACAGCTACCACCGTTCACTTTCCTACCTGTTCATTTGAGCCAAAGGTAAATGCACAGACTGAGCTACTGTCAGGCTTTGTCTTCAAGGCTGCATCAGACAGATTATAATTAGTGAGAAAACTACCAGTTTCATTTACAATCATGAGTGAAAACCAGATTTTCCTAACCAAATCTGGGGAAATACAGGAGCATTAAAGAAAAATATAAAAATGAAAAAACAAGAGAAAATAACATAAAAGAAATTAATGTAGGAATCATTTGTAAATATCTAAAATTCTAACTAATAAATATAGAAAATATATCCATAAAACTAGTATAAAGCTATTATAGAAGAGAGGAGATGGTAAATATGAAAATAATTCTGGAAAAATTTTAAAATACAAATACTAAAATTTTTTAAAGTAACTGATTAAATGAAAATGAGGCTAAAAATATAATTATATGTTTGTAAATGAAGTAATAGAATTCTTGTGTGGTGCAGAGAAAAATGAGAAGAGCAAAGTAAGGGAAAAGGAAGAGAGATCCCAGACATACAATGTCAAACTGAAGGAGTTCCAGAAAAGAACAGAAAGAGAAGAAATTAATCAGGGACAAAAAGGGACAGTGCTCTGTAAGCTAAAGGAAGACTTGTGTCCCCACACCAAAAAGGTCCCTGAAACTGTGAATAAGAAAACTGAAAATGTCACATTTCAACATAAATCTCAAAAACTTATCATGCATTTACTGAAACACACATTGCCATATGATAAATAACTGATTTATAATGATTGTATCAAGACTGATGACATCAAAGCTATGTGATGTGATACAAGCACCATGTAGAAGAGTGAACCTCAAAAAAAAATAAAAGTGAACCTCACTAGATGAAGCTGGAAGCTGGGGCAAGGCTCACCACAAGGACTGCAGACAGAATAAGTGTTCTCTATTCATGGATCAAAAAGGAACTCCCTTTTCTTTCAAGAATTCTGGCATGTATCATGTTACTGCCTTCCATAGAAAGAAGCCTGAATATAAGCCGCAATACTTCCAAAAAGCTCTCAAAAACTGTGTCAAGAGTATCCTCTGCTGAAGAGTGCTCCTTAACTTTGGAAGAAGTACACATTAACACACACACAATTCAGGATCCACATGTAGGTGTCAAAGAGTTATTAACAAGTTGTGTAAAAGAGAACACTGCAGGCTGGAGGCTGCCTACAGGACTGGCCCTTGGCTGGTAAACATTTCCTACCTGAACAGGCGTTGCTCCCCATATGATAAAACTGGTTCCCACCCGAGGAAGTAAACCCTGCACCTCTGAAGTCTGGGACTTTTGTTGGCAGCCTCTATGACTAGCTCCTAATCAATGCTTGGGTACTGAGTCAGCACACAGGCTACTGGATTTTCACCATTAAATAAAGGAGAGTTCCAGTGTGGCCTCACACTGGAAGGACAGAGCACAGGAGGCCTGAACGGGGCTCCTCCAGGTTCAGTCCATGCCGATCCCCACGCTGCTCCTACTGTGTATTCCTCACCTTAGCCACAAGTATAACTCCAAGTCCTTGCAGGGAACCCTTACAACAATTTACAAAATCAAATCCTCATGCAAAAATCAGAAGCTTTAAAAGATGATAGATACATATGGCTCCAGAAAAATAAAAATGATAAAAATGACAGAAAAATCTACAGGAGCTGTTCTCAAAAGTTTTGGTTTCTGGATCCCTTTATATCCATTCTTAAAAATCTCTAAGAACCCATCAAAGAACTTTTATGCAGGATGTAGCTACCAATATTTAATTACTAGATATTCAAACTGAAAAACTTTTAAAAATGTTTATTAATCAAATTTAAGATGGTAAAAACTCATCAGGCAGTAATATTAAAAAACCCTTTTAGGCACAATAACACTCTTCAAAAAGAATCAATGAGAAGAGTAGTATTGTTTTATACTTTGAAAAGCTGTTTAATGTCTGGTTTAAGAGAAGTTAGCTGGATTCATACAGTGGCTTGTGCATTCAATGACATGTGACATGCTGGTTTATTGCCGCATAGAGATATGTAGTTGGTAGGCAAGAAACGTTTTAACAGATTTTTGGGGTAATTGTGGATTACTCCACAGTAGTTTACCCACTATAACTGCAAATCTCAACACAGCTAAACAGTAAATAATATCATAGTATAATTACAAAATAGTTTTCACCTTACTGACCCCTTGAAAGGGACTCAGGACTCCCAGGAGTCCCTAGACCACTACTGAAAAACTACTCATATTATATATAATCAGAGTTAGAGTACTTGAACTTACTAGAAAATGATAAGAACACAACTTAGAAAAACAGGTAAAAAACAGAAATAGAACATCTCAGAAGGAATAATAAACACAGAAAACAATGCTCAGAGATACCAGTACTAAGCAAGCTGCAATCATGACAGTGGCATAGCGTTTTATGCTCACTATGCAAATTAAAGAGCAGGAACACCTATTTTCGTGAAGGATATGGACACAAATAAGCTTTCACACATATTATGAAAATTTAAACCAAAATTAAGAAATATATCGCAAAGTATTAAAGTAGTAAATAAGAATAGGAAACTACAGAACAAAGCCCAGTAGACGTGACTGAAGAGTAAGTGGAGATTTTACAGAAAAAGATCCAACTGGAAATACTGGAGGTGGAAAGTACAGTCACTGAAAGAGAAAAGCAAATGGCACCAAAGTTAAAACATGAAGTGAACAGACTAGCTGAACCGCAGACATCACATCCTTGAAGAGCAGTTTGACAAATCAGGCATAATGGTACCTAAAACACAGGGCTATAAACATTTAAGGTGAAGGAAGGTGAAGGTGAAGTCGCTCAGTCGTGTCCGACTCTTTGCGGCCCCATGGACTATAGCCCACCAGGCTTCTCAGTCCATGGAATTTTCCAGGCAAGAGTACTGGAGTGGGTTGCCATTTCCTTCTCCAGAGGATCTTCCCAACCCAGGGATCAAACCTGGGTCTCCCACACTGCAGGCAGACGCTTTAACCTCTGAGCCACCAGGGAATACTATACAAGCCAAAAATGTGGATGATAAATTGAGAAACCCTAATGAATATGTACGTGAACAGTGAACTTCCAGATGTTCAAGCTGGTTTTAGAAAAGGCAGAGGAACCAGAGATCAAATTGCCAACATCTGCTGATCATCGAAAAACCAAGAGTTCCAGAAAAACATCTATTTCTGCTTTATTGACTTTGTCAAAGCATTTGACTGTGTGGATCACAATAAACTGTGGAAAATTCTGAAAGAGATGGGAATACCAGACCACCTGACCTGCCACTTGAGAAACCTATATGCAGGTCAGGAAGCAACAGTTAGAACCAGACATGGAACAACAGACTGGTTCCAAATAGGAAAAGGAGTACATCAAGGCTGTATATTGTCTGCCTGCTTATTTAACTTCCATGCAGAGTACATCACGAGAAATGCTGGGCTGGAAGAAGCATAGCCTGGAATCAAGATTGCCGGGAGATTAATCAGTTATCTCAGATATGCAGGTGAAACCATCCTATGGCAGAAAATGAAGAGGAACTAAAAAGCCTCTTGATGAAAGTGAAGGAGGAGAGTGAAAAAGTGGGCTTAAAGGTCAACATTCAGAAAACGAAGATCATGGCATCTGGTCCCATCACCTCATAAGAAATAGATGGGGAAACAGTAGAAACAGTATCAGACTTTATTTTGGGGGGCTCCAAAATCACTGCAGATGGTGATTGCAGCCATGAAATTAAAAGACGCTTACTCCTTGGAAGAAAAGTTATGACCAACCTAGACAGCATATTCAAAAGTAGAGACATTACTTTGCCAGCAAAGGTCCATCTAGTCAAGGCTGTGGTTTTTCCTGTGGTCATGTATGGATGTGAGAGTTGGACTGTTAAGAAAGCTGAGCGCTGAAGAATTGATGCTTTTGAATTGTGGTGTTGGAGAAGACTCTTGAGAGTCTCTTGGACTGCAAGGAGATCCAACCAGTCCATTCTGAAGGAGATCAACCCTGGGATTTCTTTGGAAGGAATGATGCTGAAGCTGAAGCTCCGGTACTTTGGCCACCTCATGCAAAGAGTTGACTCATTGGAAAAGACTCTGATGCTGGGAGGGATTGGGGGCAGGAGGAGAAGGGGGCGACCGAGGATGAGATGGCTGGATGGCATCACTGACTTGATGGATGTAGTTTGAGAGAACTCCAGGAGTTGGTGATGGATAAGCAGGCCTGGCATGCTGCGATTTATGGGGTTGCGAAGAGTCGGACATGACTGAGCGACTGAACTGAACTGAATAAATATGTTTAATTAGTATTTCGGAAATAAAAATAGTCAAAGGGCAAGATTTTTAGAGATCCTAAAGGAGTCAACAAATTTAAAAATTAATTATGTAAACCACACTCTCTGACACACTGAATTAAAAATAAAAATCAACAATTAAAATCCCTCAGACATTTCTAGGGGACTTCCCTGGTGGTCCAGTGGTTAAGAACCCATCTTGCAATGCAAAAAATTGGGTCTGATCCCTGGTCAGGAAACTGAGATCCCACATGCCTAGGGGCAACTAAGCTCTCACACCACAACTACTGAGCCCATGCCCCACAACAAGAGAGCCCATGCCCCACAACTAAAGAGGCCACACACCACAACTAGAGAGGCCGTGCCTCACAAACAGAGAGACCACACACCACAACTAGGAGCCCATGCCCCACAACCAGAGAGCCCACACATCACAACTAGAGAGCCCACGCCCCACAAATAGAGAGCCCAACAGGGGCCTCAAAGAGCATAATCTCCATCCACCTGTTGGGCTACAGCTGGGGAGCTGTAGGGTGACCTCTGGAGGGTGACGGGGACTTGTCACAGCCATGCAGATTCAAGTAGCCCCTTAGGTGGTAGGTCACGCTGCCTGCAGGATCTGGCAAAGACCAGTTCTCTGGTTGTGAAGGAGCCCACAAGGCCAAGGGCCCTTGATCTTTTGCTTTCCTCTATCATTCTATCTCTTTGAACTTGAGAAGCTCCACAAGATGACCACCGGACATTCAAATAAAGACTGTGTCACACGCAACTGACAACTTACTTGGGTGAGTTTCCCCTGTGGCTCCTCCCCTCCGTGCTCATCCTTCATCCCAGCCCCAAATGCAGGATGCTGGAACTACAAGAGGGCCCAAACTGGGGAATTCCCTGAATCCTCTTCCAGATTTGTAGCCGGCCCTCCCCAAATACTTTTGGGGCTTACAGCATCATTGCACCCCCAAGGGAATGTTGTGGACAAGCACTTCCCTCCAGAGGGCTGCAGGTCCTCCCTGCTATGAAGCCTGCAGCTGTGCACCTTCCTAGTCCCACTCAGTCTTCCTCCTTATTTCAACCCCATCATCAATTGTGATACCAAGCCAGGTGTCATGCTCCCTCTTAAGGGTCACATCTGGTGGGGCACCCAGACACCCTTGAACAGAAGTGTGGGAGAGCACTTATTTCGTGGAGGTCACAGGCAGACTTTACCAACCCCTGAAAGGAGGCAGTGGGCTTACAAATGTCTCTTGGGAAGCATCATGACTGTACACCTTCCCTCCTGTCCTAGATTTCTCTTATATCCTCCTTCTCTCTTGACTTCTTGGACTATCTATTGATCCCCGCTTGCTTGCTGGCTTTGCCAGCAGATTGGGTTTTGCCTCTTTTAATTCTATGAATAGGTAGCTCTTTCCTGTCCTCCACTATCTCCCAGAGTTTGCTCAATTGGTAGGAGATTGAGGAAACTCTGGGAGACAGTGGAAGTCACAGGAGCCTGGCATGCTACCATCCATGAGGTCGTAAAGAGTGGACATGACTTACTGACTCAGCAACAACAGCCCTCCTCAACATCACATGGACCACATCCTGAGGAAAGACACCCTGCAGCTCTAGTTGTTTCTTTCAGTGATAAACGTAATCTGTTCAGTTGGCTCAGGGAGGTCTCTTCCTTCTGTTTCTAAAGGATCTAGGCCCTGGGATTCTGGTTGCTTCTTCCCCCACTGCCTTTTATTCCTTTTCTTAACTAGTCCAAGGGGCTTCCTCAGGCTAACCAATGTGGCAGATTTCAGCATTCACAAGGACCCCACTGTTGACACTGGGAGAATGCCAGGACAAATAACTACCATCTGACAAGGATCCATCAGACCCCTGTCTCATCAAAATATCCCAACAAAAAATGGGGGCAACTACGAGCATCCTGAAGGACTCTCTGCTAGGATGCTATTAGCTAACTGGAGAAAGTTCAGGCAGGATGGCTTAAGAAAAAGAAATTAATTTTCTTTTGCAACACTGCATGATCCCAATACATGCTAGGAAGCCAAGAGATGTGGCGAAAAAGAAATGCTGGGTGACTGAATGACAATACCATCTCGCAGCTGGGCCTACTTTGTAAAAGGAAAGGAAAATGGCGGGGGGAGTAAGATCCATCCATCCAAAGGTCCATGACCCTACTCCAATATCCAGGTCTAAAGAACTCCAGCTGGGTATGCCTGGTTCACATCCCTTCAAAGTACCTTCTTCCCCTTCAGGAGCTTGATGTTTCAGATGATCCCCTTACGTGTTCACCTCCCTGAGATCCACAGCTGGGAAATCCTACTCCCCTCAATTCCGAGTGGGGACAGTTATCTGGACCATTTATCTGTAACTCCCATCTGGGGACCTGGAAACCCTGCTGCTGCTGCCGCTAAGTCATTTCAGTCATGTCCGACTCTTTCCGACCCCATGGGCAGCAGCATGCCAGGCTTCCCTGTCCATCAACAATTCCCAGAGTTTGTTCAAACTCATGTCCATCGAGTCAGTGATGCCATCCAACCATCTCATCCTCCGTCATCCCCTTCTCATGCCTTTTAATCTTTCCCAGCATCAGGGTCTTTTCTAGTGAGTTAGTTCTTTGCATCAGGTGGCCAAAATATTGGAGTTTCAGCTTCAGCATCAGTCCTTCCAATGAATATTCAGGACTCATTTCCTGCAGGATTGACTGGTTTGATCTCCTTGCAATCCAAGGGACTCTCAAGAGTCTTCTCCAACAACCACAGTTCAAAAGTATCAGTTCTCTGTCACTTAGCTTTCTTTGTGGTCTAACTCTCACATCCATACATGACTACTGGAAAAACCATAGCTTTGATTAGATGGACCTTTGTTGGCAAAGTAATATTTATGCTTTTTAATATGCTATCTAGTTTGGTCATAACTTTTCTTCCAAGGAGTTAGCATCTTTCAATTTCATGGCTGCAATCACCATCTCAGTGATTTTGGAGCCCAAGAAAATAAAGTCAGTCACTGTTTCCACTGTTTCCCCATCTATTTCCCCTGAAGTGATGGGACCAGATGCCATGATCTTAGTTTTCTGAATATTGAGTTTCAAGCCAACTTTTCACTCTCCTCTTTAGTTCTTCTTCACTTTCTGCCATAAGGGTGGTGTCATTTGTATATCTGAGGTTATTGATATTTCTCCTGGCAACTTTGATTCCAGTTTGTGCTTCATCCAGTGCAGCATTTCTCATGATGTACTCTGCATTTAAGTTAAATAAGCAAGGCGACAATATACAGCCTTGATATAATCCTTTCACGATTTGGAACCAGTCTGTTGTTCAATGTCTGATTCCAACTGTTGCTTCTTGATCTGAATACAGATTTCTCAGAAGGCAGGTCAGCTGGTCTGGTATTCCCATCTCTTGAAGAATTTTCCACAGTTTGTTGTGATCTACACAGTCAAAGGCTTTGGAATAATCAATAAAGCACAAATAAAGGCTTTGGCATAATCAATAAAGCAGAAATAGATGCTTTTCTGGAACTCTCTTGCTTTTTCTATGAACCAACAGATGTTAAGCAATTGATCTCTCGTTCCTCTGCCTTTTTTAAATCTAGCTTGAACATCTGCATGTTCACAATTCACGTACTGTTGAAGCCTGGCTTGGAGAATTTTGAGTATTGCTTTGCATGTGTGTGATATGAGTGCAATTATGCAACAAATGTGTAACAAAACGAATACAGTATTGTAAAGCAAAACAAACTAAAAAATAAAAATTAATTTTAAAAAAAAGAAAAAAGAAAAAAAAAAATAATAATAAAGTTCCTATTAGCATTTGTGTTCAGGTTTTCGTTTAGGCATAAGTAGTCAGCTCATTTGGACAAATAGCAAATACCATGATTGCTGGGTCATTTGGTAAGAGTATGTTTAGTTTTGAATGAAACTGCCAGTCTTCAGGGGAGCCTGGTGGGCTGCTGTCTCTGGGGTTGCACAGAGTTGAAAACGACTGAAGCGACTTAGCAGCAGCAGAAGCAGCCAGTCTTCCAGAGTGGCTATACCATTTTGCATTCCCACCACCAATAAATTAAGGTTTTGGTTGTTCTAGATTCTTACCAACATTGAGCGCTGTCACTGTCCTGGATTTTGGCCAGGAACCTCATTCATGATGATGGACATGTAAATGTAGAATCTTTTGAAGTCTTTGTAAGGAGGGTGCTAAAATTTGCCAGTGTTTGCCAGAAAAATGTTTTTATTCAGCCCTTAATTCGATCAGTTTTGCATTTCCAGGTCGACTTTTATTTTCTTTCCAAAATTTGAAGATTTTATTTTGCATAGCAAATATTTCATCATGGCTTTCGAACTTGTTCAAACAGACATACCTATTTTGTAAATTCTTCCCATAGACCCATATGTAGGTGCTTTTGAAGTTACACATATATGATAATTTTTTCTACTTTCGTGGCACAGATCGTTTTGTCTCCCAAATATCCAACAGTTGGGGATTGTTTCTTTGTAATAGACTGACCATATATAAAACTGAAGCTATTTGACTTTTTTCAATCTATTAGAAATGGTTCAACCTAATATGTTATCTATCTTTTCTTTTTACCTACTTCAGATATTAACTCTTTTACATTAATGATATTCATTTTCACCCTGAATTGTAATTGAAAAGATTTAATTTCTCCTCCTAGAAATATACTGTTACTTTTACCAGATAATTTGTCTATTTTCAGTTGTAAAATGATATATTTAAACATTTCCTCTCCACTTCTATTATCCCCTTCTAGATTTCCAGTTAGATGAGAAAACTGGAACTTCCTCTCTTCTTTATGTACTTTAACACTACTTTTTTTTTAAAACCTTGTCTCATTGTTTTGCACTTTGTGTAATTTATTTATATCTGTCTTAATTCATGAATCCCCTTTTGGCTCTGTATAATTTGTTTCATCCTTTAATGATATCTCTGCTCTAGTTAGTTTAATTTTTTAAGAGCTCTCTTCCAACCTTAAGCAAAACTATCTGGTAATTTTTTTTTTTTATAGCAACCTATTTTAATTCATAATTTCAATTGCTCTTTTACTTTTTACTATTTACATACATACTTTATATTCTGCATCCAATGATTTCAATATCTGAAAGTTTTATAGTAAGATTTTATTTTTTTTCTGCTGGCTATTTTTTGTGGTCTTTTTCCAGCAAAGACTTTTGATGAAAAGTTCTAGGTCACTTTAATTGATTCTTTGAGACTTATTTTTTAAATGACTTTCTCCAAAGAAGATTTGCGTTTTCTTCTTCCAGGCATCTCAGGGAACGGGCAACCTAGAACCATGCTAAAACAAATTTCAGTTTGAGGTTTCTCAAGGCATTCCTACTTTATGAATTCTGCCACTAGCTCTAAGATATGTGGGTCAAGAGAAGTTATTTTAATAGGAAATATTGTAGCAATATCAGTAGCTTTGAAGTGAAACATTATTAGGTGATTTTTTTTTTCATCCTTGTGGCCAGTGATAAATGATCAAGAAGGAGAATAGAAGATAATTTATAATAGTCAGAAAGTAAAGCAACAGAATTATATAGTTCATGCAGGTAGTTTTAAGATTTTTTTCCAATTTTGAATGAATGAAATGAGAAAAGCATTGAAATGTTTGGGAGGCAGGGATAACATGATTAGACTTTAATTTTTAAATACTACATTGTGAGGAATGTAAGAGCAACAATGAAAGTGAAATTACCATTAGAATTTTGCAAAAATCTTTGTAAGAATAACATTGAATTTACACCAAATGTTAGGAGTACAATAAAAGGATGGAAGTGGTCAGAATCTGTATATATTCTCAATGTAGATTTTACAGACATTTGCTTTTGGACTGCAGGTTGGATGTGATTTCAAGGTTTTAGGCCTGATTATATGAATATATTTGTCATTAACTAAGACACAAAGTTGCAAAACAAATAGATTTGAAGAAGGAAGACATCAGAAAAAGATTTTTAGGCATGTTCATTTTGAGTTGCATACTAGATATATGCAATAGAAAATTTGGAGTTCAGAAGGGAAGTCTAAGCTGGGGATAAAAATTTGCAAATCACCAGAATTAAAACAACATTTGTAATGATGACCCTAGATTAAATACTTAGGACATGAAAGAATCTATGTTTAAAAGACAGAAAAATGAGAGCAATCAGCAAACAATCTTCAGAAAAAGTAGAAAATGATTGAGAGAAATAGAATTGTCTTAGAAGAAAACAACGAAGAAAACATCCTTGAATGTGAAAGTCTCTCAGTCATGTCCGACTCATTGCAACAGTCCATGGGATTCTCCAGGCCAGAATACAAGAGTGGGTAGCCTTTCCCTTCTCCAGGGGACCTTCCTAATCCAGGGATTGAACCCAGGTCTCCTGCATTGCAGGCAGATTCTTTACCTGCTGAGCCAGTAAGGAATCCTTATGTGTATCAAATGATTAATTGTATCAGTAGGTGAATAAAACAAAAATAAGCAATTTGCATTTTAAATGAGGGAACTCAATGGTAACCCTGATGTCTATTTAAGAATTGTAGGAGTAAAAGCATAAAAGATGTAGGTTCAAAAGAAAACTGAGTGAGAATAAGCAGATATCAAATAGTAACAATAACAATTCTTTTAGATGGATAGCGGTGACAGAGAGCAGAGAAATGGGGATCGAGGAATGTGGAATCTAAGGAATGTGGATCGAGGGAGGTTATTTTTTTAAGAAATATTGTAGCAGGTTTTTTTTATGCAAATGTAAATAAGCCATAAGAAAAAGGTGAAGAAGAAAATAAGGCAGAAATAAAAAGAGAACAAACGCAAAGCAGCACCAAGAACCAACTTGAGATGGGTAGTCATGAAATTAAAATGAGACCTTTCAGCAGAATTGTGCATTTTTCTCCAGCAACATTCAGCTGTTCAGGCATAAGTTCAGCAAAGGCAATGAGTTGGTTTAGTCAGCATGATTACTCAGCACACAAACGGAATAAAATACAGGGAGAATGGGGAAAATAAATTGAAGAAGTAAATGCAAGGATACACAACGGGACCTAAATTGGGGAAGGAGTGGTGATATGAGGTTTGTGAGGGATAGTGTAGAATCAGTGATAAAGCATGTTGTAGAGACAAGGAGTTATTTCTCTAAGCACTGACAAAGAACTGCTGGAGACATGGTACTGTAAATCATGAATAACCTAGAGAAAGAGCAGGTGATGTTTGGGAGTGGAATGCTTCAAGTTGTGATTACGAAAGAGGTGTAATTATGAGCTTTCACTTGGGAGTAAGTGCAAGAGATAGGTGTTAGTATAAGATCATCCTTGAAGAGGAAATGAAGAGACAAGAGGGACACTGAAAAGTAAAAGTGTTAGTCACTCAGTCATGTCTGACTGTTTGCAACCCAGTGGACTGTAGCCCACCAGGCTCCTCTGTCCATGGAATTCTCCAGGCAAGAATACTGGAGTGGGTTGCCATTCCCTTCTCCAGGGGATCTTCCTGACACAGGAATCAAACCCAGGTCTCTGGCAGTGCAGGCAAATTCTTTACCATCCGAGCCACTAAGGAAGCTCAAGAGGGACAGTATATGGATATTAAAATGATCAGAATTTATGGTAGGATTTGTGTTAAAATTCAAAAGGATTGAAAGAAGTGACCCACTGCTTTGTAGATGACTGCAATAAGGAAGAGAAATGAGTGGTGGTATCTTACAGATTTATGGAAACTGAAAAATTAGAGCAAATCTCATCTCATCAGTAGTAAGACATATAGTTTCTTCTGCATATTCTAAGATCTCTGATGTTCAGGTTTGTCTTACACTTTACAGCATCTTGCAATCACTGTCAGACAGCAGTTCTAAACCTAATTTTCATTAGCTTTTACAAAATGGCTGAAAGTTGGTTCTTTTTCATGATTGCATGAAGAGACCACTGCAGTTCTATCATGGTTCAATCAACAAAATAGTTGAGCTACATTTGAAGGAATATGGTTCCTTGCTGTTGCCAAAAAGCCAATTAAAGGTTTATAGTAAGAGCAAGGGGAGAAAAGAATGGCAACCCACTCCAGTATTCTTGCCTGGAGAACCCCAGGGACGGGGGACCCTGGTGGGCTGCCGTCTATGGGGTCGCAGAGAATCGGACACGACTGAAGCGACTTAGTAGTAGTAGTAGTAGTAAGAGCAAGAACACTTCAATATCAAAAGTTCAGAAAAGGTGTCAATACTTCAAAATAAAATCTTTTAGAAAATAGTGATCACTGTTTCAAGACTTCACAGCTGCAGCTCTACCAAGGGGGTGGAGCCTCGATGCCACTGAGGGCATGAAGCATGACACTGTGTGCAAAAAAAAAATGAACTTCATTTTATATGAGTAGGAAAGTGAACCGAAGATCAAACTCTGAATATGAAAAATGTTAACAGCATCTTAAATAATTATTTTACTTTTATTTTGCGTTCTTTGTTTACATAATAATGATATATGATAAAATGAGATTAAATAGTAAGTATAAACCTATCATTTTAATATCAATAACATAAAAACTCATATATAAGTAAACATTGTATCATAGCATAACTAGCAGGGAATATTTTGCTTCATGACAGTACCTAAAATAATAGTATATCTTCCAATCCATGACATTTAGACATGATAAAATATGGTAGCATATTTCCATATATATTGCAATATTTTTAGTTTATCATTTTTAGTATTTGGTTGTCTTATCATTCACTCTGACTTCTTAAATGACTTCACAGTAAGAAATATACATATATTTGGAGTGGTAAGTATGGAAAAAATTTTAAAAATGTACCTGATAAGTTCCAATACAGACATAGTTTTGATAAATGACACCAGTGGTCTGCAAAGGTCCAGGGATCTCAGAAACATCCTTGGATCGGCAATGATCACCATCACTTAGTCACTTATGACAGATGCAAATTCCCAGCCTCTCTCTCAGACCTGCTGAATCTAAAAAACTGGAATGGGAGCCAGCCATCTGCATTTTAACAAACCTTCCAAGTAATTCTGATTAATTCTAAAATTTCAGGACACTGGCTGACACTATCTGGTTTAATCAAGTCTTCTTGCTTTTTACTTTTATCCTTTTTCTAATATGGTAAAGTTGGCTCACCGTCCTGGCCATTTACTCTCCTGGCAATAGATAAAGGAAGAGGAAGTAGACAGGGAAAGTCTCAGATACACAATATGTTCCAGTGCAGTGATCTGTCTCACCAGAGAAACTTGGCCTGATTAATGCAATGGAGTCTGATCAGTCAAGTAGCAACAATCCTCTTCTTAGAGGGAGGCAATAATGAGGGTAAAGGATGGAGGAGGCAGAATGATACTATCAATACAAGTATTACAGAGTTGGAGGCTTCAGACAGAGAGCTTTAATCCAGGAGGTCAATGGGAGACCAGAGACAGCAATCTTGCTCCTTTAGATAGCAAGCAAAACTTTGCAAACTACCACTTCAGGCTTAAGTGCAAAGCAATATTAAAACATAGATGCACTCTCAGAGGGAAAGCAGTACTGTTCCTGCAAGGTGAAACCAGCCTTCTCAAACAGGTTTAAGGGTGTCTGTAAGGAGTTTTCTGCAAGGAGGCAGGTGCGCTCATCAGCGAGTAACAGGGGATTGCTATGTGATTGACTGTCCTGAGCTCTGTAACAAGTTCATTATTACATATGTTCATACCCTTGATTCACTAAGAAAAACCCACCCAGAGGAGGGCAAAACCACATGCAGATTTGTTTATAGTGTTGATATAATGAGTTTGGATTTGGGTGCTGTCCATGCTAAGTTACTTCATTCATGTCCGACTCTTTGAGACACTAGGGACCATAGCCTGCCAGATCCTCTGTCCATGGGATTCTCCAGTCTACAAGACTGAAGTGGATTGCCATTTCCTTTCTCCTGGGGATCTTCCTGACCCAGGGATCGAACCCATGTCTCTTGTCTCCTGCATTGGCAGGAGGGCTCTTTACGACTACCGCCACCTACTGGAGGTTATCCGCCGATCTAGTCTGGGAATGCGCAACCCCAGGGAAGCTCTCTCGCGTCACGGTGCTCCCTCTTTATCAGGATCAGTTGCCCACCACCATAGTGTCACCTGTCCTGGGTGGGGCCGAGGGAAGGTCTCCAGATGGCTGGGGCCTAACTGGACTATTCCCCGCTGGTCTCTAGCCACCATCACCTCTTAGACACTAGTGTCAGAGGAGAGTCTACAGATGGTTGGAGATTAGCTTGATTATTCCCCTCTGGTTTTTATCTGCCTCTGTCACTTCCTTTCTGTTAATGTCTAACTACCTAATACAAGGGCTAGAACCAGAAAACCCACATCTGCTAATAATAATAGCTCGTTTTGAGGCTAACCATTTTTTTTTAAGTTGCTGGATTTATGTGTTTCACATGATGCCCTGTAATCCTCACAATAAACCTGCAAAGGAAGTGGCATTGTTGTTTTCAATTTAACTAAAAGTAGCTGAACCTTAGAAGAAACTTTATCTTAATATTTACAGATGAATATGAGTATAATTTGGTATCTGGAACTGCCCTACAAGGAAAAATTTAACTCATGCTGTAAGAACTGACTCCGATGACACTGAAAAATGATCCACATTCATTATTCTCTTTGTTTTCCATTTTAATTCCTCTCTAGTTTTTAGGTCAAGTGTTGATAAATGGATAACTTTTTGTGTGTTATATTAAGACTAACTACACCTCCATGTATATTCATTGAACTACTTCTGTTGCAAGCAGTGGAAATCAACTGTGTCTAACTTAGCTAAAAAGAAACCTGTGGCTCAACCAAAAAGGTGGCTTAAGAACTAGGTTCATGAAGGCAGCCAGCCTCAGCATTCTGGGTAACTGAGCTGCTGTTTTATATGCACTATATACACTTTGTTTTTCTCCATTTTTGTGTCTCTACCTCTTTTTCTTCACAGAGAGCCTCTCCTAGATCAGACACAGAGGGCAGAAGAAATTCACATGCAGGAAAGCAGTGTATCATTCAGGAGGAGAGCAGTGCCTGCCAGAGGTGATGCAGACAGCAAATAGCTACAGTCCACAGGGCCACAAAGAGGCGGACACGACTGAAGCTGCTGAGCACGCGTGCACACAGTATTTACCATCAGTTCAGTTGCTCAGTCATGTCCAACTCATGGAAAGACCACAGGATACACACCCTCATATTTGTGCAGCAATATAAAGGTCCGTCTAGCCGAGGCTATGGTTTTTCCTGTGGTCATGTATGGATGTGAGAGCTGGACTGTGGAGAAAGCTGAGCACCGAAGATTTGATGCTTTTGAACTGTGGTGTTGGAGAAGACTCTTGAGAGTCCCTTGGACTGCAAGGAGATCCAACCAGTCCATTCTGAAGGAGATCAGCCCTGGGATTTCTTTGGAGGGAATGATGCTAAAGCTGAAGCTCCAGTACTTTGGCCACCTCATGCGAAGAGTTGACTCATTGGAAAAGACTCTGATGCTGGGAGGGATTGGGGGCAGTAGGAGAAGGGGATGACAGAGGATGAGATGGCTGGATGGAATCACTGACTCGATGGACGTGAGTTTGAGTGAACTCCGGGAGATAGTGATGGACAGGGAGGCCTGGCGTGAAACTGTGGTGTTGGAGAAGACTCTTGAGAGTCCCTTGGACTGCAAGGAGATCCAACCAGTCCATTCTGAAGGAGATCAGCCCTGGGATTTCTTTGGAGGGAATGATGCTAAAGCTGAAGCTCCAGTACTTTGGCCACCTCATGCGAAGAGTTGACTCATTGGAAAAGACTCTGATGCTGGGAGGGATTGGGGGCAGTAGGAGAAGGGGATGACAGAGGATGAGATGGCTGGATGGAATCACTGACTCGATGGACGTGAGTTTGAGTGAACTCCGGGAGATAGTGATGGACAGGGAGGCCTGGCGTGCTGTAATTCATGGCGTTGCAAAGAGTCGGACACGACTGGGCGACTGAACTGACTGAGTGACTGAACTTGGGTGTTTATTTCTGGGTTCACAAGAGTGGAAGAGTAAATTCTGTGTTCTTTTCTTCATTCAGCAAATGTTTACTGCATGCCCATGGTGAGAAAACTGAGCAGCTTCAGATATGAAAGGAAGCAAAACCATGATGATCTCAGGACCTGAAGTCAAATTTGCAACGACAATGCATTATGGCCTTAAATTGGCAGTTGCAGAGTATAATAAGTGTTCCAAGAGAAGTTTGTACAGTATCATTACAGGGGATGTGAGTGAGAGGAAACTTCCTGATAGAGGGATTTTTTTTTTAGGAAAGTGTTCTCTGGGTAAGAGAGAATTAACAGAAATTAACTGTCTTCAATTTAATGTTATTTCCCAGTGATTGATTGTATATAAGATAGGAAACCAAGGGAGAACGTGACTGTCTAATTTCTCAAAACTTCTTTCCTTCCATTCTCACCTGAAATTGCAGTCCTGGTGTCACAATCAGTGGAGCAAGATAAGTGAGATTCAAGATGTAAGTATATCTCTTTTCTATCACTTTCATAAATATGAATTCAGGCATGTCCTTACAGTGATAGTAGGCTCAGCCTCCATATAGCATAAAGTTGTGGCTGATATTAAATAAACACTGATTATAAAATTTTAACATAGAAAGTCACTGTAGGTAAATTTTAGACACCATGTCTACTTAAAAAAAAATTTCCTCTCAGTTTAGATATTTCTTCATTATAATTTATCATATTTCTACCATTCATGTTGTTCTTTCCTCTTTCAAAACATCTTACAGTTGCTCTTATAATACACATTTAATGGAAAGTAATAAGTTAAAACTAGAAAGAGCATTTCTTCCAATTTCTGCAGAGTCCTCTTGGTCCACTGAGAGCTGACAGTCTTTGCTGGTGGGAATGTCCCTTTGGTCCCAGTTCTGTAGCTATAGTCAAAAATGGTTTAATGTGATGAAATGCACTAGTTCCCAGAAAGTTTATTTCTTGGAGAGTTTGTCATTCTTGAATCCTACTGGAAAGTCAGGCTTTTTCTAAAAAGGGATGCATTTTCTTATAGGAAATAAGTTAGTTATTATATCAAAGTGAAAATAGAAAGCAGAGGACAGAAGAGAAAGAATGAGAGGGAAAGGGAGACAGAGAAAAAAATCTCAAATATGTATACAGTGCAGAAATATCAGCCAAAACTAATACACTATTGACCAAATTAAAAGGGGCCATGAGGAATCAACAATAAATATTTTCTTTCTCAAGCACTGTAGCAGTAATGAGTAACTGATATAACTTGAAGTGGTAACTTGCAGCAGGCAAGGAAAATTCCTAGTTTGTAAAAAGGCAAAACAACAACTATATTCTTACAGATGGGAAGGGGCAGCAGTAATGAAATAAGACTTGAGTCAAGCACCATCATTTTTCTCCCATGACAGGATTCCTTAAAAGAATAGTAGGGTTTTGAAGCAAACCAATAAGAAAAGAGGGGAATGTAATAAGCCTATTATTAAATCATTAAATCAGCTTCTCACAAGAGGATACCTCTCCTCCTAATTTGCGATTAATTAGTAACAAAGGAATATTTTTCTAGGGAAGAGAACAAGCCCCAAAACAAGTGCAAATAATGGAGATGCAAGAAAGTCAGAAAGAAATTGAGAAGGAAAACTCTCAGATGATAGCATGAAAAGACAAAATTTCATGTCATCAGAACTAAATCTTTTTTAAAAAAATCAAGAACTAAGAAAAAATTAAATAAATAGAAACTAGGATGGAGGGAATTAAGGGGTTCTGTCTATACTTGCTCATCGTTTAGTTGTTGTTCCGTCACTAAGCTATGTCTGACTCTTCGTGACCCCATGGACTATAGCACACTAGGCTCCCCTGTCCTTCAGTATCTCCCAGAGCGTGCTCAAACTCGTGTCCATTGATTGGTGATGCCATCCAACCATTTCATCATCTGTCGCCCCCTTCTCCTCCTGCCTTCAATCTTTCCTAACATCAGGGTCTTTTCCAATGAGTTGGCTCTTCCCATCAGGTAGCCAAAGGATTGAAGCTTCAGGTACTACCAATGAATAGTCAGGGTTGGTTTCCTTTAACTGGTTTGATCTCCTTGCAGTCCAAGGGACTCTCAAGAGTCTTCTATAGCATCACAATTCAAAAGCATCAATTCTTCTGCACTCAACCATCTTTATGGTCCAACTCTCACATGAGTATCGGAAATACCATGTCTATAATATCTGTATTATATGGAAGCAAAAACACAGCCAGATATGTGCCACAGGTAAAAATTCATAAACACAAAATCATAGCATAAATTATATTAAAAATTCTGCAGAAAAAATGAGAACAGTGAAAATAGATTTTAAAAATTGTTTTATATGTTCTCCAGTATTCTTGCCTGGAAAATTCCACGGACAGAGAAGACTGGCAGGCTACAGTTTATGGAGTCACAAAGAGTCAGACACGACTGAGCACACACACACACACCCCCTCCAAAACTGATGGCAGATTTGTACAATTGTTTTTCATAGGTAAAAATGGACAGAGACTGGCTTACACAGTTAAAAGAGAAAGATGAAAACAAACCTGGAACTTCTAATGAAATACATTTCATCAAAAGTCAAAGAGATGTGTATAAGTAGGAAAAGAATATCTGTCAACTGAAGAGCAGATAAAGTGCTAAACTTTCTTATTTTTAAAGAGTTCTTAAAAATCAACAGTAGACAAAACACAATATGAAAACAAGAGACATCAACAGAAGGTAAAGAGAATAACAAATAGTTTTTAAATATATAAAAAGATCCTCATCTTCACTTATATAATGGCAAATGAAACCAAGAAGTATATACAGACTACTAGAATGTTAAAAATCTAAGTCTGATAACATGGAAAGCTTGGGGAATCAGGCATTCTCATATTTTACAAGGGGGAGTGAAAATTGCTACAGTTCTACAAAAAGGAATTTAGCACTATATAAAAATTTAAAACATGATTTTTACCTTATAATTATACTTGTACAAAATAATACTTAAAATATACTTTCAGTTCAGTAGAGTTCAGTTCAGTCACTCAATTGTGTCTGACTCTGCGACCCCATGAATTGCCGCCTGCCATGTCTCCCTGTCCATTACCAATTCCCAGAGTTCACTCAAACTCACATCCATTGAGTCGGTGATGCAATCCAGTCATCTCATCCTCTCCTCCTGCCCCAAATCCCTCCCAGCATCAGAGTCTTTTCCAATGAGTCAACTCTTTGCATGAGGTAGCCAAACTACTGGCGTTTCAGCTTTAGCATCATTCCTTCCAAAGAAATCCCAGGACTGATCTCCTTTAGGATGGGCTGGCTGGATCTCCTTGCAGTCCAAGGGACTCTCAAGAGTCTTCTCCAACAACACAGTTCAAAAGCAGCAATTCTTCGGTGCTCAGCTTTCTTCACAGTCTAACTCTCACATCCATACATGACCACAGGAAAAACCATAGCCTTGACTAAATGGACCTTTGTTGGCAAAGTAATGTCTCTGCTTTTCAATATGCTGTCTAGGTTGGTCATAACTTTCCTTCCAAGGAGTAAGCGTCTTTTAATTTCATGGCTGCAATCACCATCTGCAATGATTTTGGAGCCCCCAAAAATAAAGTCTGACACTGTTTCTACTGTTTCCCCATCTATTTCCCATGAAGTGATGGGGCCAGATGCCATGATCTTCGTTTTCTGAATGTTGAGCTTTAAGCCAACTTTTTCACTCTCCTCTTTCACTTTCAACAAGAGGCTTTTTAGCTCCTCTTCACTTTCTGCCATAAAGGTGGTGTCATCTGCATATCTGAGGCTATTGATATTTCTCCCAGCAATCTTGATTCCAGCTTGTGTTTCTTCCAGTCCAGCATTTCTCATGATGTACTCTGCATATAAGTTAAATAAGCAGGGTGACAATATACAGCCTTGACATACTCCTTTTCCTATTTGGAACCAGTCTGTTGTTCCATGTCCAGTTCTAACTGTTGCTTCCTGACCTGCATACAGATTTCTCAAGAGGCAGTTAGGTGGTCTGGTATTCCCATTTCTTTCAGAATTTTCCAGTTTACTGTGATCCACACAGTCAAAGGCTTTGGCATAGTCAAGAAAGCAGAAATAGATGTTTTTCTGGAACTCTCTTGCTTTTTCCATGATCCAGCAGATGTTGGCAATTTGATCTCTGGTTCCTCTGCCTTTTCTAAAACCAGCTTGAACATCAGGGAGTTCATGGTTCATGTATTGCTGAAGTCTGGCTTGGAGAATTTTGAGCATTACTTTACTAGCTTAGAAACATGTAATAGTTAATAAATGCCCGTTATTTACTCTCATTTTTGTTCATTCTCCCTTTCTCTTTTAATACATTTTGTTTTCAATATTTTATAACTTAAATACTTATTAGAATAATCTAGATGCCTACACATGGTAACAAAGTGCTTGCAAAAATGCAGCTTTTGAAAAGAGTATGTTTTCAGAGAATAGAGATTGTTTTCTTTCCATATTCATTCAAGCTCTAAGAAAAACATAGAATCTATGTTCGTCTATGAAGATGATTCATGATAATCACTAATGCTTCTTATCACCTTTTAAGAAGATATTAAAAGAAACTGAATTTATTAGCTTACCATTTTTATTTCTAATATACAGCATTTTTTTAATTTCAAAGAAAATTCAAATGGTTTGTAAGCATTTGCAAATATGCTCAAACTCACAGTAAGAAAAAAGCAAGTTGAAAATTTAAAATTAAACACTTGTATACCACTTTTAAACTCTCAAATGTAAAAAGATAAGAAGGTTGTATAACACTCTATTGACTGAACTGTAGAGGGAACAAACATCATATAAAGCTGGTATGAGAATACATTGATAGAAACTTTTTTTGGGCAATATCAGTTAAAATTACAAATATACATATTTTAATCCAGCAATTCTATTTCTAGGACTTCATCACAGATATACTTAGATGTGTGAAAAATGAATATATAAATAATTCATCACAGCGTCATCTGTAAGGACAAAGTATTGGATAAACAGTTAAATGATTTTATTACTTAAAATGAAAAAACAGTCAATCATAGAGGAAATCAGCCCTGAATATTCATTGGAAGGACTGATGCTGAAGCTGAGGCTTTAATGCCTTGGCCACCTGATGCAAAGAGCAGACTCACTGGAAAAGACCCTGATGCTGGTGAAGATTGAAGGCAAAAGGGGAAAAGGGCAGCAGAGGATGAGATGGTTATATAACATTACAGACTTAATGGACATGAATTTGAGCAAACCCCAAGAGGTAGTGAAGGACAAGGAAGGCTGCCATGCTGCAGTCCGTGGAGTCAGAAAGAGCTGGACACAACTTAGTGACTGAACAGCGACACACACTTAGATGGAACCCTGTGTGCCTGAAACACAGGAGAGCGTTTGTCTGCGACGCGAACTAACCTCTAAGCTACCTTTTAAGTAGACCAAGAAGCACAGGACTGTGAGAGCAGGCTGCCACCTGTTACCTTTTTACTAATAGATTCATAAAACATCTCTGGAGAAATACATTAACACATGACAAAATGGTTTTCCCATAGGAGGGTAGTCTTGGCTGAATAAAAGGGGGTGGATACTTTTAAAAAGGTCTCTTGTTCCTTTTGAATTTTAAGCTCTGTGAATATATCAACCTAATCATAAAATAACTATATAATGATAATAAATTTATATATATATTATTTATAATTGATGGAACTGCCTAAAACCAGTTTTTTCCTGTTATAGAGATTTTTTCCCCAATATCCTCTTTAAAAAAGAAAGTGGCCTGTAATTATTTTGTAATGGAAACAAGATTTTTGCTATCCAATGATTTTTTTAAAGGAAAAATTGAGATATACTGTATTGGAGAAGGCAATGGCACCCCACTCCAGTACTCTTGCCTGGAGAATCCCATGGATGGAGGAGCCTGGTAGGCTGCAGTCCATGGGGTCGCTAAGAGTCGGACACGACTGAGCGACTTCACTTTCACTTTTCACTTTCATGCACTGGAGAAGGAAATGGCAACCCAGTCCAATATTCTTGCCTAGAGAATCCCAGGATGGGGGAGCATGGTCGGCTGCCGTCTATGGGGTCGTACAGAGTCGGACACGACTGAAGCGACTTAGCAGCAGCAGCAGCAGTATTGGAATCAGTTTATTGGTTCTATTCATAGGTAGAAAAAGTATGAACACTCAAATAAATGAAGCTATCCCTTCTTCTTCCCTTTCCCTCCTCCTCTTTAAAAATTCCTATTCTGTAATTGTTTAGCTTTTGTGTAACACTGGGGGAGAGGGACAATTTTCAACATATACTCACCAAAATATGGGTACATGGATGGTCCATGTGAATTAAATATTTATTTAAATTATAAATAAATTATAAATATATAAATATTCATTTAAATTAATTTGCTTCCATGCTCATCCTAATATAGACAAGTCTAAGCTCTCTTGGTGCGTATATCAGCCACATTGTAGTAGGGATTTTATTAATTCTTGATTTAGTTTAATATGAGAACTTCTTTTTAAAATAGAGAGTATTCTACATTTGACAAGGGGACACATGTCCTCTACTGAACAATGTATGTCCTATATATATGAACAATGCAAAGAAATAAAGGAAAACAATAGAATGGAAAAGACTAGCAATCTCTTCAAGAAAATTAGAGATACCAAGGGAACGTTTTGTGCACAGATGTGAACAATAAAGGACATAAATGGTATAGACCTATCAGAAGCAGAAGATATGAAGAAGAGGTGGCAAGAAAACACAGAAGAACCATACAAAAAAAGACCTTAATGTCCTATATATATTTCTATAAAGATCATCAGTGCATTCCACTAATTTTTGCTATCAACTCAAGAGAAGATATGGAAAAAAGGAACTTAAACCACTTAGCCTGAAATACCGTTCTGATCCAACTCAAAATATAGAGTGTTTTCATATTTAATAAAACCTCCTATCTATCTAAGGCTATGATAACCCAATCTTAAAACCAATTATACACTGTTGAACATGTTTTCCAAAGTCCATAAAATAATTACATTTTCAAACACTTGGCAACTAGTCATGATTTTTCTCACCTTTTGTAAGTGATTGTCAAAGGGTCTGATGTGCCTTGAAAAGCCTCAGAGCTAAGGACAGTCGGGAGGGAGACAGGTTTATCAGACATCACTTCCTTTCACTAGTGTTTTTGCAGCTCCCTGTGTCAGGCTGGGTCTGCTCCAAGTGTGACCCATTTATGTTCCACATACCTAACGAAGCCGGCTGGAAAGAACACAATGGAGGTCTGGCTTCCCACATTCGTAAGGAATCAGGCTTTTCTCTCTGAAACACCAAAGCATCTGGATTCAAAAAAACAAACAGTACAAAACATACACCAGGCCCCTTTGCACAAAAGGCCAACAATAATTTTAGCTCATTATGTTTAAAGAAACTTTGAAGGGATTAATTTGACCTTGTGACATCATATCCAAATCAGGATTAATAGCACCTGACACTCTATTCTGCTACTAGGTATCAGAATGTAACTTGAGCAAACATTTTAATCCTCCCTGATCAGATCTTTGATCCAGAGCTGTTAACAAAAACTGCATTTGATTTGTTGAAATTGTTTCTTTTCTTTTGTCTTCACGGTAAAAAAAAAAGACAATACCTCCTTCTGTCCTCTCCATTCAGGACTTCCTTGGTTCCTGCCTTGGTATCTGTACTTGTTCTCAAGTCTCTTCTGTCTGTTAGAATGTGAATAAGCTAGGGGCAAGGACTACGTTATTTCTCTCTTTATATCCTATAGCTCTGGCACGGGACCTGGCACACAGTTGTTACGTAGTTCATGTTCATTTGGTGAATTGAATTATGAGTGATGCTTTGATTATGTAAATGAAAACTGCTAGAGAGGAAAGGTGGGAAGGGATAGATTGGTTGCATTTCTCATATATTAAATACATATTACAAGCATCACAATCTAGCCAGACACTTGGTCACCCCTTTGTGTCATAAGAGAGGATGATACTGACTTGATCACCTGCCAGTCTTTTAACCAGTCCATTCTAAAGGAGATCAGCCCTGGGTGTCCTTTGGAAGGAATGATGCTAAAGCTGAAATCCAGTACTCTGGCCACCTCATGCGAAGAGTTGACTCATTGGAAAAGACTCTGATGCTGGGAGGGATTGGGGGCAGGAGGAAAAGGATGAGATGGCTGGATGGCATCATAGACTCGATGGACGTGAGTCTGAGTGAACTCCAGGAGTTGGTGATGGACAGAGAGGCCTGGTGTGCTGCGATTCATGGGGTTGCAAAGAATCAGAAACGACTGAGCGACTGAACTGAACTGAACTGAGGCAGGCTGCCCAAAGAAACAGTGTGTTATTTCTCTCTTCACCTGGTAGAGAAGAGTGGTAACCTGTTTACTTCTGGGCATGGGGTATTTCACAGTTTACAAAGTGCATCTGGATAAGGTCAGTTTTCATTCCAGTTCCAAAGAAAGGCAATGCCAAAGAATGCTCAAATTACCTCACAATTGCACTCATCTCACATGCTAGTAAAGTAATGCTCAAAATTCTCCAAGCCAGACTTCAGCGATATGTGAACCGTGAACTCCCTGATGTTCAAGCTGGTTTTAGAAAAGGCAGAGGAACCAGAGATCAAATTGCCAACATCTGCTGGATCATGGAAAAAGCAAGAGAGTTCCAGAAAAACATCTATTTCTGCTTTCTTGACTATGCCAAAGCCTTTGACTGTGTGGATCACAATAAACTGTGGAAAATTCTGAAAGAGATGGGAATACCAGACCACCTAACCTGCCTCTTGAGAAATCTGTATGCAGGTCAGGAAGCAACAGTTAGAACTGGACATGGAACAACAGACTGGTTCCAAATAGGAAAAGGAGTACATCAAGGCTGTATATTGTCACTCTGCTTATTTAACTTATATTCAGAGTGCATAATGAGAAACGCTGGACTGGAAGAAACACAGGCTGGAATCAAGATTGGTGGGAGAAATATCAATAACCTCAGATATGCAGATGACACCACTCTATGGCAGAAAGTGAAGAGGAGCTAAAAAGCCTCTTGATGAAAGTGAAAGAGGAGAGTGAAAAAGTTGGCTTAAAGCTCAAAATTCAGAAACGAAGATCATGGCACCTGGTCCCATCACTTCATGGGAAATAGATGGGGAACAGTAGAAACAGTGTCAGACTTTATTGTTTTGGGCTCCAAAATCACTGCAGATGGTGACTGCAGCCATGAAATTAAAAGGTGCTTACTCCTTGGAAGAAAAGTTATGACCAACCTAGATAGTACATTCAAAAGCAGAGACATTACTTTGTCAACGAAGGTCCGTCTAGTCAAGGCTATGGTTTTTCCTGTGGTCATGTATGGATGTGAGAGTTGGACTGTGAAGAAGGCTTAGCGCCGAAGAATTGATGCTTTTGAACTGTGGTGTTGGAGAAGACTCTTGAGAGTCTCTTGGACTGCCATGAGATCCAACCAGTCCATTCTGAAGGAGATCAACCCTGGGAATTCTTTGGAAGGAATGATGCTAAAGCTGAAGTTCCAGTACTTTGGCCACCTCATGCGAAGAGTTGACTCATTGGAAAAGACCCTGATGCTGGGAGGGATTGGGGGCAGGAGGAGAAGGGGACGACTGAGGATGAGATGGCTGGATGGCATCACGGACTCAATGGACGCGAGTCTGAGTGAACCCCGGGAGTTGGTGATGGACAGGGGGGCCTGGTGTGCTGCGATTCATGGGGTCGCAAAGAGTCGGACACGACTGAGTGACTGAACTGAAACTGAACTGAACTCAAAGTGCATCTATGCTTGTTCATTGTCATGTTTGATTTTCAAAACAATATGAGTATGATATTTCCCTATTTTATGCTTAAGTAAACTGCTTCACAGCAATTAAATGGCTTTCCCAGGTTCTCTTAGTTAGTAAAGGTTGGAACTAACAAGATTGGCCCCTGGATCTATTATTCTAGAGAAAGGAAAAGAGTGGCATTTCAGTAGTGCTCAGAGGCCTTCAAATTCTATGTATGTCCTCCCTTAGTGGTGATTTCTGCCCCCTCCTCTCTCTCATTACCATTTCCCTGAGACTATTTTGCATGCTTTGGGTGTCTTAGGGTAGAAGGAGGACTGAAAACCTCTGCTCAAAGGCTGTAGCCCTACTTCAGTGCTTTCTGCTCAGGGCATCTTCTACCAAATGAATTAATTACCTGTTGTCTCATCTCCTGGGCAACATTTCTTAAGAATGGCTCCAGGTGATATTGAAACGAGCACTTGACTAGGTTACTCAGTTCCAGTCCGTACCTTTGCTTCCCTTTGCACTGCTCCATAGCCTTCCCATCTCCTGGTGGCTGCATTTTTCTCAGTGCCCTTGGGCTGAAAGAGGGCATGCTGTGCGAAATGATTACATCTACATGCCAGTTGGCACAAGGAAGTCATGCTGTGCATATTTATTTGTGCCCATGCCTCTTGATAACTGTAAGATTTCGAATCTGGCTTGCGTTTGTAAAGGAATTGGGAGGAAGGCCTTTCCCTCAGCTGGCTACCAGCAACAACTGTAAATATCTGACTTTTCAGTCCTAGTCAGCTACAGCTTTCTTCATGTAAGTCTGGCACTATTTCACTTCTCTGCAGGGAATAAGTATTTGGAAAGGAAGACATGGACCCATTTTCCTTACTGGCCCAAAGTATATTATTTCCACTATTGGCAGTGGAGTACAGTGCCTAGCATCTTGCCAGTCTTTCCAGATTTTTGAGGTCCCTTCTGGCTCTGAGGTCTATGAGATCTTAGAACTGAAGGCAAAATTCTGTGTGTTTCCTTTTTCTCTGTTTGAATTTGATATTTGCCCAAGCTCTTCTATACTTATTTAACTTAATCTTGCTACTTCTGTAAATTAGAGACACCATTTTCCCACTAGTAAGAATATCTACATTGTGACAGGCACTATGCTCCATGTGTTATCTAGATTATCTCTAATCTTTAAAATAGCCCTGCAATGGATGGCTATTATTCCCAGAACTAAGTGGGGGAAAATAAGGGGCTCTATCCTATATTGTGTAAAACCACAGCCACAGAACTTGAATTACAGCCCTATTCTTTAGTCAGGCTTCAAAGCTTATACTCATTACATGTAATACTGCATAGCTAAACTAAATAGAAACTTATTTTAAAGAAGGCAACCATTTCCTTATAGCATCTCTTACATAACCTACTATCCACTAAGGAGAAAACTCATCATTTTGAGGAAAAACCTTCTCTATGAAAATCAGCTAGCTAAATGTAGGCAGGATATGTGAGGGAAAATACACATATCATTTTGGGAGTGGGTAAAACTGTGGAAAATTCTTAAAAATATGGAAATACCAGACTACATTACCTGCTTCCTTAGAAACCTGTATGCAGGACAAGAAGCAACAGTTAGAACTGGACATGGGAAAATGGACTGGTTGAAAATTGAGAAAGGAGTACATCTAGGCAGTATATTGTCACTCTGCTTATGTAACATATGCAGAGTACATTATATGAAATGCTGGGCTAGATGACTCACAAGCTGGAATCAAGATTGCTGGGAGAAATATCAACAACCTCAGATATGCAGATGATACCACTTTAATGGCAGAAAGTGAAGAATAACCAAAGAGCCTCTTGATGAAGGTGAAAGAGGAGAATGAAAAAGCTGGCTTAAAACTCAACATTCAAAAAACTAAGATTGTGGCATCCAGTCCCATGACTTCATGGAAAATAGATTGGGAAAAAGTGGAAACAGTGTCAGATTTCATATTCTTGGTTTCCAAAATCAATGCAAACAGTGACTGCAGCCATGAAATTAAAAGACGCTTGCTCCTTGGAAGAATAGCTACGACAAACCTAGGCAGTGTATTAAAAAGCAGAGACATCGTTTTGCCAACAAAGGTCCATATAGTCAAAGCTATGGTTTTTCCAGTAGTCATGTATGGATGTGAGAGTTAGACCATAAAGAAGACTGAACACTGAAGAACTGATGCTTTTGAATTGTGGTACGAGAGAAGACTCTCGAGAGTCCCTTGGACTGCAAGGAGATCCAACCAGTCCATCCTAAAGGAGATCAGTCCTGGGTGTTCATTGGAAGGACTGATGTTGAAGCTGAAACTCCAATACTTAGGCCACCAGACGCGAAAAGACCCTGATGCTGGGAGACATGGAGGGCAGGGGAAAAGGGGACGACAGAGGATGAGATGGTTGGATGGCATCACTGATTCAATGGACATGAGTTTGAGCAAGCTCCAGGAGATAGTGAAGGATAGGCAAGTCTGGCATGCACAGAGTCAGACATGACTGCGCAACTGAATAACAACAGCCTAAACATAAACAGTGGCTGGATTAAAGTCAGAAATGGATTGAAGACAGTGGGGGGGGGGGGGTTTAAGACAGGGCACACTGGACACATTTGAAATTTTCAAGTCAAGTATGCTCATGTTCCTTCAGTTTACCTGACCAGAAACATGAAAGTGACATGTGACGGGCAGATGGGCCCCGAGTCTATAGATGGGCTGAGACAGGGGGGCCCCGGAGCCCATAGGCCTAGCACTTGGCCTCCTGCCCTTGAGCTCAGCTCTCAGCTTTGTGGGTCACTGAGACATGCTGTGGTCACCCACAAAATGGAGGGAAGCCAAATCCCCGTTTTTGGTGGGTTGTTTTTTTTTTTTTTGGCTTTTCTCCAAGGTATATCCAGAGCCCACTACATTGATATGGAGTTCAGAGCTGAGTATGGGGGCAATTTAGACATTCTGAACCTAAGAATATAATCTGGGGAAAATTCTGGGACTTCATGGACCTTATCCATTAAATATAAGGGTGAGGGTCATGAACAAAAGCTCCTAGTGAATGATAGACGGGGGAGAACAGCCCATTAGGTTTTGAATGACTATATGGTCAGCCTCTCCTGTGGGCAGCTTCTCAGGTGAGGATTCTGGGAAACAAGTTGGAAGCATGCCGGCTTGCTTAGGCAGGGTGGCGTTTTTTCCTACCGTATAGTTTCCATGCAGAGCACACACCAGGCAAATGATTCTCAGCAGGGAAGGATGCAGACTATTTCTTGTGTGTTACATCCACTGCTGCTACTGCTGCTAAGTCGCTTCAGTCATGTCCGACTCTGTGCAACTCCACAGATGGTAGCCCACCAGGCTCCCCCGTCCCTGGGATTCTCCAGGCAAGAGCACTGGAGTGGGTTCCATGTCCTTCTCCAATGCATGAAAGTGAGAAGCGAAAGTGAAGTTGCTCAGTCGTGTCTGACTCTTAGCAACCCCAAGGACTGCAGCCCACCAGGTTCCTCTGTCCATGGGATTTTCCAGGCAAGAGTACTGGAGTGGGGTGCCATTGCCTTCTCTGGTTACATCCACTGGGGTAGTTACATCCACTGGGGAAGATGAAATATGGATCCTGGAAGCATTTTTGGCAAACTCTCCAATTGCTGCAAGAGCACTTAATAGGAAGAAGAACTTGGGCTCTTCATCAGTCTACTGAAACCTGGAAAAGGTTTTTTTTGTTTTTTGTTTTTTTTCAGTGTGCATGTGCACATATGTGGGTTTGTTTCTTTGTGTTAATTTAATCTTGTTGTACTGAATCATGATTTTTTTCCTAAATTCAAAGCCAGAATAGATTTTCATGTCTCCTTCAACTAGGAGCATGGAGATGGGATGGGTAGAAATGGAGTGGTGACAAGGAAGAGATACCAAAGAGAGCTGATGTGTGGATATGAGTTGTCAGAAGAGGTGTTCCATTAAGCTCTTCTCACCCATCAACCTAAATGACCACAGACTATCCAGGCCTGAAACAATCAATAGATTGTTTCCATCCTCCTAACCTACCTCAACTACTTCTCCCAAGAGTCACAGAGAAATCCGTGCCTTATTGGACTGGGCACTGATCATCCCAGGATGCTAACTTCTGTTCCTCTGCTCTGGCTGAAAACTTGCCCAGCTGGAGATGGTTTTCTGATTTAGGACATGACAAAAGAAAGCAGAGAGCTAAGAGAGAGTCCCAATTTCTTCTTCAAAACAATAAGCTTATGGTCAAATAAATTGGGACTTCCCTTGATGGTTCAGTGGTAACGAATCTGCCTGCAGTTCAGGAGACCCAAGTTCGATCCCTGAGTTAGGAAGATCCCCTGGAGAAGAGAATGGCAACCCATTCCAGGATTCTTGCCTGGAAAATTCCATGGACAGAGAAGCCTGGCAGGCTACAGTACATGGGTCACAAATAGTCAGAGATGACTGAGCAACTAACACTTTAAAAGCAATAAATCTCAAACTTCTCACCTTATAGAAAAATTAAACAATCAAAAGCTTTACCATAAACACTGTCAGATTGGGCTTAATATTTGGATACCAAAATATCATTCCAGGGAAGGAGGAGGTAGTTGTCCTCAAATTAGGGGGTTGCCAGTTAAGCCTCTGATAAATAATAAAGGCCATGATCTTGATAAGTCCTCAAAGGTGTCAGCAGGAAATGCTCAGAGGAAAGTGGGCTCAGAGGAAGTGCTCAGTGACTGGTGGGAATACCAGTTAAGGACCTCATGTACTTCTCCAGCCTCGGCCTGCATGCACCTCCTACACGCACGCTGGGCAGGTTCACCTTTCCTAGGTGATCCTGCCTTGTGCTTTCACTCCTCGCAGCTTTTGTATATGCTCTTTTGTCTGCCTGGGAATGCCTTTTCCTTTTTTGAGGTCTGGATCAAATGTTCTTTATTGTTTATATATATATATATATAATATATCAGTTCAGTTCAGTTAAGTTCAGTCACTCAGTTGTGTCCGACTCTTTGCAACCCCATGAATTGCAGCACACCAAGACCTCCCTGTCTATCACAAACTCCCAGAATTTACTCAAACTCATGTCCATCGAGTCAGTGATGTCATCCAGCCATCTCATCCTCTGTCATCCCTTTCTCCTCCTGCCCCCAATCCCTCCCAGCATCAGAGCCTTCTCCAATGAGTCAACTTTTGGCATGAGGTGGCCAAAGAATTGGAGTTTCAGCTTTAGCATCATTCCTTCCAAAGAAATCCCAGGACTGATCTTTCAGAATGGACTGGTTGTATCTCTCTGAAGACCAAGGGACTCTCAAGAATTTTCTCCAACACCACAGCTCAAAAGCCTCAATTCTTCGGTGCTCAGCTTTCTTCACAGTCCAACTCATATCCATACATGACCATTGGAAAAACCATAGCCTTGACTCGACCGACCTTTGTTGGAAAAGTAATGTCTCTGCTTTTGATATGCTATCTAGGTTGGTCATAACTTTCCTTCCCAGCAGTAAGCGTCTTTTAATTTCATGGCTGCAGTCACCATCTGCAGTGATTTTGGAGCCCCCCAAAATAAAGTCTGATACTGTTTCCACTGTTTCCCCATCTATTTCCCATGCAGTGATGGGACCAGATGCCATGATCTTAGTATTCTGAATGTTTAGCTTTAAGCCAACCTTCTTACTCTCCTCTTTCACTTTCATCAAGAGACTCTTTAGCTCCTCTTCACTTTCTGCCATGAAGGTGGTGGTATCTGCATATCTAAGGTTATTGATATTTCTCCCAGCAATCTTGATTCCAGCTTGTGCTTCTTCCAGCCCAGCATTTCTCATGATGTACTCTGCGTATAAGTTAAATAAGCAGGGTGATAATATATAGCCTTGACGTGCTCCTTTTCCTATTTGGAACCAGTCTGTTGATCCAGCGGATGTTGGCAATTTGATCTCTGATTCCTCTGCCTTTTTTATTTTTATTATTTTTTATTTATATATATATATTTTAATTGATTTTTATTTTTTAGTTTGTTTTGCTTTACAGTACTGTATTCGTTTTGCTATACATTGACATGAATCAGCCATGAGTGTACATGAACTCCCAATCCCGACCCCCACCTCCCCCTTCCCGCCCCACACCTTCTCTCTGGATTATCCCCGTGCATCAGTCCCAAGCATCCTGCATCCTGCATCGAACCTAGACTGGCGATTGGTTTCACTTAGATCATAAGGATTCCTTGATCATAATCTACCATGTCTTTTGTCATTTAACCCTTTTTCTACGCCCCATCTGACTAAGCCCCAAGCAAAGTAAGTACAGGCAAAAGAGAGACTGTCAAGCATTGTTGTTTAGCTGCTAAGTTGTGTCTGACTCTTTGAGACTCCATGGACTGTAGCCCTCTGTTCATGGGATTTTCCAGGCAGGAATACTGGAGTGGGTTGCCACTTCCTCCTCCAAGGAGTCTTACTGACCCAGGGATTGACCCCGTGTCTCCTGCATTAGCAAGCAGATTCTTTAACACTGAGCCACCAAGGAAGCTCTTGTCAACCTTTAGATGACCCCAAACAAGGATGCTGTTAATAATAAGGGGGACTTCCTGGGATCCAGGAGCTAAGACTTCACACTTGGGGGCTTGAGTTCAATCCCTGGTCAGGGAACTAAGATCCCACAGGCTGCACATCTCAGCCAAAAATAAAATAAAATAAACTTATAGCACCATTAAAAAAAAAACCTGAAAAAAAAGAATGTTAATAAGGGTATGCCAAATTGGTTAAAGATGAACTCTCTTGGGGAGCTCTGAACAGGAGACAGAGAGCTGTTGTTGGCCTCCTACAGTTACTGCTGGATTCTGAGCAGTGATGAATAATGCTCCATTGTTGTGTGGCCTGGCTGTGTGATGGTGGATACAGCAGACAGTTTCCAGTTTCCTGATTTCCTCACATAGCCTCACATTCATGACCCATCGTGTGAGACAACCTAATCACCTCTCTCCCAGGCAGCTTGAAAAAGCCCTATCACAATGGCAGGTTTAACTGTCGTCACCAACAGGCACAACAGGATCTCTGAGCAGCAGTCACTTGGCAAGTGGACTTGTTAGCAGCTTGCCCAGCAGCTGGTCTGAACAAAGACAAAGAAAGTGGTTGGATTATTAGGTGTGAGGGCATCTTTGCATCTTCACAGGCAGAATCCAAATGGGATATGCTGTTTAATTGCCATCAAGGTAGTGGATAAAATAAAGGGATGTTGCAGATCCATGGGGTTGCAAAGAGTTTGACACAACTTAATGACTAAACAACAGCAGCAGATCCAGAAGAGCTTCAGTCCATCAAACAGAACGTCCAAGAGCTAGGTATCTGCAACAATTCAGGCAAATCATCTGAATCTTTCTATTCCTAGTAATCAGGATTTATGAGATAGGAGCTGGCAAAATTTTTCTATTATGAGCCATACAGCAAATATATTAGGCTTTATGGGCCATATGGTCTCTGTCACAACTGTTCAGCTCTGTCTTTGTAGTACAAAAGCATCCACAAATACTACACAAACAAATGGCATGGCTATGCTCCAAGAAAACTTTACTAAATCGGGTGGAAGAATACTGGAAATAAAAGCAAAAATAAACAAATGGGATCTAATTAAAATTAAAAGCTTCTGCACAACAAAGGAAACTATAAGCAAGGTGAAAAGACAGCCTTCTGAATGGGAGAAAATAATAGCAAATGAAGCAACTGACAAACAACTAATCTCAAAAATATACAAGCAGCTTATGCAGCTCAACTCCAGAAAAATAAATGACCCAATCAAAAAATGGGCCAAAGAACTAAATAGACACTTCTCCAAAGAAGACATACGAATGGCTAACAAACACATGAAAAGATGCTCAACATCACTCATTATCAGAGAAATATGAAAATCAAAACCACAATGAGGTACCATTTCACACCTCTGCCTTTTTTAAAACCAGCTTGAACATCTGGAAGTTCACGGTTCACATACTGTTGGAGCCTGGCTTGGAGAATTTTGAGCATTTCTTTGCTAGCGTGTGAGATGAGTGCAATTGTGCGGTAGTTTGAGCATTCTTTGGCATTGCCTTTCTTTGAGATTGGAATGAAAACTGACCTTTTCCAGTCCTGTGGCCACTGCTGAGTTTTCCAAATTTGCTGGCATATTGAGTGCAACACTTTCACAGCATCATCTTTCAGGATTTGAAATAGCTAAACTGGAATTCCATCATCTCCACTAGCTTTGTTCATAGTGATGCTTTCTAAGGCCCACTTGACCTCACATTCCAGGATATCTGTCTCTAGGTGAGCGATCATACCATCACGGTTATCTGGGTCATTGAGATCTTTTTTTGTATAGTTCTTCTGTGTATTCTTGCCACCTCTTCTTAATATCTTCTGCTTCTGTTAGGTCCATACCATTTCTGTCCTTTATCATGGTCCACAAAAGAGTGTGAAATGTAGTACTTGTATGCAGTCTCAAAAATTACAGAATGATCCCTGTCCGTTTCCAAGGGAAACCATTCAATATCACAGTAATCCAAGCTTATGCCACAACCAGTAATGCTGAAGAAACTGAAGTTGAACGTTTCTATGATGACATACAAGACCTTTTAGAACTAACACCCCAAAAAGATGTCCTTTTCATTACAGGGACTGGAATGCAAAAGTAGGAAGTCAAGAAACACCTGGAGTAACAGGCAAATTTGGCCTTGGAGTATGGAATGAAGCAGGGCAAAGGCTAATAGAGTTTTGCCAAGAGAATGCACTGGTCATAGCAAACACCCTCTTCCAACAACACAAGAGAAGACTCTACACATGGACATCACCAGATGGTCAACACCCAAATCAGATTGATTATATTCTTTGCAGCCAAAGATGGAGACAGCAAAAATAAGACTGGGAGCTGACTGTGGCTCAGATCATGAACTCCTTACTGCCACTGCTGCTAAGTCACGTCAGTTGTGTCCTACTCTGTGCGACCCCATAGACAGAAGCCCACCAGGCTCCCCTGTCCCTGGGATTCTCCAGGCAAGAACACTGGAGTGGGTTGCCATTTCCTTCTCCAATGCATGAAAGTGAAAAGTTAAAGTGAAGTTGCTCAGTCGTGTCCGACTCTTAGCGACCCCATGGACCGCAGCCTACCAGGCTCCTCCATCCATGGGATTTTCCAGGCAAGAGTACTTGAGTGGGGTGCCATTGCCTTCTCCTCCTTATTGCCACATTCAGACTTAAATTGAAGAAAGTAGGGAAAACCACTAGACCATTCAGGTATGACCTAAATCAAATCCCTTAGGACTATACAGTGGAAGTGAGAAATAGATTTAAGGGACTAGATCTGATAGATAGAGTGCCTGATGAACTATGGATGGAGTTCATGACATTGTACAGGAGACAGGGATCAAGACCATCCCCATGGAAAAGAAATGCAGAAAAGCAAAATGGCTGTCTGAGGAGGCCTTATAAATAGCTGTGAAAAGAAGAGAAGTGAAAAGCAAAGGAGAAAAGAAAGATATAAACATCTGAATGCAGAGTTCCAAAGAATAGCAAGGAGAGATAAAANTTTGCCAAGAGAATGCACTGGTCATAGCAAACACCCTCTTCCAACAACACAAGAGAAGACTCTACACATGGACATCACCAGATGGTCAACACCCAAATCAGATTGATTATATTCTTTGCAGCCAAAGATGGAGACAGCAAAAATAAGACTGGGAGCTGACTGTGGCTCAGATCATGAACTCCTTACTGCCACTGCTGCTAAGTCACGTCAGTTGTGTCCTACTCTGTGCGACCCCATAGACAGAAGCCCACCAGGCTCCCCTGTCCCTGGGATTCTCCAGGCAAGAACACTGGAGTGGGTTGCCATTTCCTTCTCCAATGCATGAAAGTGAAAAGTTAAAGTGAAGTTGCTCAGTCGTGTCCGACTCTTAGCGACCCCATGGACCGCAGCCTACCAGGCTCCTCCATCCATGGGATTTTCCAGGCAAGAGTACTTGAGTGGGGTGCCATTGCCTTCTCCTCCTTATTGCCACATTCAGACTTAAATTGAAGAAAGTAGGGAAAACCACTAGACCATTCAGGTATGACCTAAATCAAATCCCTTAGGACTATACAGTGGAAGTGAGAAATAGATTTAAGGGACTAGATCTGATAGATAGAGTGCCTGATGAACTATGGATGGAGTTCATGACATTGTACAGGAGACAGGGATCAAGACCATCCCCATGGAAAAGAAATGCAGAAAAGCAAAATGGCTGTCTGAGGAGGCCTTATAAATAGCTGTGAAAAGAAGAGAAGTGAAAAGCAAAGGAGAAAAGAAAGATATAAACATCTGAATGCAGAGTTCCAAAGAATAGCAAGGAGAGATAAAAAAGCCTTCCTCAGTGATCTATCTATCTATCTATATTTGATTTTCAGTAGTTAGCATGTTATACTATTTTTTGAATTGGATATCTTTCTGTAACCTTGATCAGACTGTGAATCAGGTCTTCAAATTTAGTAGGGCCTTTGATTAATTTGATGTCAATTTTTTGAACTGTTCTCAGCCAAAGAGCAGATAATATTCCTTTTTTTGTGTGTGTGTGTGTGTTTGTGAAACACTCAGACTGATCTATAAAGGCAGAAGCAGCATTTGTAATTGAACTGGGTTGTTACTTTTCTCTTTCCCATCCGTGAATCTGATCTAAAAGCCTTAGCAGTTAGCAGCTTTGAATGAGACTGAAACCAAGTTTTAAAAGGCTTCACTTTCTGGGCCAGAGGGTTATAATGTTTTTTGGCTCCATTACTGGGGAGGAAAAATTTCAAATTTATCATGAACATGCAGCCCTTCTTATGCACTGCCTAATTCTCTCATCTTATTGAATATCACACTCTTTCTTTAATTTCTCTTTCTCTTTCCTTCCTCCCTTCCTTCTCTCTCTCCCTCCCTACCTTCATTTTTCCTTCCTTCCTTCTTACTGATAGTAATTAATTTTGAAAATCTGTTATTATCCTCCCTTATATCTAATGGTATTTACTGGCCAGCTGTGGATGGAATCTAATATAAGGTCATAGAACACACTAGAAGCTTAGAGGTGTTCTGTGGGTTTGGAATCAAATTTCGCTTGCAGCACGCTCTGCTTAACTTACTTCACTTTTAGCATTTTTTCTCTGAATTCCTCAACATGAGCTGTCTTCAAAAAACAACAAACAAATGAACAAATTATGAGTGTTCTTTTACAACCTAGGTGATTCCACTGTAGAATCAAGAAAGTAGAATAAAAATCTTGGCAATCATCTCAATGAGTCTTCTACAATTCCTGAGATAAAAGTTTACTTAGGTGAAGAATGCAATTTATTATCTTCCAAGTTAGCACACCCCTTTGTTAGTTAGCTTTGATCTACCCTGCTATACATCTGGAGTCATATCTACATCAGCAGCCCAGATTTATTGTCCTTTTCCATATCCATGTTCCTGAGATGCCTGGACTGACTAGTACTCACAGTGTTTCTAGGAATGTCCAACTTGGCTCATGTGCAGAGGGCAGCTGCAGAGTCTCCGTAAACTAGTCGTTGCTGGACCAACACCTTCAGCATCACATCACTCATGAGCTTATTTGAAAGCTGGAATCTTGGGTCCCACTTCAGACTCATTGACCTGGAGCAGCACTCTCATAAGATCCTCAGATGAATCATACATACCTTGAAGCTTGAGAAGCATCGCTCTGTCTGGGTGGAGCCTTATAATGACTATGGCCTTGCCCATTGTGCAGACACTTATGTCAGAACTAGAAGAGGTGTTGCCGGCTAATTCCCAAAAGGACCAAGTGGAGGCAAGTTCTATATCACAAGTGGGAGATAACCTCTCAAATCTTGTGACTCATTAGCTACTGAGCAGGGGCCTATGCAGCCATGTCCTGAGTCCGTCCTCAGTGGAGATTTTCAGAAAAACTGCTCCTTCACCACCCCTCCCACTGAGTCCTCTTTTCTGGAGGCAGTCCAGGAAAGTAATCTACACTTTTGGGCAGATGCCATCATATCCTTTCTAGTGATTTCTTTTCAGTCTCTCTCCAGACCTGTCATATACCCCTTGGTCCTTCTGCTCTTTCCTGAAATCAAAGCCTACCTAGAAATCAGTTTATCCTAACAGAACTTTATGGACTCACCAGTTCCCAACAATACATCACATACCCACAAACAAGTCTGAATTCCTTTTACATTTAACTAGACTATCCCATATTCACTTATATTGAACTGACACATAGTTTACAAAAACTTCTCTATTTTCTGATTGTTGCCTTCTGGAGCCATGAAAAATGGGCTGGACTGGTGGCACAGTTGAAAAGAATCTTCCTGCCACTGCGGGGGACATGGGTTTGATCCCTGGCCCAGGAAAATTCCATAAGCTGTGAAACAACTGAGCCTGGGTGCCATAACTACTGAGCCCACATACCCTAAATCCCATGCTCTGCAACAAGAGGAGCCACTGCAATAAGAAGCCCCCATACCTCAATGAAGAATATCCCCCATTTGCTGCAGCCAGAGAAAGCCCACAGGCAGCAACAAAGACCCAGTGCAATAAAAAATATTAATATAATTAATTAATTTTAAAAATATGTTTTTAATCCCTCTTCCATATGACTGTCCTTTAGTGTCTGAAGAGCATTTTTATGTCCCTGTCCCTCAAATCTTCTCATTTGTAGAACGGAACATTCCTCTTTTGCCTTTTCTCTCATGTTTGATTTTCATTTATTTACCCTGAATTTAACTTAACACTGTAAGAATGGATGTTACAGAGGAATCACAAAATAAACTGATCACCCTAAGCAGGAGATAATAGACGGCAGGGAGTTACAACAGAGTAACTAAGGTTTCACTTAACATAGCAGAAGACTTCTATTAGCAATTAAATTGAAAATGATTATGTTACTTTATTGCCTTTCATGGGTCAAGCAGATGAGCTACTAATATTCTCTTCTCTAAATATCAATGTCCATATCACCTTTTTCTCCAGTTTATTTATATTCTAGATAAAAGTTTCTCAGCACTCATTCTAGGTTCTCTTCAAGCAATAAAATTCTAAGAGTCTGTTCTTTAAAGTCTCTGTGTATCCAGGGCTATTCAAGTTTTTAAATATTAGAAACAATAAACTTAGGAGTCATAATAAATCTGACTTGAGAATTGTTATGATCACTGAAGCTTTTATGAGTTGTGTATCTAGGAGCTGTGTATCTAGGTGAACATTAAAGTATCTTAGAATCATGGGCAAGAATCATTTGCTATCTTTTGCTTCTTAGTGGTAGATATAATGCTTTAGAAATAATAAAAACAAACAAAAAATAAACCAAATAAATCATCAGTAATTTTGAAACTTCTCTGAGGCTGAGACAATGTGGTACACTTTCTTTTCTTCACCAATGATTCAAATAATCAAATACAACCCAAGTTTTTTCTTTTCATAAAATTTGCACCATTGGAAGAGATTACATATGACAAGCAACATAGATCAATATAGTATATTTAAGGTTATACATGTTATATTTCAAATATAAAGTTTTTTCTAAATATACTTTCTTGGTTGAAGTGTAATTTATTTACAATATTGTGTTACAAGTGAATAGCATAGTGATTCAGTATCTTTGCTGATTATATTCCATTATAAGTTATTATAACATAATGGATCTAAATACAAAATTAATAACTATCTATTATAGAACTTTAAAGTTATAATTTATTATAATCACAAATAAAGTGATTCATAATACTACCACTCTTAAACGTTTAATATTTTGGCATACTGTTTTCTAATCTTCTTTAACCAATGAAATATATTATCATATGCATTAGTATGATTATTGATTATGAACAATTTTCTATTCTGCTTTTATCACCTGTCATATATTACTATGCTATTAAATGTCCTTTGTTTTTAATTTTGCATAATATTCCAGCCTGTGAATATATCATAATTTATTTTACCATTCTCTTATTGTTGGACATTTAAGTTATTTTTCACTTTTTCTCATTGGGATGAATATATATAAATTTTGATCACTTCTATGATTATTTCCTCATAATGGATTATGTGAATTATGATTGTTGAGTTAAAAATTATATATATATATATATATATCATGCACATTTTTAACCATGTATGTTTAGTTTGCCAGTTAATCAAAATGGCATTTAACACACGCCACTTGTATTGAGTAGGTTTTGTGGGTGTGTGTATGTGTGTGCATATACATGTGTGTAGAGGGGAGATAAAGAATTAGAATTGCGTATTTTCAAAGAAAGAAAAAAATAATTTGTTAGTAAATGATTCAAGACCCTACCAGTTAACTAACTTGCAACATTCTAAAATGTCTTTGTATTATGGGAAATCTTAGTTTTATAATTATAGAAAAAGGAGAATTTCCAAACTTTTGTTTCCTTGTAGAAGACAAATGCACACACACACGTTTAAGTGTGTAAGTAATGGTTTATTTTTGCACAATACCAGGAGTATTTTGGAGAAGGAAATGGCAACCTACTCCAGTATTCTTGCCTGGAGAATCCCATGGACAGAGGCACCTGGCAGGCTACAATCCATGGGGTCGCAAAGAGTTGGACACGACTGAGCGACTTTCACTTTCAGAAGTATTTGTAGATTGAATAATCTCTTTTAAAATCTTAGGAGAAAGTTTATAATATTTTGCTCATGCCATAAAAGCAAAGACACAGGAAAACTAGGCTACATTCCATGAGGGCAGAGATGGCAGCTGTTTCAGTAAGTGGGTGCCTTCACTTCCAATAGAACTTTTGGTTCACTGAAGGTGCAAAGTAGATATTTGAACAGTAGAGAGAATCTCCTTCCTGCAACTATTTAAGTGAAAACATAGATCTAGTCAAGATAAGTTTATTCTCATCGGAGAGTAATATAATGGAAGGGAAGAAAAGGATCCAAAGCCAGTCTAATTGAGGTCTCTTAAAAGCAGGAAGTACTCCTGTCTTCCTGAGTCTGGGGTAAATGGAATCCAGGAATGTTCAGGAATGCACAGAAGACCTTTATCTCTTTCAATTTTCAAAGGCAAGTTACCTGAAATCCTGTTGACAGAAATCTCTCTATTATTGCCTTGCCTTACTACAGCATAGAGAATATTCAGTAACACTTTTTAAAGTGTTTTCTTTTAAACTCTAATTAGTACTAACCCAAAAAGTGAATTTTGGCTTAAAAAATCTAAACACCTATAGCAACTAGAGGAAAACATATTTGGCTCTGTCAATGTATTTGAAGTAATGAGCACTTTTAAGGAATAGTGCAGAAAAAGATTGTTTAGCTTCAACTAAATAGTGTCTCTCTTTCCTGAGAAGCTCAAATCCTTTTCCAACCACCACTGAAGTTTTTTATAGGTTAAAAAATGCTTGGGGGCTCTAGGCTTTTTTCTTTTTGTCACCTGTTAAAAGCATTCTAAGACCCTTGTTTGACTGTCTCCATTTTAGTCTAGATTTAAAAGTATAAGGGCACAGGAACAAAGGATTTATACTGTGGATTCATTTAAGAGGGAGAATTTTGAGGAAATACTTTTAACTTTAACCACAGTGAACACTGACCCTTAGAAGGAAAAATTCTTAAAATGTGATAAAAGAAATAAAGGCATGTGGAAAATGATTATTTGGAAATAAAATTATCTGTAAAAGGGCTACATGCAGGCTTCTCAGGTGGCTCAGTGGGAAAGAATCCCCCTGCCAATGCAGGAGACATAGGTCTGATCCCTGGGTTGGGAAGATCCCCCTGGAGAAGGAAATGGCAACCCACTCCAGTATTCTTGCTTGGAAAACCCCATGGACAGAAGAACCTGGCAGACTATAGTCCATGGGGTCCCTAAGAGTTGGAGATAATTTAGCAACTAAACAACAAAAACAACAGTGAAAGGCTACATAAATAGACCTTCTCATCCCCATATTCCTGGAAGCAAGCCTGTACATGTGGGAGTTATAACTGTGCTGTTTCTAGTGAGAAGCAGTGGGGAAGGAGAGGACTATTCGGATGCCAGGCACCACATGCCCCCAGGACTTTGTTCAATAAGTAACCTGTCCATCATTCCAAGTTACTTGGAATGTTACTTGATCATTCTTGTTACTGAGAAAGGAGTTAATTTATATTCCCTCATTTAATGGCCTTGTTAGTGATGTTTTGAGATCTTACACATAATTACTGAGAAAAGTTTGAATTTTTAAGCCTGGTCACATGGAATTTCACCCATCAAAGATTCCATTTTGGATGTTCCAAATAATATTAATATTGGTAGGAATGTGTCTTTGAGGTTTGCTTATCCAGTGCACTTGGGATCAGTCGTCTTCCACTTCCCTTAATTGGAGGAATGACTGAGGAAATTGTTCTATAGCTAATTTTACTTTGAACATACTCTAACTCTAGGCAACTATTTGTAAATCTTTGGGAAATTATATCAAACATCTATAGGTCAAAGAGCGTTTATTCCACAGAAGAGTCATTCATTGGACTGTTTATTTGTTGCACGTATTTGAATTCCAAACATAATCATTCAGTCAAATCAGGAAAAATGAAGTGGATCCCATATAGTTTAGTTCTTAGTTTTCACTGTTGTATTTGTGCAGCAAACACCTTTTCATCACAATGTTCTAAAAACATAAAACAGGGCAAGTTATCTCTGGTGCACCTGTGAGGAGACTGTCTACATTATTTCCTCTACCATAAGAGCCGTTAATATAAATATGCTCATAAACAAAATGGGAAGAGCTTGGGGGAAATCAATAAGGCACAAATTGAACAATAAAGTCACTAATCTCTTTTCTGAGAAATTTTTCAGCAGAGAAATTGTGCAAAGAAAGTCTTCAAGGAATAATTGACTTCAATAAGCTTTCTACTGGTCAGCAAAAACTTTTTTGCTTTGAAGTTAAAAACAAAAAAAGAAAGAAAGCAAAACAAAAAATCAGCAAAAGAGCAGTAAAAGGAATAACGCATCTTCCCAGCAAGAAACTGAGCAGACCAAGGTCACCATTTTGTGTTTTCAGTATTGTTCATCTAAGGCACAGACTGTGGTTCCAAAGTATTTTATCAGCATAAATTAGTTTTTTTGCTTAAAAATGTCTGAGAACATTCAACTGTGAATAGTTAAGCCAATTTAAATCTCAAAATAAAATTTGGACATCAAGTAACATGTTTCTTGTAGAAGAGTTGTAAAGAAAACTAATTTCTATTTATTTGGTTTCTATCAAAAATATCACAAATTATTGGTTTTGGCTTTTCGTATTGTTTCTGTTTTTAAATTAATATATGTTCACCTTAGAAGATTTAAGACATGTATAAGTTAAAGGGGGAAAATAAATATCACTCAAAATCTTGTTCAATAGATACAACTTGTATGTCTTATTTCATATCATATATAAATTTGCATCTTTCACTCAAAACACTTTTATCTTATTATGTGGTGAAGTTTTTTCCATGGTATTTCTAATTCTGCAAAGTATTTCATCATATGGAACCATCTTAATTTATTTAATCAATCTCCTTTATTAATCATTTATTTGTTTTTAATTAAGAAACATAAGAACATCCTAAGTTGACAAATAAATCAAAGCTTCACTTCTGTTTCTTCCAAATGATGTAAAATGCTATCAACCTGATGCAAAGTCAATAAATCAACAAATGCAAAACTCTTGTCCAAAAATGTGAGGAACTTACAAAGAAGAAAGGGAGGTAGGAGTACCCCAGGGAGAGGTCATGGAAGGGGAACCAGAACTTACTTCATCCAGTCACTTGAAGCATCTTTTTAAAAATAAAGCTATTAGTCTACTTCTCTGGCTGGTTTGTTTTCATGGTGAAGAACTAGCCTTAGTTGCAACTTTCCCTGGCTGAGATAAATGGGTATATGTAGAGCTCTGTGGTAGCCCAAAGGCCAAGCATGATTGTAATCCCAGAGGCATTGCGTGGCTTGCTTCCTTCTATACCTGATTATTAAGTGCTTACTATGTGATGGACTCTATTTTAGGCTTTGATAAATGCTAGTATGCTAAGTAATGAAACGGATAAATGTCCCTGTCCTCATCAAAGTCTCAATCTAGTTGTGAAAACAATATATAAAGTGACAATAAGTGCCAAAAAGGAAAATAAAGCTGGAAATAGTATAGGGAGTGGAACAAGGCTGCAATTTTTAGATGGGTGAGTGAGCCAAGGCTCTGCTAAGAAGATGATATTTGAGTAAACAATGCAAGGTGAGTGAAAATCGAGGGGACAGACCAGCGGAACAGTAACAGCAAAGGCTCTGAGACATTAAGCATATACCTACCTGGTGTATTCCAGGTATAGCCAGGAGGTTAGAAGATGGAGATGAGGCCAAAGGAGAAAGGAGGCGGGCAGATCTCTCAGGACCTTATAAGGAGTAGTTAGAACATTGGCTTTAATTCATACAGAGATAGAAAGTCGTTGAGGGTTTTCCATCAAGGTGCGACCTGACCTGACGTTTTAACAGGGTCATTCTGGTTATCATGTGGCATAGACTGAAGAGCGTAATGGGTGGAAGCAAAGAGACCAGATACTGTGCAGTCACAATAATCTAGGTGAGATCATGGTGATTTCAACCCGTGTTAACAGTGCTCAGGTTTTGTGAATCTTCTTTGATCTGTGGACCAGTGTGACAAGATGGGAAAGAACACACATTTTCATCCCTGGACATGTGTTGTAACAGCTCTAATTTCTGGATTTTCTTGGAACCTTGTGTGAACTTCTGATTCCCTTTTTACAATTGCAAACAATGCAGAATTAAAGAAGAAAATTGGGGTTTGTTTTTAACAAGCACAGCTTCCATTTCTTGAAGCTCTTTCTTGAAGAAGCTGAAGAGAGGGTTTCTGTTACCTAGCAGAGAGTATGAATAGATATTTGAACATCCTTTCCAATACTGAGATTCTATGATCTGTGATCCTTAGAAACTCTGGAAATTATCTCAATGTGCGTGGACTGAAAATTTACGTGATAGTGGCACAAATCATCACAATGAGTTGAAAATGAATAGTAATGATCATGCAGCTGCTGCTGCTGCTGCTAAGTCACTTCAGTTGTGTCCGACTCTGTGCGACCCCATAGACGGCAGCCCACCAGGCTCCCTCGTCCCTGGGATTCTCCAGGCAAGAACACTGGAGTGGGTTGCCATTTCCTTCTCCAATGCATGAAAGTGGACATGAGTGATAAGCAAAATATTTCATAGCTGAGCAAGCACAGACACTGACTAGTCATAATAGATGCTCACTGAAAACAGCACATACAGTCATGCGTCTGAAGGACTGAAAATTTACGTGATAGTGGCACAAATCATCACAATGAGTTGAAAATGAATAGTAATGATCATGCAGCTGCTGCTGCTGCTGCTAAGTCACTTCAGTTGTGTCCGACTCTGTGCGACCCCATAGACGGCAGCCCACCAGGCTCCCTCGTCCCTGGGATTCTCCAGGCAAGAACACTGGAGTGGGTTGCCATTTCCTTCTCCAATGCATGAAAGTGGACATGAGTGATAAGCAAAATATTTCATAGCTGAGCAAGCACAGACACTGACTAGCATAATAGATGCTCACTGAAAACAGCACATACAGTCATGCGTCTGACTGAGTACCAATTCTTCTTACACTTGAGTATGAATTAAACCATACTTTAGTGGTCATGATTTGACCATGTTGGTTTAAACCTGTTAAACTGAGCAAGTGTAGTGAATACAAATTTTGTGCCTGGGTTTGTGTCTGACCCTTTGAGAAGAATATAAAAGAAGTAGAAAATATGGCTCTGGCTTCCTGAGTCAGTTTCATCCATTTCAGATAACTTCACCTTGCACTCAGGACACAGGATCACACAACATATGAAGCAACTATTTTATGGGTTCTATAGATTCTTGGCCTTTAAACATCTTGCCTCTACCTTGGAAGCTATGTCCTTGCTGAGGCTTCAGAGTAGTGGAATCAAAGAAAAAATCTAGCTGTCTCATAAAATTTTAGGAAATGAGGTTGACCTCATGATGCTCGCTCACCTCCTGGGTGTAGAAATGCAATGTCTTCAGCCACTGTTTAACACACACACTGAGACAACAGGCATACAGAGTAAGATCCGTTCCCTATGTTCGTGATCCTCTGCTGTTTCCTAGCACTATGTGTGCATGCTGTTGCTTCAGTTTTGTCCAGCTGTTTGTGACCTTGTGGACTGTAGCCTGCCAGACTCCTCTGTCCATGGGATTCTCCAGGCAAGAATGCTGGAATGGATTGCTATGCCCTCCTCTAGGGGATCTTCCTGACCCAGGGATCAAACTTGTGGGTTTCTTCTGTCTCCTACATTGACAGGCAGGTTCTTTACGATTAGCACCATCTGGGAAGCACTATAAGAACCAATAACCATAAGTCAAAGGGTATTTGGAGCCTGGGAAGAGGCATTCCCACAAATGCAGTCTTTTATAATTTTGACATGCTTCACCCCCAATTCATGAGTAGCTTTAGGAAAACCTTTGTTGTGTGAGATCTGATCACATACGTTCAGAGCCTGGATGATCATCGTCCATCACTTGAAGCAGTTAGCTGGATTAAGTTTATGCCACACGTTCAGAATCAATACACCAGGCCTGTACAACAAATAGAACTTGCAGAATTTTAGTTTATTTGACCTATTGATATCTCAATCATTAAAGGTAGGCAAGGGGCAGAAGGGAGTGACAAGAACTCTATCTAAAAGGAACGCAGCCTTTCCGTAGTAACTATAGATTCTCCCCTCAAGCTGGATACCCTTTAAAGCTCAGCACATGTCTTTTTAGTATCTTCTTTAAGCCTGCCTCGCTAGGTATGGTGGAATGCCAGAGTATGTGGAACCGACCATGCCGTAATGGACTTCTTCTGAATTAAATCTTTCAGAGCTGGTAAATTTAGATGACCTGAAGAGCCATGTTATGTCTGTACTGCTTATCAAATTGGCATCAGAGTTAGAGACTTAAAACTGAGACCTGGATTTTTCCAGAGGGCTGCATTATTCAGTCGTCAGCAATTTAGAGGTTCACAGTCAAGCAGAAATAATGGAATTATCTGCTTCTAGATGTGAAAGCATCTTTCCAGAAAGTCAGAAGGAGTTTGCAGCCTTTTTTGTTTGCTGGAGGAGTGGAAAGGGTCCAGGCCCTGCCCAGCATGAATTGTTTATCTGGCTAAAAATGTGAGAAGGAATGTATAAAGATGGTACTAATGAACATATTTGCAGAACAGCAGTGGAGACACAGACATTGAGAACAAACTTATTGCCACTGTTGGGGTTGAGGGGAGAAAGAGAGAGTGGGCCATATGGAGAGAGCAACATGGAAACATACATTACCATATGTAAAATAGATAGCCAGTGGGAATTTGCTGTATGACTCATGGAGCTCAAACCAGGGCTTGGTAACAACCCAGAGGGGTGGGGTGGGGAGGGAGGTGGGAGAGATGTTCACGTAGGAGGGGACATGGATAAACCTATGGCTGATTCATGTTGATGTTTGGTAGAAACCAATGCAATGCTGTAAAGCAATTATCCTTCAATTAAAAAATAAATTAAAAAAAAAAAAGATCTGTCACAGGAGAGGAGGCTTTGCACGAACCTATGGCAGGCTCTACATCTTGCTGATGGCTTCTCATAAGGGGTTAAAGCATCAGATTTGGAGCTTAATCCTCTCTTTCTGGTGAACATTCTTCCCCATAACTAAGGGAAGATGAAGTCATGTTCTGATCCTGTTTCTACTACCTACTAGATGTGTGAGTTGTGCAAACTACCTAATCCTCAGTGTGCAGTATCCTCATCTGTAAAATGGGGATGATAATGCTTCTCCTTAGCAAGGTTTTTGCGACGGTGAATTCAGTCTCTTTGGGACGATGACTGGCTCAGAGTAAGACCTTAAGGAGTGTAAACTATTCTTATTGCTGGCATTAAAATGGAAAGGTCTGACAAGAAAATTTCCATAGACAAAATGTTTATGCCTCTTTTTGCAGTTGTCAAAGTTCTATTCAAATAATTGGAGAATTTAAATAAAAGTAATGAAGCGTGCACCGAAGTAACAGGGGTAATAATCAACATATTTTTAAAAAACAGTGGGTTGAAAATGGAGAAAATCTTTTACTCCAATAAAGAAACTGGTATATGTATGTGCGGAGCACGCAATGTGTCCGGCATAGGCAACAGCAGTCACATCATACAGCCTCACCCTGGTGTTACTGTCGGCATTTTATAAAGAAACAAAAGCTCTAGCGAACAACAGCATGACATCTCAAACCCCTCCCTTTCCACTAACCCCAAATACCACCCCATTCCTCCTTCCTTGTCCGCTTGTTCCAGCCTCTGTTTTCATTTTGAGATGTTGAGGGACCCTACCTGTGCTCCCGTCTCAGCAGAGCTGCCCCTCACACATGCCTCTAAGGGCCCTAATAGCCTCCCTGGACACATGTGAGTTTCTTCATGGGAATTGCTGTGAGCTGCGGCAGCTTTGTCTGCATTTTCCCCCAACCTTAGCCAAATAGCTTGTTTCTTATGTCCTAGAATGGATGGCTGACTAATGATGCACTTTGTGGTCCCACAGTGAAAACATTTCAAAATTCAGGGAGAAGTATCAGAAATAAAAGGTAAAATTGTACCGGATATGTGCTTGTGTATGTTGTCCTTGAAGCTGTGTCTCTGTTATTAGGTTCAAGTAATAAGCATTGGTATTCACACTGCTCAGCCTGCTACTGCGATTGCTCTGGGATATAGCACATTGTTTTGGAGAAGATTTATGTTCCTGACTTGGAGGGAAGATGGAAGTTTGCTGAAGGGAATTCCTGGTTAGAAGCCATTTGGCGACTTGAATTTGGAGTAGTATAGACCTGGGTTCAAATCTTGGCTCTGGTTTTTAGTAACTGTGTAACCTTGGACAGTTTGTATAACTTCTTATGCCTCATTTCTCTCTGTGTAAAATTAGGAGAATGTATGGATGTGAAAGTTGGACTGTGAAGAAAGCTGAGTGCCGAAGAATTGATGCTTTTGAATTGTGGTGTTGGAGACGACTCTTGAGAGTCCCTTGGACTGCAAGGAGATCTAACCAGTCCATTCTAAAGGAGATCAGTCCTGGGTGTTCTTTGGAAGGAATGATGCTAAAGCTGAAACTCCAATACTTTGGCCACCTCATGCAGAGAGTTGATTCACTGGAAGAGACTGATGCTGGGAGGGACTGGGGGCAGGAGGAGAAGGGGACGACCGAGGATGAGATGGCTGGATGGCATCACCAACTCGATGGACCTGAGTTTGAATGAACTCTGGGAGTTGGTGATGGACAGGGAGGCCTGGTGTGCTGCAGTTCATGGGGTCGCAAAGAGTCGGACACGACTGAGCGACTGAAATGAACTGAACTGAACTGAACTGAAAAGAAGAAGAATCATTTTTGCTAGAGGGTTTCCTGTGATGAAAAAAAAGTGAAGTGTTAGTGACTCAGTCGTGTCCAACTCTGCTTCCCTGTGGACTGTAACCCACCAGGCTCCTCTGTCCGTGGGATTTTCCAGGCAAGAATATTGGAGTGTGTAACCATTCCCTTCTCCAAAGGATCTGCCTGACACAGGGCTTGAACCTGGGTCTCCCACACTGTGGACAGATTCTTTATTTTGGAGCCCTCAGAAGAGCCCCGTCAATGAATTGGTGAGCGTCAAATATGTGGCATGTAGATCAAGTAGTGCCAAGTGAATGACAGTTGTTATTAATGTCCACTAATTTCACTAGGAAAGGCACATGCATAATCAGCAGTGTTTGCCTGGGTCATACACAGAGTGGAATCCTAGGTCCTCTCCTCAGCAAGTTTGCTGTTTAGAAACTGAGTGGGACAATTACTATGGCGATAGCTTGTTCAGTTCTTAGAATAGACATTTCTCATCAGCCAGCTCAGTTCCACGTCACACCTCTGAGAATATGTGCAACCTTCAACACATCCGCAGACACAACATGGGCTTAAAACCTGGGGGAAAAGGTAAGGGGTGGGTTTTATAGCTGGCTCCTTCTCATTGTCCAAGTTTTGTGCAGACACCACCTCCCTGACCACAGTATCTCAAGTACCCCTCACGCTATCCATCCCCGCTGTTAGCTGCTCTCTATCTTCTTGATTCCTCTTTCTTTCTTTTCCTCCCTCCCTTCCTTTCCTTTCTTCTTTTTTCCTTCCATTCATTTTAAATAGATTTTATTTTTTACAGCAGCTTTAAAATCACAGCAAAATTGAGCAGAAAGTACAGTGTTTCCTGTGCTCCCCCTGTCCCTACGCATGCATAACCTCCCCTGTTATCAGCATTCTGCACGAGAAAGGTACAGTTTTTTATGACTGATGAACCTACATTGACACAGCATAATCACTCAAAGTCCATAGTTTACATTAGGGCTAACTGTTGGACATTCTATGCTTTTGACGAATATACAACGACCTGTTCCATCATTATAGTATCATGAAAAGTAGTTCCACTGCCCTGAATCCTCTGTACTCCACCTGTTCATTTCTCCTTCCCTTAAACCCTGGCAACCCTGATCTTTTTCCTGCCATAGTTTTAATTTTTATAGAAGATCATAGAGTTGGATGTTTCATTTTAAAAAAGCATTTATCATCATATTTATTTACATGTTTAATAATTATTTATTGTTTCCCCTCTTGCTGGAATGTCAGCTCTTGGAAGTGTGGTCATTTTATGACTTCTTAAATGAGGAGTCCTCGGTACTAGACTATGTCTGGCTCAGAAAAGCCCGTAATAAACATGTACTAATTTTATTGTTTAGTCACTAAGCCATGTCCGACCCTTTGCAACCTCATGAACTGGATCCCACCAGGCTCCTCTCTCCCATGGGATTTCCCAAGCAAGAATACTGGAACAGGTTCCCATGCCCTTCTCCAGGGAGCTTCTCGTCCCAGGGATCGAACTTGCATCTCCTGTGTCTCCTGCATTGTCAGACGGATTCTTCCCTGCTGAGCGACCAGGGAAACCTGCATTCCTATTAATAATTTAGTAAAAGAATAAATATTTCCCCCATAAAAATCACTCTAATCCTTCTGCTAAGGTTAGAAACTAGTAATTAGAGATATTTGCACAAATGGCAATAATAATATTGATTTTTGTCATTTTTATTATCTCCCAGATGCGAGGCCCTGTACTGTGTATTTTAAGTGTATTATCTAATTTAATCCTCATGACAACCTTCTCAGGTAGATAGCGTTTTAATAGGTAGTATGGGTAGTCTATAGGTAGTCTAGCTGTTTTATGGCTAAGAAAATGAGGTTCAGAGAAATTAACTTATCCAGGGTCTTAGAGTTAGTAAATGACAGAGTTTAGGCCCAAACTCAGGTCCATAGGATTTAAGGTGACATTCATAAAAAATCAGTTGGAATTTAGAGCTGGAGGAAATCTAGCTAGTTCCTGATGCTTCTTGAATTTGGAACATGGTTGGCTAATCTATGTCCCTTGACCTTGACTCTGGTCCATTTAACTTTATACAGCATCTGCTATTTGCTGTGTCCTGTACTATAAGGCAGGTTCCCAGGTGGTGCTAATGGTAAAGAACCTGCCTGCCAATGCAGGAGACATAAAAGATTCAGATTCAGTCCCTGGGTCGGGAAGATCCCCTGGAGAAGGGGGTGGCTACCCATTCAAGTGGTTTTGCCTGGAGAATTCCATGGACAGAGGAACCTAGAGGGCTAAGTCTGTAGGGTCGCAGAAAGTCAAACATGACTGAAGCAACCTAGCACTCATGCACATGTAACATAGGGCAGTATGTGTTTGTCCCAGTACCCGGTTATTCTTAGAAACACAGAGTCTCAGGTTCTAGCCCAGAGCTGCTTACATAGAATTGGCATTTTAACAAAATCCCTGTAGGTGTGAGATGCATATGCTTGAGAAACACTATTCTGTAAGGATATTGAGATGCAAAACCTCCTGTGCTCCCAAGTAATGAGTCAATCAGGGTCTCAGCTTTCATTGCAGCTTGTACTGTAGAAGGGAAAAAGATATCCATGTAAATTGCTTTTCCCATTCCCTAGCACTTGATAAATCCTTGGAATTATTATGAATCACACAAGGAGTGAGATATCCACCAGGTAGAGGGCTCAACGTAGCTGGGTATGAACAAATCAGCCTCTAGGGTCTCACTCTAGGGTCTCAAACAGTATAAATCATTCTCTTTCAATAATGCACAGGAAATGCAGTTTGTTTTTCTCTCATTGTGATTCAGTGGTGGTGTGGGTATCTGGGGGACCGTGTAATGTCAAGCTTTTCTAAGGGTAGTTGGTTAGATTTCTGTAATACAATTTAGATTATAGCACATCTGCAATCACGTAGTAATGAGTGTGGCCAGGGAGGGCTGATGTTTTATTACCAATCACAGAAATGCTATTGCATCTCCACCAGGGAAGTACTGGCTAGTCCATTTTAGCACAGCTGGAGGCTTCTAGGTTCTTATAATAGGGAGCAAAGTGATGTCTGTTTTCTAGTATTTCTGATTCAGACAAACTCAGTTTTCATTGTCCATTTTACCATTTTTGAGCATGCACACCAGGGAAAACGCATGGAGCCACTGCAGATGTGTCATCTATCCTAGCATCGTTGGCATCAAAATGCCAGCTTGCTGTCCAGCTGCATCTCCCTGTTTCCTCATAAGGTGTATTTGAGTCTGAGGATGAATTCAGCACTTTCATCCGTGCATTTGTTTTCTGCTTTGTCATACCATAACTGGCAAGTCTAGTCAGGGCGCTGTGTGCAGAGGAAATCTCCCTGTGTCTGGAATGCAGAGCAGCCAGCTTTTCAGATTTCTCTTCTCTGTCTCCCTCGCCCCAGCTACCCTTTCCAATTTGCTTCCAGGTCCGTGCAGATGGCAATTATGTAGATTTCCTTTCAAGCCACTTGTAATTGTATAACATTTCTGCATCCAGAATGAACGCAATTCATCCAGTTTTCTCTCCTTTTCTCCTTTGTAATTCAAGCTGTTGCCTTATTCTTTCTCATTGATCCCTGCACCACAACACTGTCAAATGAATATACAGTATGTTACACCTGACTTATTCATTTAAATCACCTGTGGTGGTGCTAATAGGTGGTGACAATTTCTTCCTGTAGCCATTTATGGGGAATTGTATCAGCATTGCAATAAGAAGCCTGGATTTGCTTTTTCTGGAATATGCTTTGGTTTGTTGCTTGAACGATTCAACAGAATTACAACGATTCAGTGGGAAGAGCAGCAGCTACTCATCCAACATCTTTCTTAATTTTTAAATCCTAGTAGTCCTGGTGTGTTCCTCTGCCCTTCTAAGGAATTGAAGTGGAGGTAGGAATTAGGTCCTGGACTAGGTCCTTCATATGCTCATTCTTATTTTTAAATGTATTTTTGCTTAACCCTTTCCAGAAATATATGTCTTCATATCTACATGTGATTTATAGGCAAGGAAGGTAATCTTCATGGAGATAAGACAATTTTTCAAGGTTTCATGGCTGGTCAATGACAGAGCAGAGATTTGTTGGACTCCAACATCCACCCCCTTCTCACATATTCCCTTTCTATCTTCTCTTTCTGCAAAATTTTAAATTCCAGAAAAGTCAGCACACTCCTCTGCTATCTGAAGCTGATCAATTGGATGCATGGATTTTTGATATCTTTTTCCAGGTAGTCACTGTCAAATGGCTATACAACATATTTTTTTTTTTTTAGTAAAATAGATATTTTCTGCTATTGTAAGCAAAAGATTTTTATTGGGGTCCAACTGTATTTTAAGAATCTTTTAGCTTACCATAAGTTCTAATGGTATTATCAATCTGGCCAACAATGTGTATCAGTAAATACACATGTGTTGCTATGCTTCCCATGGAAAGCCACAGGACCCTTCTGAGACCAGCAGATTTTTCTGAAACATCATGTGATACATCTGTCCTATTTACCTCCTTGGATTGTTGTGAGCCTTGAAGGAGATAATGCCTGTGAAAGACTTCAGAATACATAGATATACACTATATGTCAAAGCTGCACAGGTTTGGGTGTCTTGTTCCCTATTTTTAGGGTATGGTTTTGCAGAACTTTTTTCCCAGAGACACATACATTGCTTTATATCAGAACTCTTTATATTATGGTACTCAAACTTGCAAAGAGTCAGACACGACTGAGCGATTTTCACCTCTTCATCGTAAGGAAATCCAGTCACCACATGCTTTATTTAGACACAGCCTAACTTCTTCAATACTTGCTGATATTGGCTAATCCACATTGAGAGGTTAAATAAACTTTATTGCTGCTAGACATTTAAGAATTACATTGTCAAACCAAGTGGGCCTCCCTGGTAGCTCAGCTGGTCAAGAATCCGCCTGCAGGGCATGAGACCCTGGTTTGATCCCTGGGTCAGGAAGATCCTCTGGAGAAGGGATAGGCTACCCACTCCAGTATTCTGGCCTGGAGAATTCCTTGGACAGAAGAGCCTGGCAGGTTACAGTCCATGGGGTTGCAAAGAGTTGGACATGACTCAGCAACTTCTACTTTCACTTTTAACTTTCACTTTTGTAAAACCGAAAAAGAGAAAGAAATACACTGTAAGTTATTACATATTTGCCGGGCTCATACTACGAGTTTCTGTTAGACACTGTTCTGGGGAGGATTCTAGGGCTTTCTTTCCATCAAAGATTTTAAAATGAAGACAAACAAAAAATGGAGTCCTTGATCTGAGCCTTGACTTTATGATAAATTTACAATAGTTGCTCTTTTCCCTCCTTCAGTTACCATCAACAGTGTATACATCTTGTTTTTGTTCAGTCACTCAGTCCTGTCTGACTGTTTGCAACCCCATGAACTGCACCATGCCAGGGTTACCTGTCCTTCGCTACCTCTCAGAGTCTGCTCAAACTCATGTCCATTGAGTCAAGAATTGTTAATGCTGTATAAATTTTAGACAGTGCTCTATTAAGACTGAAAGCATGTAGGAATATTTTTGAGTTATTTCCAATGTTGGATAATTTTTTCTTCACAAGTAAGACTAGCAGACCTTCAGTTTTTGAAAGGAGACTGAGAATCAGGGCTTATATGTGAAATTTTTCCAGCAACCAATATAGACTAGATAAAATGAGGACAGATGACTGTGGATTGCCACCTTGCAAACCAGGTAGTAACCATTATTGAATTTGAAAATTCCAAAAATGTTCTATTCATCATTTAATGCCACTCATTTGATTCATTTCCCCCATTGTGTCCAGTTAAGCACGCTGTATTTCATTATTAAATCCTATTATTCAATTTTTGAAAGCAGAGCTAACAGGGCAGTCTCTTGTTCAAATGTCATTACCAGATATTTGAGTCCTCAGCTTCCCCTGTATTCTTCAAGAAAATTTCAGCAGCTTTGCTTTGGTGTAGCCTGCTTTCTTTTATAATTTCAACCTGAGATACAAGCTGCTTACCCTATGAGTATTTAAGAAATTCAAGGTGAGACTGTGAAGGAAAGAGATGCTTAGGCAAAGTAAAACCAAAATCATTTAAATCCTTATTACAACACTCCTAAGTAGAGGGATAAGGTGTGAGGATTTCCATAAAGGAGGATTTTAGGTAGGTGAAGTCGCTCAGTCGTGTCCGACTCTTTGCGACCCCATGGGACTGTAGCCTACCAGGCTCCTCCATCCATGGGATTCTCCAGGCAAGAATACTGGAGTGGATTGCCATTTCCTTCTCCAGGGGATCTTCCTGACCCAGGGATCGAACCCGGGTCTCCGGCATTGGAGGCAGACGCTTTAACCGCTGAGCCACCAGGGAAGGAGGATTTTAATCCTGCTTTTCCCCTTGTTGTTCCAGAGTCTTCAACCCAATGAGCCATTATCTTTCAAGCCTCAGAAGACGGTACAACCCAGAACAAAGAAATTAATGCTTAACTTTGAGTTTCATTTAGACTTTTTTAAAGGGCACAACAAGCAGAAACAGACTTGAAATTCAATGGCAGTTGCTTGTGGGATTTTTTTCCGTGTTCCGAAACACTGTTTTTGCATATAAAGAGCCAAAGTTGGGTGAATTTGAGTTAAGAATTCATTCATTTATTCACTCATCCTGCAATTACTTATTGACCATCTACAATGTAGCAGGCACAGACAGGTATGCAGTAGTGAACAAAACAAAATGTTCTCACGGAGTTTACATTCTGGTGGCTACTCAGTCAGACAAGCAGTACATGACAAGTAAACAATAAATCAGATAGTCCTAACTGCCATGGGGAGAAAGGGGCAGAAAGACAAGGAGTGTCACAGGGGTATCGTAGCCATTTTATGTATGGTTGTGAGGGAAGGAAGGTTTCTCTGATGTGGGATAACTGACCAGTCCTGAAGGCAGGGAGGGAAAGGTCATTCAGGTATCTGGGGCCTGAGCAGAGAGAGAAGTCTATGCAAAGGCGTGAGTCTGGAGGTGGCCAGAGTATTGCCAGAGAGGAGGAGGGAAGGGTAGGTTACATAGGGTTTCACGGGTCAATGTCAGAATGTTGGACTTTACTCAGAGTTAAGGGGAAGCCAGTAGAGAGTACCTGTAGAGCAGGGGAATGATGCTGCAAGTTATGTAACCTACATTTTTAAAGGAGTCACTGCGGCTGCTGTCATGAATACAGACTCTAGAGAACCAGTGGAGGAAACACAGACCAGGATGGAGGCAACTGTAATGAGACAAGTGAAGCCTCATGGTGTCCCAGACTATTATGGTGGTGGTTAGAAGGGTGAGGAATTATTAGCATCTGGGTGTATTTTGAATAGTGACTCAGCACCATAAAACGAAGAAGGGGACAAGACAGTGACTAAAGGGCTGGAAGAGCAATCAGAGGAGCTATGAGTTGAGCTGACATCCAGCATCTCCCAGAAATGCCCAGTGCTCTTTCCCTTTTGCCTCAGGTCAAGATTTGGAGATCAAGGGAAGATGGGATCGCTAGATAAGCTTGAGGGGATTCTGGAGCAGAAGGGGCAACTCCAAGCCACATGAAGAGGGGTGGAGCTCTGCATGATGCCAGGATGGTGGAGGAGCTCCAGTGGGATGAGGAGCCTGAGAAAATGGACAAGAGGGCCAGTTCTCAGATTCTTGTGCACACAGCATGGTGAGCAGTCAGAGATTTCCTATAACTCTGACAAGGAAACAATGGTAGAGGAAAGTCAGCAGGGCAAAAGGATCTGTGGCTAGTACCCAGAGAACCCAGTCTGTAAATATCTGTTTATGAGGGTCCATGGCAGGGCTGGAGATGCGGGTAGCAGAAGATGGAAAGGATTGTATTCCAATAATCAAGACCGGATAGTGCTAACGATGCCCCAGGGGATGCCAGAAGAGACAGATGCAATTCACAAAAACAGAATTGCCTCTTTCAGTGAACAGAACTTATCCTAACAGAGTTTTATAAAAAGTGTGCAATCTCCAACAACACAGGGAAAGGTGTTCAAGTATCCAGGGTTATTTTCTGATTTAGAGTCTACCCCCTGCACACTCCCCCCATGTACTCTATTTTTATTGTTTACACAATTTGTGGCAAGACATAATGAGAAGAGTAGTCATATAATTGTTTTTGTAAATTTTTCTGGCTAGCCAATTGTGATTTGAAACTGTGGCAAAAATATGCTTATATCTTCCAATTTTATTTGTGGTAGGAACAGTCTAGGCTTAGCTTTCCTTCTACCCACACCCAAATACCCATCCTCCTCCAAGGTCTTAAGTTCTCCATCTGAAATAAAGGGCTTGCGGAGACAATCTTTATAATTCCTTTAGCTCTAAAGTTATTGGAGTTTCTGGCTATGGCAACTGAAACCTTTTTAAGCTGTTTCCTTTTCCATCCCTTGCCCCTGCATCTGGCCTCTGCCTTGCTCATATGGGTTTTAAATGACTTTTTACTGTCTGCGTGAATGATGAATGAGGAGGGTAATTATACACTGAACCCATTGCAGAGCACTGCTCGAGGTAAAAGGCCTGATTGACCCTGGACGGAACCCCACTGAGTGATGAGACTAAGGCAGATTACTAGGGCCATGCCAGTTTATTTCCCCCTCACTGCCACCACCTGGCTACTTTCTGGTTTGTGTGTGTGCTGAATCGCTTCAGTTGTGTCTGGCCCTTTGTGATCTTATGGACTGTATTCTGCCAGTCTCCTCTGTTGATGGGATTCTCTAGGCAAGAATACTGGAGTAGGCCGCCATGCCTTTCTCCAGGGGATCTTCCCAACCCAGGGATCGAGCCTGCATCTCTTACATCTTGCACACTGGCAAGCAGGTTCTTTACCACTAGTGCCACCTGAGAGGCCCTGCTGCTGCTGCTGCTAAGTCACTTCAGTCGTGTCCGACTCTGTGCGACCCCATAGACGGCAGGCCACTAGGCTTCTCTGTCCCTGGATTCTCCAGGCAAGAATATTGGAGTGGGTTGCCATTTCCTTCTCCAATGCATGAAAGTGAAAAGTGAAAGGGAAGTCGCTCAGTCATGCCTGACTCTTAGTGACCCCATGGACTGCAGTCTACCAGGCTCCTCCATCCATGGGATTTTCCAGGCAAGAGTACTGGAGTAGGTTGCCATTGCCTTCTCCATGTTAGAAGCTGCTGCTGCTGCTAAGTCACTTCAGTCGTGTCCGACTCTGTGTGACCCCATAGACGGCAGCCCACCAGGCTCCCCTGTCCCTGGGATTCTCCAGGCAAGAACACTGGAGTGGGTTGCCATTTCCTTCTCCATTGCATGAAAGTGAAAAGTCAAAGTGAAGTCACTCAGTCGTGTCCGACTCTTAGCGATCCCATGAACTGCAGCCTACTAGGCTCCTCTGCCTATGGGATTTTCCAGACAAGAGTACTGGAGTAGGGTGCTTCTCCGTCTTAGAAGCTAAGGCAGTAAAACAGAAGCTGAACATGTCCTGATGCTTAAGACCCCTTGATGGTAGCAATTTTTTTTATTGGAGTATAGTTGCTTTAGAATGTTGTGTTAGTTTTTGCTATACAATGAAGTCGAATTGTGTTAGTTTCTGCTATACAATTAAGTCTATATATATAGCCATATATCCCTTTCCCTATGGCTCTTGCTCCCACCCTACCTGCATCCTAGCCCTCTATGTTATCACAGAGCTCTGAGCTGAGCTCTGTGTTATACAGCAGGTTCCCATTCACTATCTATTTCACACATGGTAGTGTATTTGTCAATTCTAATCTCCCAGTTCATTCCACCCTGCCCTTCCCCTTCACGCCCCTGGTGTCCACATGTCCACTCTCTATGCCTACGTCTCTATTCCTGACCTGCAAAGAGGTTCACCTGTACCAAATGTAATCTCTCTTTTTTTTTTAATGCTTTGTGAAGGGACTTTGACTCATCATCCAAAGGGCTAACTACAAAGTCTCAATGCCCAGGATCACTCACATGGGGGCAAGTAGTTCTCTTATTAGGGAAAGGCGCTGCATTGGTCTGATCTTGCCTGTGAAGGACCCAAGTTCTGCCTGGTCTCTATAGATGCTACCTCCCTCACTGATTTTCTCTCTCCAAATGGAGCGGGATACTCAGGATTACATTGAGTGTTTTCTAATATAACATGGAAAGGGATATGAATAGAAAATGTGGAAAGCAGGCCCACCTGGACTAAGGAAGGCAAGTCACCTTGAAGAGATGTTTAGATGGACCAGTGTTAGAAGGTGATATGAGGAGGAGGGAGTTTGAGATGGAGAGAGCTGTCCATCAAGTGCATAGAAGGAGAAGGAGGAAAAGCAGGGATGCATAGGGAACAGCAAGTAAGTTAGTCACCAATTTGTCTGGAATCTGCAGTTCTTTCAAGCTAGAACCATAAGTTGATGGGGCCATGTTTAGAATGGTTTGAAATCTGAGGCCCAGAAATCTGTATTTCATAAAATAAATAATTCAATAAAATGTGACAAGTCCTATACATATGCTAATCTCCTGATGTGTCAAACAGAAAGTAATGGAGCATGAGTAATTGCGACCCAAACCTCTATCGTTGGCCTTCAAGCTAAAGGAAGTGATTTGTTTTAAAGATGAATGTATAAATGATTTTTGACAAATTTCAAGCAGCACTTGACCTCTATGGGCTTTTTGATTTGGAATAAATACATGTCTACATTTTCCAGTTTTTCATATACTGCAGGAAAAAAAAAAGTTTTTCTGCAGAAAATAAAAGTTTTACATTTTTAGAAACATTTCTGAATTTTTTGCAGTTGTTGCTATAGTAGTAACACAAATTTTGGTTAAGGATAAATTGATTAGAATTATAAGGATTTAATTTCCTGAAAACTATATGTATTTTCTGAATGAATTTAGTCATCTCTAAAGTACCAACAATGTGCATGGCAGTTTAGGCCTAACAGTTTTCATAATTCAGACATTTCTCTTTAATATTGTCTATAACAGTTCAGTTCAATTGCTCAGTCATGTCTGACTCTTTGCGACCCCATGGACTGCAGCATGCCAGGCCTCCCTGTCTATCACCAACTCCAGGAGTTTACTCAAACTCATGTCTGTTAAGTCGGTGATGCCATCCAACCATCTCATCCTGTGTCCTCCCCTTCTCCTCCCGCCTTCAATCTTTCCCAGCATCACGGACTTTTGAAATAAGTCAGTTCAGTTCTTCTTATCAGGTGGCCTAAGTATTGGAGTTTCAGCTTCAACTTCAGTCCTTCCAATGAATATTCAGGACTATTCTCTATATATTCTGGTGCAATACACCTCCCTGGTTCTATACACATACAAGCTCAGGACAGATCACTAAGGTATCTAGACTTTAACACTCATTCTATAATTTTGCATGGACTGGATATCTGTGGCTTTAGTTTTAGGGTGAATACAGTGGTTGCACTATAAAGTGCCAAGGCCTTGGAGATGGAAAAACCAGGGTCAGAATCCCCACTCTGGACCACTTAATAGTCTAGTGGCCTTGAGCAGTTTTAAAAACATCCCTATGATTATTTTTCTCATCTGTATAGTGATACAAACAATGCCAACCTTCAGCTTGTAGAGAAGAGAAATGTGAATTTTGCCCAAGGATATCTATATGGTAATAATAAACACTATCTTTCCTCCACTCATTTCCTTACCCTCTCCTTTCCCATAAAATATAGAACTTGCTTGTTCAGTCCTTTTCCTAAAATCTGTTGTTAACTGAAAACCACCACCCACCATGTGGCCTTGAGGAGGTAATTTCTGTCCTCTGGGCATCAGTCAGTCTAATTAAAGTGAGGGGACTAAAGGTGATTGCTAACCTTCCTTCTGTCGCTGTCATTCAGCCAGTTTGGGAATCTCACCTAAGTTCTCTCTTAGCTCATTCTCTGCTGTCTATCCCTTCCCTCCAGCCAAGAATCCTATTGCATTTCAGTGTAACTTACATAATAGCAGTTTTATATCAGACATAACAAGTCTGCTGATAAGACTTAAGCTTAGAAATAGGTTAATAGAATTTGCCTATTTGATTTGAGAGTAACCTACAGGGCACTGTTTCTCTTCTCGTTTTTTCATGATTTGCAAGTTTCCGAAAATTTCGTATCATCTGACAATTTAGCACAATCTGATTATGCGAATGATTTGTTACCCACTCCTGTAGCAATGATGTTAGTTTCTAGTGGTAAACCTCCAGGGCATTATAGCTGATCTGTATGTTTATAACACAAAAACTATAAGACTAAGCTTTGAAAATAAGCTAATAAAATATGAAATTCTTGACCCTGGCAGGAGATTGACATGGATTTCCAGGAACCTCTATTATACCCCTGTTAGTCTCAGATTAAAAGGATTTAAAAGATTCTCACTTAAGATTTCAAGATATGATCACAAATACATTCAACTGGTTAATAAGGTAAAATGATAATATGTTTTATTCTTTAAATCTCTAGAACATTATGATTTACTTGTTGACTTTCTGCATAAAAATTCCAGGATCATTTAACGCAGTGAAAAGAGGCCTGCTGCTGCGTTGCTAAGTCATTTCAGTCGTGTCCGATTCTGTGCGACCCTGTAGATGGCCTACCCAAATCAAAAGACTTAGGAGTGAATACTATCTTCTACTTCCTATCTTTAGATCTTGAATGTATCAACTTTCTGAATCCCAATATTCTCGTGTGTAAAGCGGGGATACTAAGCCCTGTATCCTAAGATGTTTCATAGATTAAAGAGATGATATATGTGAAATAACACATAAAGTCTAAAGTCCCAAAGTTAGTATTATTATAAAATTATTTTCGTTCATACCATTATTATTCATATCATTTTCATTTTTATTATATAACACCATACACTAGGTTCCTTAATATGTCACTATTTTCAAAAGTGCTATAAAACTTCAAGGAAATCATAGATGCCCAAAGAAATTGATAGCAAGAAATAATGCAATGAATAAATAGCCAAAAAGGAAAGTGAAAATAAGTTTACTTATTGTCTTTTTCAGCGATATACTATGAAAGTGAAGGTGAAAAGTGCTCAGTCGTGTGCGACTCTTTGCAACCCCATGGACTATACAGTCCCTGGAATTCTCCAGGCCAGAATACTGGAGTGGGTAGCCTTTCCCTTCTCCAGGGGATCTTCCCAACCGAAGAATCAAACTCAGGTCTCCTGTATTGAAGGCGGATTCTTTACCAGCTGAGCCACAAAGAAAATGTCCAACTGCTTGTGACCCCATGGACTGTAGCCTACCAGGCTCCTCCATCCATGGGATTTTCCAGGCAAGAGTATTGGAGTAGTTTGCCATTTCCTTCTCCAGGGGATCTTCCCTAACCAGGGATCGAACACAGGTCTCCTGCATTGTCGACAGATGCTTTTACCATTGGAGCCACAAGGGAAGCCCTTTTGAAGGGCTTCAAGTTCAGTTCAGTTCAGTTCAGTTGCTCAGTTGTGTCTGACTCTTTGCGACCCCATGGATTGCAGCATGTCAGGCCTCCCTATTCATCAACTCTTGGGGTTCACTCAAACTCAGGTCCATTGAGTTGGTGATGCCATCTACCAGCTCATCATCTGTAGTCCCCTTCTCCTACTGCCTTCAATCTTGCCCAGCATCAGGGGGTTTTCAAATGAGTCAGATCTTTGCATCAGGTGGCCGAAGTATTGGAGTTTAGCTTCAGCATCAGTCCTTCTAATGAATATTCAGGACTGATTTCCTTTAGGATGGACTGGTTGGATCACTTTGCAGTCCAAGGGACTCTCAAGGGTCTTCTCCAACACCACAGTTCAAAAGCATCAGTTCTTCGGCATTCAGCTTTCTTGACAGTCCAACTCTCACATCCATACATGACTACTAGAAAAACCATAGCTTTAACTAGATGGACCGTTGTTGGCAATGTATATCTCTGATTTTTAATATGCTGTCTAGGTTGGTCATAATTTTTCTTCCAAGGAGTAACCTTCTTTTAATTTCATGGCTGCAGTCACCATCTGCAGTGATTTTGGAGCCCCCAAAATAAAGTCTGTCACTGTTTCCATTGTTTCCCCATTTATTTGCCATGAAGTGATGGGACCAGATGTCATAATCTTAGTTTTCTGAATGTTGAGTTTTAAGTCAAATTTTTCACTCTCTTCTTTCACTTTCAAGAGGCTCTTTAGTTCTTCTTCACTTTCTGCCATAAGGATGGTGTCATCTGCATAGCTAAGGTTATTGATATTTCTCCTGGCAATTTTAATTTGAGCTTGAGCTTCATCCAGCCCAGCATTTCTCATGATGTATTCTGCATATAAGTTATAAGCAGGGTGAAAATATACAGTCTTGGCATACTCCTTTCCCAATTTGGAACCAATCTGTTGTTCCATGTCCAGTTCTAATTGTTATTTCATGACCTGCATACAGATTTCTCAAGAGGCAGGTCAGGTGATCTGATATTCCCATCTTTTTAAGAATTTTCCACAGTTTGTTGTGATCCACACAGTCAAAGGCTTTGGCATAGTCAATAAAGCAAAAATAGATGTTTTTCTGGAACTCTTTTGCTTTTTCGATGATCCAGTGGATGTTGGCAATTTGATGTCTGATTTCCTGCCTTTTCTAAATCCAGCTTGAACATCTGGAAGTTTACACTTCACTTATTGTTGAAGCCTGGCTTGGAGAATTTTGAGCATTACTTTACTAGTGTGTGAGATGAGTACAATTGTGCAGTAGTTTGAGCATTCTTTGGCATTGCCTTTCTTTGGGATTGGAATGAAAACTGACCTTTTCTAGTCCTATGGCCACTGCTGAGTTTTCCAAATTTGCTGTCATATTGAGTGAAGCACTTTCACAACATCATCTTTCAGGATTTGAAATAGCTCAACTGGAATTCCATCATCTCCACTAGCTTTGTTCGTAGTGATGCTTCCTAAGTCCCACTTGACTTCACATTGCAGGATGTCTGGCTCTAGGTGAGTGATCACACCATCGTGATTATCTGGGTCTTGATGATCTTTTTTATGTACTTCTGTGTATTCTTGCCACCTCTTATTAATATCTTCTGCTTCTGTTAGTTCCACACCATTTCTGTCCTTTATTGAGTCCATCTTTGCATGAAATGTTCCTTGATATCTCTAATTTTCTTGAAGAGATCTCTAGTCTTTCCCATTCTGTTGTTTTCCTCTATTTCTTTGCATTGATCGCTGAAGAATGCTTTCTTATCTCTCCTTGCTTTCTTTGGAACTCTGCATTCAAATGGGTATATCTTTCCTTTTCTCCTTTGCTTTTTGCTTCTCCTCTTTTTGCAGCTATTTGTAAGGCTTCCCCAGAGAGCCATTTTGCTTTTGCATTTCTTTTTCTTGGGAATGGTATTGATCCCTGTCTCCTGTACAATGTCACAAACCCCCATCCATAGTTCTTCAGGCACTCTGTCTATCCGATCTAATCCCTTGAATTTATTTCTCATTTCTACTGTATAACCGTAAGGGATTTGATTTAGGTCATACCGGAATGATCTAATAATTTTCCCTGCTTTCTTCGGTTTAAGCCTGAATTTGGCAGTAAGGTGTTCATGATCTGAGCCACAGTCAGCTCCCGGTCTTGTTTTTGCTGACTGTATAGAGCTTCTCCATTTTGGCTGCAAAGAATATAATCAATCTGATTTTGGTATTGACCATCCAATGATGTCCATGTGTAGTGTCTTCTCTTGTGTTGTTGGAAGAGGGTGTTTGCTATGACCAGTGTATTCTCTTGGCCAAACTCTATTAGCCTTTGCCCTGCTTCATTCTTTACTCCAAGGCCAAATTTGCTTGTTACTCCAGGTGTTTCTTGACTTCCTATTTTTGCATTCCAGTCTCCTATAATGAAAAGAACATCTTTTGGGGGTGTTAGTTCTAAAAGGTCTTGTAGGTCTTCATAGAACCGTTCAATTTCAGCTTCTTCAACATTACTGGTCAGGGCATAGACTTGGACTATTGTGATTTTGAATGGTCTGCCTTGGAAATGAATAGAGCTCATTCTGTCGTTTTTGAGATTGCATCCAAGTATGGCATTTCAGAATCTTTTGTTGACTATGATGGCTATTCCATTTCTTCTAAGAGATTCTTGCCCACAGTAGTAGATATAATGGTCATCTGAGTTAAATTCACCTATTCCAGGCCATTTTATTTCGCTGATTCTTAAAATGTTGACGTTCACTCTTGCCATCTCCTGTTTGACCACTTCCAATTTACCCTGATTCATGGGACCTAACATTCCAGGTTTCTGTGCAATACTGCTTTTTACAGCATTGGACTTTACTTCTATCCACAGCTAGGTGTTGTTTTTACTTTAGCTCCATCTCTTCCTTCCTTCTGGAGTTATTTCTCCGCTGATCTCCCGTAGCATATTGGGCACCTATTGACCTGGGGAGTCCTCTTTCATACTGCTCACGGGGTTCTCAAGGCAAGAATGCTGAAGTGGTTTGCCATTACCTTCTCCAGTGGGCCACATTTTGTCAGAACTCTTCACCACGACCCATCTGTCTTGGGTGGCCCTACACTGCATAGCTCACAGTTTCATTGAGTTAGACAAGGCTGTGGTCCTTGTGATCAGATTGGTTAGTTTTCTGTGATTGTGGTTTTCATTCTGTCTGCCCTCTGATGGAGAAGGATAAAGGCTTATAGAAGCTTCCTGGTGGGAGAGACTGACTAAGGGCCATGCTCAGTAAATCTTTAATCCAAATTTCTATTGGATTAAGCTGTGTTCCGTCCCTGTTATTTACCTAGGGCCAAACTATGGTGGAGGTAATTAAAATAATGGCAACCTCCTTCTAAAGGTCCCACTCAGTGTCCCCAGCCCTGCAGCAGGCCACTGCTGACCCATGCGTCTGCTGGAGACTCCTAGACACTGCCGGGCAAGTCTGGGTCAGTCTCTTGTGGGTCACGCTCCTTTCTCCTGAGTCCTGGTGAGCACAAAGTTCTGTCTGTGCCCTCCAAGAAACTATTTCCCAGTCCTGTGTACGTTACTTTGAAGGGCTTAAAAGGAAGCCACTATGAAGGTGGCACTCAAGATTTTAGGATTGAAAACTCTTTCTCTTTCTCCATGTTTGCAAGGGTATTTCAGGTGGATTTTGAGCATGGAATTATTTTTTCATTATTATACCTAACCATAGAGCTGATGTTTAGGTGGCACCCACCGATGCTGCTGTCCTGAAGGTTACAGGATTGAGTTACACCGCACTCCATTGTCCCAGGGCTCTCCTGTCACCACCACATTAGCCGTTAGCCTCTGCCAGGGCTGCCTTGCTCTGGGCCTCCACAGTCCAGGCAAGTCCTAGAACAGCTGATAGGATCACAGATACATACAACTGCTTATGAAGTCAAATGATTACATGTATTCTTTTCATTTCTAGAACACTAACTTGTACTAAGGAACTAACTCGAGCGCTAAAGTCGTCTATTCTGATTGATCGGTGCCTCCACAGCACTGATTAGCAGCCATTTTGAATGCCACTCTTGCCTAAGTTCCACACTGAGGTTGAAAGGCTCCATTGCTACTAGAAGGTAATATCTTCTCACTGAGGGAAGTGCTGGATGGAGAGAACTTCCCCACTGAATGCCTTGCTGGCATTAGGTTTTAAGAGGTACTGTGATTCTGAAACTGATTTAAGGCCTAGAGTTTTTAACTTAGGGTCTTAATTCCCTAAAATTTAGACAAGATGTTTTGTATGTATGTGTATATGTATGTATTATATTTCCATATAATATGCACTAATATCCACAATATTTTGAGGAGATCCCCAGAGGTCAGTGACTCCAAAAATTTTAAGACTCATTGTATTATACTCTTTCTGAAATAATAAATTGGTAGATTTATAGAGAAGAGACATAGGAGAATGTGTACAAATTAAAACTACTAACAAGAAGTAATGTTTTAATAGAAAGACCTGAATGATTTAAAAAGAAAGGAAAATGAGTTTGGCCTAGTCTACAGACATATATATATATATATATATTTCCACTGGAAATAAATGGCTCTCAACAGAGTGATCCAGACATGCAAGTTTCTTTTTTTACTGAAGTTTCTCTACTAAGGTGAGGGGATGAAATGTACTCTGAGGCCTTCATCTGGAGGTAAATAGAGTCCTGCTTCCTGACTTCACACTCCTTATCCAGTCCAGGTGAAGCTATATTGCAGCCGAGAATGTGTTAGAGGCAGTCAACATCTTCCCAGTAATGTTTGTCAGCTTTTCAAGCACCATTTCTGAGTGAATTTATAATAATAATGTCAATAACAGCTAATTGCACAACTACTATTTATTAAAGATCACTGTGCTGGGCACTGTGCTGAACCTTTACATTATTTTATCTTTGCAGTAACTACCCTTTATCCTACATATAGATGAGGAAATTGGGGTTCAGAAAAAAATTAACCTGTGTAAATGTATAAAGTTAGCAAGTAGACAGCCAGGAATCTGACATAGGTAAGTCTGTCTGCCTAAATATTCCAATTTATGGATGTTGTATATTATTTATTACCCATACCTCATTTGAGTTAAGCAACCATGCTCTACTCAGAAAAAATCAGTAGGGCATAGTAAGCAATCACTGCCAGCCTCTTCATTTAATTTTGAATAATGCCCTTTCACATATGTGTTCAGCAAATTTTTATATACGGTAATCATCATGATAGCAATTAATTTTTCTTTTATAGGCTACCCCCACTTTCTAATATCAAGCTCTTATCATTTGATAATTTAGGTCCAATACAATATCATATCTTCATGTATTATTACAGCTACTATTGTATGCTCTCTTCACCAGCTCTTAGAGATACTACTTCATTTTTAACTGCATATATATGCTCAACTAAATATAAATAACGAGGGGATTTTGTCAGTGAAGCTGAACTCCTAGACACAATACTCCACTTCTGCAAGTACAGCTAATCCCTTTCCCATCTTCATATAAGGAAATGAACCATTTCCTGAAGTATTCTTACAGTTCTTATTTTGCTGATTGTGTGTTGTTGGGGGCTGCTGCGTGTGCAGTGAGCACGGAGGTCAGAAACCAGTAGGCGACCCCTCCCCAGGAAGTGGGGAGCTGAAGAACCTCAGAATTCTACAAGATCCGTCTCCGTGGGTCAAGCTGGTAAGACAGGTACCAGAATCACTGCTGCTGTCAGGAAGTCCCAGCCAGTCATGGGCCTGGACTTTCTTGTGTCACTTAACAGGAATAAGAAAATTGTTAACCAGATGGTGCCAAACCATGGATAAGAGTTGGATTTGATCATATATATGAAACTGTACCACCCCTACCCCTACGCCCAGCTAGGAAGAGGCAAGTTTTCATTATATATTGTAGAAAATCCAGATATTTCAAGTTGGACAGACCTGAGTTTTAATTCTTTTGCTCCTCGGGTTATTGCGAAGTTAAAATGGCACAGAAAAGCCAGTGTAACTGGCAGGAAGCCCAGTGCCCAGCACTTTAAGGCACTTTATAAATGTTATTTGGTTCTGACATAGAAGGAACTGACTTGGCTTGCAATTTGTTCCTTAAATATTGAATTAACTTTTGCCATTGCCACTTTTACTTCATTAAAAGTAGGGTGACCTTTTCTCACTTGTTGTTAAATCCAACAGAATAAACCTGTTTCCAGAATTAGAATTATCTCTAAATTATTGAACCCCATTTTGTCTTAAACTAATCCACTGGCTTCAACAAGGCACCCAATTAGTGCCGGCATAAACTGTTGAAAAAATGGATGCCGTTCGGAGATGGGAATGACTTTCTCTGTGGAGGAGCAGAGTTTTGCTGGCAGCTTTACAGGTTCATCAATAAAGGAAAAGTAACACTGAGTAATAGCCCAAGAAAGACTTAGAACCTGAGGAGATGGCTTGGCCAAGCACAGGGAGCAGAGAAAAGAAAGAATCTTAGAAGCTGATAGCAAGACAGTTGGGGAGCAAACATTAGCTCAGCAGAACAGGCTGGCACAACCAGGATGAATAGGGGAGGAATATCAGATTTTGTCTACAATTTGGGTGATAAGGTCAGGGATAGGAAAGATGGCTGAAATGTTAATATGCTACTGCTGCTGCTGCTGCTAAGTCACTTCAGTCGTGTCCAACTCTGTGCGACCCCACAGACGGCAGCCCATCAGGCTTCGCCATCCCTGGGATTCTCCAGGCAAGAACACTGGAGTGGGTTGCCATTTCCTTCTCCAATGCATGAAAGTGAAGTTGCTCAGTCGTGCCTGACTCTTAGCGACCCCATGGACTGCAGCCTACCAGGCTCCTTCGTCCAATATGCTACTAGATAAAGCCAAACCACTGTGTAAGAGTAACAGTTCAGTTCAGTTCAGTCACTCAGTCGCGTCCGACTCTTTGCAACCCCATGAATTGCACGACGCCAGGCCTCCCAGAGTTCACTAACTCCCAGAGTTCACTCAAACCCACGTCCATCAAGTCGGTAATGCCATCCAGCCATCTCATCCTCTGTCATCCCCTTTTTCTCCTGCCCCCAATCCCTCCCAGCATCACAGTCTTTTCCAATGAGTCAACTCTTCGCATGAGGTGGCCAAAGTACTGGAGTTTCCATCATTCAGTTCAGTTCAGTGCAACAGTAGGGCAACCCATTAGATATAAAGAGCCTCGAGCTCTGAACCCACAGATTGGAGTCTGCTTCTGGACCCATAGGTACACCTGAGGCCTCAGGCAAATCTCTAGACCTCTCTGGGTCACTATTTCCCAAACGGATTTCTAATTACCTTCCAGATACAAATTCTTACAATTACGTCTTCATGATTGGTAAAAAAAATGAGTTCAAGTACTATATACAGTGATTGTGACGAGTTTCATTGGCATACAATGAAGAAATAGGGCACAGCTTTTCCATACATGCAAGTGCCCTCCAGAAATGATCAGTGGTTGGAGGGGGAGGGGCGGTTAACAAAAGTTACAGAGAAACAGTAATTAGGAATGAAGAGTGTAGAATGTAGAATGGCTAATCTTCTAGTAATTTTTCAATTCTTCTACTTTTTCTAAAAAAGAATATAGGAAATGTTAGTGGAGATATAGGCATGGGATAAAGCTGGTCTCAGATCCCTTAAATGGGAATCAGAAATACCTTAATCATCTAACTTCATTATCCATGGTAAATCAGTTTGGTGTTCCTATGTATTTCTAAAGAAGATTATGAGATCAGATTTTTTTTTTCTCTTTTAAATCAGCATAACCTGATTCTTCAGAGCAGCTCAGCAGGCTTTCTTAAGTTAGCCTGAATTTTCCCCAGGATTTAAGTTACCAGAGGAAAAGATAAAACAAAGATTTCAGAAACAGAGTTTTTTTTTAAGGCCTATAATACAAACTAAACTTGAAATTCAGGATTAGGAGATAACATCTTTATAAAAATGTCTGGAGAGACAGGAATCCTAGTATTGATGCCTTCTCTGGATTCCTGTCTGAGTGTGGTACCCCCAGGGAACAGTTCCAGTGGTCCAGGCTGTGACCAGGCAGGGTCTGCAGTTGTAAGATGAAGTCAGATGGTCCAAACTTTTAAGGATTTTATTTTTCCTGATTCATTTTAGAAAGAACCAGATTTGAAATTTGCAAACTCAAAGCTGCTTTGATCTGATTCTGCTGTTACCTGTGACTTAATAACCAAGTCTTAAATTTTAAAACTTTTCTTACTGCTTCCAAAGGGCTGAAAACTACCATAAAAGCAAACCAAACTGACTTCAATGGGAGTCTCACTCTCTTTGCTAAAAGTTTTCATTTAGACCAACCATACTTTCTCTACCAAGGAAACAGATCATATTGTGAAGATGATTGGCAAAGTATAAATATTTTAAGCAAGAATATCATTAAACTCAGCTGTGTCCCGCTAGGTCTTATGTACCTTCTACGTTTTGTACACTAGACTAGGTTCTGTGGAGAATGTAACAGGAGATGAGAGTAATGTTCGCCAGTGACTTGGAGAGATGGGATGCTGAGATGTGAACCAGTATGTGAAGGGAGGGGAATGTTTGGAGAGACTGAGGAACAGATAAAACCTCATTTAGGTCAGGCTCTATGTGATGAGTAGGGATGGGAGGAGCAACAAAAGGAGAAAATCAGAGTCAAGGGTGGTGTGCAGAATGTGCGCGTGTGTGGTGTCTGAGGATGGGAGGAAGGAAGGAGACTGAGGGGTGGGCCTTGCGGGGTATTCCGGGGAGCTCAGACCAGGAATGTCAAATGAAGCTTAGAGGGCAGGCAGAGGCCTTGGTACTGACTTCATTGTCTTCACCTTGACTCTGGTCCACACTCAAATCTCTGTAATCTACAGTCACACAGACAGCAAGACAAGGGTTTTCTTCTTATGGCTGGGAAAACATCATCTGCTCAGTCTTCTGTTCACAAACATCAGGTCTGAGATTCCACCTTGCTTTAAAGCTCTTTGAGCCATCTTGGCAATAGGCCTTTAGGACTGTCCTCACTTCTAACATGGCATTTGACATCTTTTGTATTTCTTTTTGTGCTAGACCCCATCAAACAGGGCTCAGTAGCTGGAAGGCTTCATCCTTGTCCAAGGTCAGCTCATTCATCCTCTTTCTAACTTGATAAGCTATGGTATGAAAAGTTGGGAAATAGTAATCCAGGAATAAGAATAAACAACCATGATATTGATAGCAATGTTAACCTTAAGTAGGTAAACCTTATTTGTTTTCCTCTTTTATAGGTCAATTGCTTTCATTGGTATAGAATGAACTTTGAAAGGAGATAAAATATAAACATTGATTTTATATTAATAGCCTAAGATCTGCTAGAAGCTAAAAATAACTTTATAAAAATTCTAAATACATAGCCATAATTATTTTTAAAAGCTTGAAGCTATTTTAAAGCTATCATAATTTGAGTAATTCGGAAATAAAATGGCAAAGCTTATTGCAAAGATGAATTATGTTGAACTCAGTTTAGCATCTGCACAGTTATTATACATTTAGCTTTTAATAGTCAAGGGTTCAGAAGGATTCTATTTTATTGGGCCTAGCATTATTTTATTTTTCCATAAACCCTGAACAAGTATAAATGTAGCAGAAATATTATCAATGAGTCAAACATTGAGTCCAACAGAACAACTGAATGCCCCAAAGAGAAAAAGGTGTTCAGAGTTCCAGGCATTTTTCTATCTGCTAATAATCTTTTAGCTAATTCAGCATGATGGTATTTTAGAGTAAATGTGCTCATCACATTGATGGATTAAAAATTCACCATGCCATTTAGATTCTGAAAGATGTAGGGAAATTTTGAATTATAGTTTCCTTAGACAGAGTAAGAAGTCATCAGGCTTTTTGGAGTCTGAAGGATGGAAAATTTTGAATACTTCTAAAATGTTTTCATTTTAATGAAGATCTTCAATGGCAATAACAGAGTATACAACATTTATCCTTTTTGTACTTGCAAAAGAAATAGATCTTTATTGAAGAAAATGTGTATAATTTAGAAAATGATATGAAGAAAATAAGATAATTTACTCTTTTTATAGATTCGCTTTTGACTATGCACTATATATGTTAGTACCACAGATTTAAGCATGAGAGACATAGTGTAAGTCTTTGAGAAGTTAATTATCTCTTAGATAAGTGAACTAACAATTGAAATAAAGTATGTAATAATAGTATAATACAGAGCACAGGATACCAAAGTAGGATACCCCAAAAGCAGCTGATGAGGTAGAGCCCAGTGGGATGGTAGTGATGTAAGTGGACACTTGAAGGATGAGTGAAAGGAGGAATGAGAGTTGAGCATTTCAACTAGGGTGGGCAGAAAATGTGAAGACCTTCATGAGAAAGGCATGACAAAACTGAGGAATATTAGGGAGTCCCATTGACCAGCTAAGATTCTTGATATTTTTGCATAAATTATTCCCATCTCTTTTGAAAGATGTGTTGAAACATATTTGAACACGTTTTGGATCTTACACTTTTCTACCTACTTTATTCACTTTGTCATAACTGTGTTTATTGGCCCACATCATTGAAATTCCCTTATGTAATGTTAAGTGGCAGCACAATTATCTGTGCAACTACAATCTCATAATTAATCATTCTCCTATCATTGAACATATTGTGTCTAATTTTTTTCTGTTATAAAAGAGAATATTTTGATAGACATTTTATACACATTTCTGATTATTTCCATCATATCATTTGTAATGTGGATTTCAAATAAACAACCCAATCCCCAATTAAACGCTTCCTAATATGAATTAGTATCTTTAAGACTCTTTATTGAGCAGCATTTATTGAAAAATCTCAAAGTGGGACACAGACAAATTGCCCTCAGCAGACATGAGCTGACTTGGAGCCATACTGTAAGGCCTGCATATTTGAATATTATGACACATTCCCTCACCAAAGCCTGCTCCACGGCTCAGTGGTCTCTGCTGCTGCTGCTGCTGCTAAGTCGCTTCAGTCGTGTCCGACTCTGTGCGACCCCATAGACGGTAGCCCACCAGGCTCCCCCGTCCCTGAGATTCTCCAGGCAAGAACACTGGAGTGGGTTGCCATTTCCTTCTCCAATGCATGAAAGTGAGAAGTAAAAGTGAAGTCGCTCAGTCGTATCCGACTCTTAGCGACCCCATGGACTGCAGCCTAGCAGGCTCCTCCGCCCATGGGATTTTCCAGGCAAGAGTACTGGAGTGGGGTGCCATTGCCTTCTCCGCAGTGGTCTCTAGCTGTATCCTAAAAAAAATCCTGGAGTTGGATTTCAGGGAAAGTCTGAAGCAATTTTAGTCTTTGAGTCACATTTTTAAAAAATAAGGATTTCAGTAGCATTTGCAAAATGCAGAAATCTTGACTCCTTGACAAATTCTGTATTTTGCTGTACTACCATTCATTGGTGGTCATCTCTGCAGCCGGGCACATAGACTGTTTCGAACTTGAACTGGTTCACTGCATAACGTTTTGTGTAAAGCACCTACACACACAAAAAAGAAGTTGAAGGAAATAAAGGAGTCGGCTACAGCATTACATATCTCAGATTTTAAAAAAAGGAAAAGAAGGAGCACTGAATTTGAACTCAGAAGCCCAGTGCTGGTCTTCCTCCCTCAGAATATAAATTCCTTGAAGTCAGGGAGCAGGAGCTGTCATCTCTGTGTCCCTATATTGCTATGAGCGCCCAGCAGATGGCACTCAGTACAGGTGAACTGTGAGAATGAATGAATGGGTGAATGTGGTTTATAGCAGTGTGGATATAGTTCTTATAAGCCTACCAACCTAAGAGGGGCTATTTCCATGGGGACAGAAGGGGTACTCACCCCAACAATATCTCCACCTCTTTGTTCAGGGACAGGTATGTGCAACTTAGTTTTTAATCTCTTAAAATATCTTTAGGGAATGAGCTTTGAATATATACAAGAGATGTCTACACAATTTTCTCTTTTGTGTGTCTATTTGAAGGGTAATTTCTCATTAGTGCTATTGCAACTAAGTCTTGTAACTTGAGAAGAAATAGAGCATCCTAATTTGCCATCCTGGGCATGAGCTTAGTATCAGGCTTCAGAGAAGACTTTTCCCAAATAGTAAACATTTTCCTCAAAATGAAGACACATTTCAGATGGAGGCAATACTGCCATCCTGCCCTTTTGAGATATTTGTCTAAGAGAGAAAACTTGATTATAAACATCAGGTATTTGGAAGAGAACTAGTGAAAATCATTAAAGGAAAAGTGAAAGGAAAATAAATCATAGACCTACAGGAGTCTTAGAATAAAGATTTGGTGATAGACATTTTACAAACCAAGGCAGCGTGGGAGGTCTTCAATTTATATTTTTAAATGTGAGCAGATGGGCTGAGCATTCTTATAGAAAGTGGATGTGTGTGTCTATGTGATGAAATGTAGTTCATGAAGGCTGTTCCTTTGCAGGTGGGAATAACATGAGCTTACTCACTTTGCAGTGATAGGAGCACTAAAATCAAATCCCCAAAATATTTCACATATGGTGACCCAATTCTTATTTTCTTATTAATTGCCTGGAAAGTTGTTCTTTCTTTACATTTGACAATTTGAGTGAAAAGGTAGTATTTTCAAAAGAAAGCTGAATGCCAAGCATGTAAGATTAGACATGTTATAACAGAACTCCATTGTGTGGTTCGAATGGTACTGATGTCATGGGAGTTAAGGGGGGGCAATAAGTGAAGGCATACTTCCTGCTACAGATCAACTTTGGGAGACAAAATTTCCTTGGAATTAAGGAAGAAGAGCAATTAATAAGTATGTTTCTCATGTATATGTAGATTGCACATCATTGGTAGGTTTCCTTGAAGGATGGTAGAGGATTAAGAATACAGACTCTTAGAGACAGAAAGCTTGAGTTCAAATCCTGTCTTTGCTACTTCCTAGCTATGACCTTAGGCAAATCACTTAATCTTCCTGTGCTTCAATTCCCTCCCTAAGAAAATGAAGAGATCAGGCAGCAGAAAAATTGGACTCACTGACAGGCACCTTTGTGAGAATTAGTATATGTTAGTAAATATATATACTATATAATTAAATTAAATTAGTATATATATATAATACACATATATACACACCCACGCACATATATATGCATGCATGCTCAGTCAGTTCAGTAGTGTCTGACTGTTTGCAACTCTGTGGACTGTAGCCCACCAGGCTCCTCTGTCCATGAGATTCTCCAGCCAAGAATACTGGAGTGGGTCGCCATGCCCTCCTCCAAGGGATCTTCCCGACCTGGGAGTCTTCCCGACCTTTATATATATAAAGAGTTTAGAGCAGTTCCTGGTACACTATAATTGCTATGAATATATGGTGAGTGCCTTTATTATTACTTGTTATTAATCTGATACAACACAGGTAACCAGAGTCTTATTTTCTTTTTCAGACAAATGTACTAAAAGATATTTTTGTTTTCATAGACCATGATTGTCCTTCATGAGGTGAATGCACAGTGTTGCTATTTTCAAATATACTTTGTCTCCCCTCACCTCCAATAACTCATTTTACCAGACCTTACTATCTGCCTAAACCTTCTTTTGGAACCAAATATATATACCTACATGTACCACTTTTCATGGAAAAAGAAACCTTTTTAAAAAAATTAAAGCATACCTTTAGGGATTCACCTAACCACCCCACACTAGGATTTTAAGATTTTTTGAATACGGACATTGTTATTCAACCTACAACTACAATCAATATACCTACTATTTGCCAGTACTGTACATGTCACTGTGAGGTTAGAAAGAGGAATAAATCAGTTATTATTAGAGAGATTAAAATTCAGTGGGATTAGATCTATGATAGATTATTTGATAAATTTCAGTCACTTCCTCCGTGTTCCTTTTAGTCTTGATCTGTCTCCATTTACAATTCCTAATTTTTAAATGAGTCCCTCTATGCCATATGGTAGCATTTCCTCTTCCTTTGTTCTTTGTCTCAGGTTTATTTATTTATTTTTTTTATTAAAGTCTGTTCCAGCTTCATCTCTTTTGGCATTGCCAAAAGGCACATAGTTCTCCAGGTAAATCTGTCAGGATCGTGTTCCACTTTGTTACCAATACCTTTTGTGAGGATTTTGCTCCTGGAATTGAAATCAACAGGACAGTGGGCCAAATATTTAGGAAATCATGTACAATGACTGTTAGAACTATTTGTTCACTTAAAAACATAGTTCCTTTTCCTGCACTAAGAACAGCAATGTATGTCCATTGTTCAAATAAAATGTAAAATAGAATAAAGAAACAAACAAACAAAAAAAGACACTTATAGTCTTAACACCGGAAAGATCCTGGCTACCATTCATATTCTGGTAATTTCTTTCTCTTGCTCTGTCACCTAACAGATTTGGACTAAACTGTTGTTCTTTCTGCTTTTCAAGCCTGTTGTTAAAATGTGAGCACTTTCCCATGTCATTAACGTTCTTAAAGGCTCCATCTGATGCATTTTATTATGATTTATTTAATCATTCTCTTTTTATAAGCAGAGGCCATAGTACTCAAAGACATTGACCTGGTTTCCCCTCGGTACCTTACAAAACATTACTCTTTGAGTCACAAAGTACTTCCTTATCACATATTCTTCTCCAATCAGTCTCTCTTCTTAAACATTTGAATATTACATAAAATGTACAAGACTTAGGGTCAGCTGTTCTAATGCTGAGTGTGTTGCATGGTATTCAGCAAGTCGCCTCCTCTGATTTACCTTCAGGTCTCTCATCTGTGAGATGGAGTAACGTCCCCCTCCTTGGTTACAATGCAGTTGCTGTGCAGATGAAATGAGATGGTGAATGTGAAATTGTTTTACAAATTAGAAAACTAGGGATTCTTCTTTCCCCACACTCGACTTCTGTAACCCAGACCCAAAGGCAACAGTGATTCTTTTTTTCTTTTCTCCTTTTTAGCAGAGAAAGGCTGCATTAAGGTGCTGAGAAAGAGCATTATTCAACTACCTGACGTCCCAAAGGATTTATTAATGTTTAACCTCAACTCACCCCTTCCCACAGTGACCTGGTTTATCTGACTATTTAAAACTAAGGTTACTCAGATGGTGAAAGTACAATCTCAAATGTCCATTAGGAAGAGCAAATCTATTGATGAAAGAAAAACTTAATTATTTCTTTTCAGTGACCTTCCTTATCCTTATCATAAATATAACCTTATAGTATTAGCAGTATTATTAACATAATAATTATAATGTATTAAGTACCTACAAAGTGGCATCTAAGTGCTTCATATAGCAGTTTAAATCTTAACAGTCCTGCAAATTATATGTTGGAGTGTAAAGTCTATCATTAGGCCAGATTACTTAGAAAAGAAATCTAGACAAGATCTTAACCATGTGCTGTGCTAAGTCACTTCAGTTGTTTCCAACTCTTTGTGACCTTGTTGGCCGTAGCTCCCCAGGCTCCTCTGTCCATGGGATTCTCCAGGCAAGGGTACTGAATGGGTTGCCATGCCATCCTCCAGGGGATCTTCCCTACCCAGGGATTGAAACCCGCACCTCTTATGTCTCCTGCATGGGCAGGCAGGTTCTTTATCTGGGAAGTCTCTATCTTAACTGTAAGTGTTAGTCGCTCAGTTGTGTCCGACACTTTGTGACTAATGGACTCTAGCCCACCAGGCTCCTCTGTCCATGGGATTTTCCAGGCAAGAATACTGGAGTGGGTTACCATTTCCTGCTCCAGGGGATCTTCCCGACCCAGGGATCGAACCCACATCTCCTGTGTCTCCTGCATTGCAGGCGGATTCTTTACCTATTGAGACATTGGGGAAGCCATGTATCTTAACTATATCAGTCTTAATTAGTAAGGAAGTAGGCTTAAGAGGAGATACCAAAGACAAATCTAATGACAATGGCACCCCACTCCAGTACTCTTGCCTGGAAAATCCCATGGACAGAGGAGCCTGGTGGGCTGCAGTCCATGGGGTCGCTAAGAGTCGGACACGGCTGAGCGACTTCGCTTTCACTTTTCACTTTCATGCATTGGAGAAGGAAATGGCAACCCACTCCAGTGTTCTTGCCTGGAGAATCCCAGGGACGCGGGAGCCTGGTGGGCTGCCGTCTATGGGGTCACACAGAGTCGGACAGACTGAAGCGATTTAGCAGCAGCAGCAAGGGACAAAGGAAAACGGAAAAACAAATTCTCCAACATGGGCGCCCTCTAGTGGGAGGCAGAGAGCAAGAGCCCTCAGATCCCTCCTCCATGTCTCTGCTCCATCCCTTCTCCCTTTGGGCTGTGAGTATTGGCTAAAGGAACATCCTCCATCCCAAACATGAGTGCAGCAGGACAGAACCAACATTTTGATCACTTTTTTACATTGAATTTTTAAAGCTCTGTAAAGGTATAATTGATATATTTTAAATGATGCAAGTTTTGACATGAACCCATCCCAGCAATAAAAGAAATGAATGTAAAAATCATACCCCCATTCCCGTTTGAACTTTTCCTTCACCTCTTTGCCCCAGCCCACCCCTAGGTAATCACTTATCTGCCTTCTGTCATTATTGCTTAGCTCACTTTTCTAAAATTTCATGCAAATAGAATAATACAGAAAGTACTTTTTGGGTGTGTTTGTGTGTAGCTTGTTTCACTCAATGTAATTATTTTCAAATTTTAATTATGTCTTATGTATCAATTGTTGTTGTTTAGTTGCCAAGTTACTGTCTGACTCTTGCAATCCCATGGTTCTTCTGTCCATAGGATTTTCCAGGCAAGAATACTGGAGTGGGTTGCCATTTCCTCTTCCAGGGGATCCTCCCAACCCAGGGATTGAACCTGTGTCTCTTGTGTCTCCTGCATTGGCAGGTGGATTATTTACCACTAGAACCACCTGGGAAGTCCAAAATATGTATATATTTACACATAAAGACTTATTAGAAGGAAGTGGCTCATGTCATTATGGAGACTGACAAGTCTAAAATCTACACAACTAATGTCTCAGTTCAAGTCCAAAGACTAGAAGTTCCTGTAGTACAAGAAGGGCCAGAGTTTCAGTTCAAAAGCTGTCTGACAGCTCTGTTACTGGCAGTGGGATGATGGGTGTTTTATTCTACTCTGGTCTTAACTGATTGGATGAGGCCCAGCCACACTGGACAGGACAATCTGCTTTCCTCAGTCTACCAATTGAAACGTTAATCTCATCCCAAAATATCCTCACAGAAATACCCAAATAATATTTGAACAAATATCTGGGAACCCTGTAACCCAGTCAAGTTGACACATACAATTAACCATCACAGGTATGTTGATTATGCTGTTTTTTCTGTTAAACTGCACAAGTAACCACCATCACCCCTCTTCCCCAAATTCTGCTTAAGGCCAGTCCAAAGTATGTTCCATAAGCACTTGAGAATGAGACCCTTTCCTAAAATAAATGAGCATCTTCCCCAAATCACTTTCTTACATGTGACCACTGAATGTAGAATGAAACTCTTTAGTACAGACCTTTGTTTATCACTCAGACCTGGGCTGATCCAAGTATCAAAAATCTTTGAAAACACTGTTTCTTTGTTCCTAGAGCTATACATCATCATCCTTCCCTCCCACACTCTGTTCTCTGTAAGGGGTTCCCAGGTGGTACTAGTGGTAAAGAGTCTGCCTGCCAACTCAGGACACGTAGGCGACGAGGGTTTGACCCCTGGATCGGGAAGATCCCCTGGAGCAGGGCAGGGCAAACCACTCCAGTATTGTTGCCTGGAAAATCCCCATGGACAGAGGAGCCTGGCGGGCTATAGTCCATAGGGTTGCCCAGAGTTGGACCCGACTGAAGCAACTTAGTAGAGCATAGCACATTCTATGTAAAGTAATGCAACTATTAAATGATCCTTATTTTTTCTCTGTAGGCTTTTAAAGTGTTCTATAAAGTGTCATTTTGCTCTCAGTGATTCCCCCTGGATTTTTTATTTTATATAAAAAATTGAAATTGTTGTGAATTGCTGTGTTGAGCTATGGTGTTCTTTTACAGCTCTTACTAAAACTGTCTTGTAGAGAATTTCTAAAGTAATCAAGAGGTCAATTTGTAGCATTATGTTTCTACGTATTTTGACTGAAAGAATGGTGTTCATTGGTGTAAAATTTTAGCAAAGAATCCTTGAGTTTCAATACAGAGGTTGAAATACCATAAGCTTATATGGAATGTAAGATTTGTATTTATTTGGATTTTGTTGATCATTAGTAAACTTGTCACTCTTACATGATGCGTTTTCCTTTATTATGTCCTTACGATGAGTTCTAGCACTGATTTTCTCTCTTAAATCAACTGCAAGCTCATCAGCACCATTAATAACAAAAAGTACATAGAAATTGTATCTGTCTGTGATCATGGTGGATTTTCCAGCTAGAAGAGTTTCTCAAAAGGGCTTCCTGAAGATCACTTGGGTACTCAAGGCAGAGAATCTAATCAAGGGTTGAAGACCAAGAATCATTTAGAGAAGATTGTTAGATACATGATCTGGGAGGATGGAAGACAGAAAAGAGCTCATATTCTGCAATTTAAACATCTCTTTAAGAAGAAAGGAAAACTAAAGGAAAAGAAAAATAGGAGCCACATTTATTAATAACTTCCATTTGGGATCTGGATTACTATCAACATATGTGAGGGTTCTGAAGAGTCTCAATTTGCTTACTCATCTTCATTATTTTTGTTACATACAAAAATACATTACATTTGTCCCATAAATTATCTATCATATTCTAGGCATTGTGGATAACGCAGTGTATAAGAAAGATTGTAAAGACCAGTAAGGACATTACAACAGAATGTAAAGAAATTAATAGTACTAAGGAACACCGGGGTCCAGAGAGAGTTCTGAGGAGGGAGGTGACCCGTGGATGGAAGCGCTCCACGAAAACCGCTGTGGGGTGTGGGCAGGGGACGCGATAGCTTGAACCAGGTTGAGGAGGGTGGTGACCTGGGGCTGCTGTTGAAGGAGGGTAGTGACCTGGCCTTGGGTGAGGGCGAAGAAGCGACTCGGGTTGCGCTGATGTCGAAGAACAAATGCGGGATCGCGCAGGAACTGAGCTGCTGCCCTTGTGGAGCAGCCCCGGAACAGGGAGCAGATTCGGAGCAGAATCGGGATGTGACAGATTTTAAGAAGGCCCGAGAGCCCCACCGAAATGCCTACGCTCTAACACGGTGGCTGCTGAAAGCGCTCGCCTTCTTGGCTGCGAAGCCGAAGTCCTGAACGCGTCGCAGGGACCCCGCGCAGTCCGGTCCCGCGGTGTCTCCGCCTGTTGATGCCGCGCGGCCCGCGGGCTCGGATGCTCGGCGCTCTGCCCTGGCAGCGATCCCGGAGCCGCATGAGTCAGTTTTGCGCTGAACCTCGGCATAATGGAGGAAGGTGCTATTTTGGGATAACAGGCATATGATCAGCTCTTTTTTTGGGCAGATCGCACAGGCCGCGATGTTTGCAAAAAGAGTGACTTTCCCGAATGCCTCGCTTTCTGCTTCAGCACAGAAAACAGTTTCACGTAGTCATTGTTGCCGCTTCTGCGGAAAGGGTTTCGTATTGCCATTGCCAGCCCATTGGTTAACAACAGCAATAGCTCAGTGCAGTGTAACGAAAGATATTTATGTGTGGCTAATAAGCTACATTCCTTTTTCTTCCCCCTTCCCATGGGAGAAAGGAAAGCGGAGCCTAATCTGGAAGGTGTGGACAGGCTCTGAAGCATCGGAAGGTTAATGGAATCAGGGAACCCTAAAATAGAACTCCCCGACTGCCTCCCTCCCCTTTCCATTACTAAGTCCTTTGCTTTTCTAGCTTTCCCCCATGCCAAAAAAGTGAGCCTAGGAAGGGATGTGCTAGTATTACAACTAGTTTATGTTCTTTTTCTTACACATATTCTTACTACTACTTACAGTAAATATATATTCTTTGGTAATAAGCCAAAACGAATTAAAAATATTTCATAAAAGATAAAAATTGTGTGTGTGTATGTGTGGCTTGGTTTCTAGGACTGTGAAGTTTGGGTACCTTCATCCTGGTCGGTGTAGACAATATGGTGCCATGCATTCATTGGATCTTATTTCCAGATGTTGCCCATTCTAGTGTGTTTTCTGTTTCATAAACTTAGCCAACTGTAGGCAGGAAAATCTTTTGGATTCTGCCTTGAGTTAAGTGGAGAGACCAAAGGTGGCTACAATGAACTCTCTACCCTACAGACATTTTAAACCTCTGTATTCCAGACTTGTTGCTCCATCGTACATTTTTTTTCTTGTTTCTTTTTCTTTTTCTCCCTCTCTCCTGGTAATTTCATCAGTCATATGATTTGGACTATCACTTTTGCATTTTTTTTGCCCAAATATTTACCTATACCTAAAACCTTTTCAAATAAATTTAAGATGCATCTGCCTAAGTGTCTGCTGGAGCTTTTCACTTGAATTTTCATAAGAAACTCAAATTCAACATGTTCAGATTTGAATCACTTACATAAGTCCCCATGCCCACTGAAAACAGAAACAAGCACCGCTGGCCTGATGCTTGACTTAATCCTCGTCCTGTTAAATGGCACTTCTATTCTAGTTGCCCAAGCTAGGACCCAGCTCATCATTTTGTCCCTCCTTCCCTTTTCATTATCCTTTTTATTCTGTTTATCCTTTATTTTCATCATCACATATTTATTAAAACCTCTCTACTCTCTTAGTGGCCTTTGGATCTGCTGCCCCCTTACAATCCCCAGAATAGGCACTGTCTGAAAGCTGTCATAACAGTTGGAGTGGAGCTCACATTCTCACTTTTGTCCCTCACCTGTCACTGTTTCCAGATGTATCTTTCTAAAATACAAATAGGATGTGTGTTCTCCCTGTTACAACCTTTCAATAACCTCCCCATTACTGTTGGGATGAAGTCCAAATCATTTGGACAAGGCATATGTGTTTCCCAGTAAAGAAAAGTGTGGGGTCTGAAGTCAGACCCATCTGAGTTCAAGTCCTGCTTCTGCCAGTTGCCAGCTGTGTTACCTTGAGTAACTTCTCTGTTTCTATTTCCACATTTGTGAAATGAGGATAATAGTAGCCACCTGTAGTAAGCTGCTTCTCTTTCCCAGTATCTGCTTCTCTTCTAACTCTGGATGTTCCATTTCTTTCTTTTCTGAAGTTAGGTGTGCCCAAGTGACCTGCAGAATCTGAAAAAAAAAAAAAAAAAAAAGCAGAAGTGGTGTGTGTTACCTCCATGTAGACACATTTAGTTCCTGGGATCAGACTCTCCAGCCCGCTTTTTCCTTTGGCAAATGTGAAGACATATGTTGATATGAAGGTGCTATGAGAATTTAGACTGAATGCTGAGACAATACTTAGGAGGCAGCTGCCCTGGAGAATGAACCAAGTTCCAACAGATGTGTGGGTGATAAGTAAACAGTCACTGGATGAAGCAACTGAGATTTAGGAGTTATCCCAGCCCAGCTAAACCTAAACAGACATAAGATCTGTAGCTATAAGAATTGTATCATGTATGAAGGCGTTTGGCAATAAGAATTGTATCATGTATGAAGGCGTTTGGCATGGTGTTTGATGTGAAGCATGTGCTCACTGATGGTAGCAGTGATCACGCTCTTTTTCCAGACAATATCCTTTCCTTTTGCATACTTTTTTTTCCAAATGCACCTATCCACTTGCCCTTTCACATCTTAGCATCTTTAGACATTGTAATTACTCTATGTGTACTATTTTCTATGATCTTACTTAACTGATGAAATGTATTCAACACTCAAGAATCAACTTAAGTGCCTCCCTCAACAAGGACTTTCCTCATCCCTGAGCCCACCCATAGCCCAGAGTGGTCACTTGGGCTTCTCTGCTCACATATACAGAGGACCTCTCCTTAGCACTTTCACCCTTGACTGCAGGAATTCCACTGCATATCTGTCTCTCTTCCTGGACTGTGGGGTTCCTGAGAGATATATTCCTCCTTGCTCACCTCTATAGCCTGAGAACCTAGAGCCAGATCTGCCACAAAGTAGATATTTTAGTAAAATGTAAAGACAAAAGACCTCCCAAAGCTAAAACAGGAAAGAAGATATTCCACCACAATGTGACAAGTGATTGGTATAAGGTCCTTGTTTTTCTGAACCCACTGTGTTAGTTTTCTCTCAAACTCAGCATCCTTTTGACTTTGTGACCATTGGCTGGTCTAACTTTCCTATTTTACAGATGAGGAGATTGAGCAAGGAGAGGACACAGTGGCACAGACTCAGGAGTAGAAATCAGATGATGTTGCTCTGTAACAGCTAAACATAAGGAAGTGAAACCGTTGGGTGTCCTTTCAGGGGTTACGAATAGGTCTGGTACCATAATCCTTTATGTCTCAGGGACGAAAAGAATTCAGCAAGAGGCAAAGTGATAGATAAGAAGTGATTTGCTATTTAATAGAATAAGATGCTTGTGAGGCTTACAAGTGGGTGAGTAAGAGATGTTGCAACCCAAGAACTAAACTGACTACAGTTTTATAATCAAAGTAAAACTGAGAAGGGGGTGAAGAACTTTGTCTTTCATGAGTAGATGTCATGCTTGCATCATCAGCTCCTCCTCCAGGTTGAGCAAGGAAGTTTTCTTGTCCCTACATGGTCAAGCCAGGTCCACAAATGATCATTTTTTAATTGTGCAGAGAACATGTGCTAGGGATCATTAACTTACTGAGCTCACTGAGCAGGATGTGGGTCTCAGGCCACCACTGTTTTGTTGTTTGGGGCATGTCTTATGCCTCTGTTGCATGGCTTTGTGTTAAGCAAGCCTGCTTGGTTTTGTGGTCATGCACAACCGCTGTCTTGAGTAATCATTAACTTACAGGGGTCTCCCATATTTTTTCTGCTTACAATCCCCAAGTGGGATTAACTATTTAACCACTTACTTTGTCCCTTTACTCTGTGCCATTCAGAAAGGTCAGGGGGCCTCCAACATGTAGGTTTGGGAACCCCACCATGGGCGGGGAGAGGTAAAGTCTTGACAGCATGGTAGTGGATTGAATGGTGAATGGTGACTCCGCTGCCCCTGCCAAAGCTGTGCCTAAGTCCTAACCCCTGGTACCTGAGGATGGGGCTTTATTTGGATAAAAAGGATCTTTGCAAATATAATTAAAGATCTCCAGGTGAGATCAGCCTGGATGATCCAGGTGAGTCCTCAGTCCAGTGACAAGTGTCCTGAGAAGCACCAGAGAGGGAGGCACAAAGAGGAGAAGACCTAGCAAGGACAGGGGCAGGGAGCTGGAGGGATGGAAGGTTCTCCTCCAGAACCTTTGGAGGAAGTGCAGTCCTGCAGACACCTTGATTCTGAACTTGTTGTTTTATGCCACCAAGTTAGTGGTGTTATAGCAACCTTAGGAAACGTACATGACTAACATTTGAAGGATAACTCTGTCCCTTCCATCCTGGCATATTTCTTTGCAATTTTGTTCCTCGTAATTGCCTTTGAGAAAAATTTTACTGCTGTTATAAAAAATAAGGAAATCCCTTTTACTTTTCTTATTTTTTTCTTTCTTCCCTTCAAATTCCTTACAGACCTCAATTCCTTAAAATATTCTCAGTTCTACTGAAAATCTTAGATTTTTTTTTTTCTCTCTGAAGTTGTGGGTACAGGATGACCCTTCATGTTCTCTGTCCTCTGGAGCACATCTTAATAGAAACGTGATAAAGTTCAGAGCTTTGACTCACCTCTGAGTCTCTGAAATGACTTAAGTATGTGGGATAAAACTTTTTATCCAGGGAGATCATGATCATTGACCTGTAGACTTCACAATGCGGCTCCGAGGATCAGATGAGAGACATAAACAATGTCTCTCATTGTTTTGTAGGAGTTTTATAAATTATGAAGTGCTATATAGAGGCAATGATTATATAGCTGTTGTAGCTGTTGATAAATACGCACCAAATACGTACATACAAAATAAATGAAAGCTAAGAATATTTAATACAAAGAGCCCTCTAGGATGACGGCGCAGGCTGTCTTTATGATATACTTTGCTGCCATCTTGTGGCCTTCCTGGTAATTGTGTCATTGGTTTTTATGCACAATTTTAGCAATGGACTTTCTAACTATAAACTTTCCAAGATTTTTGTTAAAAAAATAAAGTAATGGAAACTATACCTCTGAAATTATCTAGTGTCTTCCTGTGCTCTTATTTGATAGAATTTATTATGAGTAATTTTGGAAATATAATTTGGAAAAGTATGGCAGGTAAATCTGGAGAGAAAAAGACAGGCTAGTCAGAGACATCAGACATTATTGGGGTATTCAGAGAGACGAAAGCACTGATCCCACCCTGTTGTTAGTATTCCAACATTTCCTGCGTATAAAGTAATTGTTCCAACTATTCCGGGTTCCTCACAGGCTGGCAGTCATCCTGTCTTACTAGCTCCTTCTACACAGTATCAATTTCATTTACTCCGTAATCTTCAGCACCCTAGCTAGTGTGTATTTCTGGCCCTTGTTACTTCCTGTCTGGACCATTTCAAAAGGATATGGTCTTCTTCAAGAATTAGAGATACCAAAGGAACATTTCATACAAAGATGGGCACAATAAAAGGCAGAAACAGTATGGAACTAACAGAAACAGAAGGTATTAAGAAGAGGTGGCAAGAATACACAGAAGAACTATACAAAAAAGATCTCAATGACCCAGATAACCATGATGGTGTGATCGTTCACCAGAGCCAGACATCCTGGAGTGTGAAGTTAAGTGGGCCTTCAAGTAGTACCACTACAAACAAAGCTAGTGGAGGTGATGGAATTCCAGCTGAGCTATTTCAAATCCTAAAAGATGATGCTGTGAAAGTGCTGCATTCTATATGCAAGCAAATTTGGAAAACTCATCAGTGGCCACAGGACTGGAAAAGGTCAGTTTTCATTCCAATCCCAAAGAAAGGCAATGCCAAAGAATGTTCAAACTACCACACAGTTGCCCTCACCTCACACGCTAGCAAAGTAATGCTCAAAATTCTCCAAGCTAGGTTTCAATAATATGTGAACTGAGAACTTCCAGATGTTCAAGCTGGATTTAGAAAAGGGAGAGGAACAGATAGCCAACATCTGTTGGATCATAGAAAAAGTAAGAGAGTTCCAGAAAAGCATCTACTCCTTCATTGATTATGCTAAAGCCTTTGTGTGGATCACAACAAACTGCGGAAAATTCTTCAAGAGATGGTAATACTAGACCACCTTACCCGCCTCCTGAGAAAACTGTAGGCAGGTCAAGAAGAAACAGTTAGAACTGGCCATGGAACAACAGACTGGTTCCAAATTGGGAAAGGAGTATGTCAAGGCTGTATATTGTCACCCTGCTTACTTAACTTATATGCAGAATGTGTCATGTGAAATACCTGGCTTAATGAAGAACAAGCTGGAATCAAGATCACAAGGAGAAATATCCATAACCTCAGATATGCAGATGACACCACCCTTATGGCAGAAAGCAAAGAGGAACTAAGGAGCCTCTTGATGAAAGTGAAAGCGTGAAAAAGCTGGCTTAAAACTCAACTTTCAAAAAACTAAGATCACGGCATCTGGTCCCATCACTTCATGGAAAATAGATGGGGAAACAATGGAAACAGTGACAGACTTTATTTTGGGGGCTCCAAAATCACTGCAGATGGTGACTGCAGCCATGAAATTAAAAGACACCTACTCCTTGGAAGAAAAGCTATGACTAATGTAGACTGCATATTAAAAAGCGAGACATTACTTTCCTGACAAAGGTCCGTCTAGTCAAAACTATGGTTTTTCCAGTAGTCATGTATGGATATGAGAGTCGGACAATAAAAAAAGTTGAGCACTGATGGATTGATGGTTTTGAACTGTGGTGCTGGATAAGACTCTTGAGAGTCCCTTGGACTGCAAGGACATCAAACCAATCAATACTAAAGGAAATCAATCCTGAATATTCATGAGAAAGACTGATGCTGAAGCTGAAGCTCCAATACTTTGTCCACCTGATGGAAAGAACTGACTTGTTGGAGAAGACCCTGATGCTGGGTAAGACTGAAGGCAGGAGGAGAAGAGGACCTTAGAGGATGAGATGTTTGGATAGCATCACCAACCGGATGGAGATGAGTTTGAGCAATCTCCAGAAGTTGGTGATGGAGAGGGAAGCCTGCTGTAGTCCATGGGGTCGCAATGAGTTGGACATGACTGAGCGACTGAACTGAACTGAACTGATGGCCTTCTTATCTCCATAACCTCTTCTTTTCCTTTCATCTTGCACACAGTACTAGATGATGTTTTATGAAGCACTATAGAAGCAATACTGCTGCTGCTGCTGCTAAGTCGCTTCAGTCGTGTCCGACTCTGTGCGACCCCATAGACGGGGACCCACTGTCTCTGGGATTCTCCAGACTGAATAGTGTTTAACAATAAGATATGGAACCAGACAGCTAGAGTTTGAATCCTGGCTCCATTAGTTTGGCTCAAAAGAGATACCTGGGGCAAGTTACTTAAACCCTCCATATTTCAATTTCCTTATCTGCATAATGACAATACCAGTGGCATCTACTTCATGTATTTGTGATAAAGATTAGATAAACTAATCCATATCACAATGCCTAGTATTTAGTTGGTGTTCAATTAATATTTTCTATTATTATTCTCTACTAGAGTGTGAATTCCTCAAATGCAAGACCATCTTTGATTTATCTTTGCATTTTTCAAATTCATAATGTTTTTAAATTGTAGTCATTTGAGAATTTTTTTGTTTAAACGGTGAAGAAGTGCTTAACTGTCAATAGTGCATTCAGGTCATGTCTTGGAACTCTCATGACATCATCAAAATGTTCCTAAAGCTATACTATGATTTTTTAAAACAAAATTTTTTTTTTAATTTGGATATTTACAGTTAATAAACAGTAATATTTATTGAGCACTTAATATGTGTAAACTCTGTTCAAAATGCTTCCTATGGAAACTTTAATATTTACAGCAGCTTGAGATCAGTGGTATCATTAGCAGTTTCATTTTATACAGATACAGAAGAAACAAAGACAGAAAAGTCCCACAGCAGGGAAGAAGGTGAGACCTGTGTAGAATCAGTGCAGCTTGTCTCAAGTTGACATTTTTAAGTGTTGTTGCTGTTCAGTCACAAAAATGTGTCGGGCTCTTTGCACCCCCATGGACTGCAGCACACCAGGCCCCTCTGTCCTCCACTGTCTTCTGGAGTTTGCTCAGATTCATGACCGTTGAGTCGGTGATGATATCTAAAGTGACCTCTGTGCTATAAATACATTCTTTATTGTCTGATCTCAGTTCTGAGATGTTGTTTCTGAGCATCAAAATACAGGACACTTCAAAGTTCCAAACCCAGTGAAATGCAGACTTCCAAGCTCACCTCTAAATCATCAGCTGTTGATACAAGTCAAAGGCTGTTGCATCAGCCTTGACCTGCAGTAGCCCTTCTGTCAACAGTGCTCTGTGCGACGATAAGCTGTGCTCACTGGTTTTGGGTGCGTTTGTGTTGTTTTAAGTGTGGAGATGGTCTGGACGCCACAGGGGCCAAGCACTTTTTTAAGCTTGTAGTAGGTAAAACAAAGATTCTATTCTGTTCCAGTAGTATATTCTCTGACATACCACAAACCACCTGCTGCTCCAGGGGCTGGTTTGCATTGAAAAGTCTTACTGAGAAGATAGGGTCCCTGAAGTGCAAAGAGGACCTGGAAATGTATTCCCTGAGGCAGGCAGAGAAGCCAGAGCTTTTGGATATTCTAGAAAGACCATACATAGTCTAGTTTCAGACTTTGTCCCATTGTCCTGTTTTTTTACTCATGGGTACATATTTTTATGGTACATTCATTCTTCCACCTTATAAATAATTATTATGAGTTCTCTAAATTCAAGTTACGTTAAAGTGACATAGAGATTGTGCCTTCTCCAAGTGTTCCTCAGGGGGAATTTCATCTCTCTTAATACATCTTACTGCACATAATATTTCTCTCTTTTATTCATTCATTCCATGTTTACTCAAAACTACGTGTGTTCACCTACTCTACAGAAAATGGTGCCGGGTGCCATCAGAGATGGTAAGTATGTTACAGATGTTTAAAACGTAGATACAAATAAAACATAGGAATCATTTTATCTTTTGAGATGAAATAAAAATGGATCACATTTTTATCCCTCATTCCTCATCTTCTTTCTGGTGATTTTCTAGGGGAGTTCTATTTCTCCCAGACACCTCAAACTCTTAAGTCACTGCTTGTGCAGAATTGGTTCAATTTGTATATCATGAGTTTTCATCCATTTTTGCTAGTCATTGATCACTTCCTCAGTCCTTCACTTTGTCTGAGTATCATGACATGAGACTGATGTGACCTTGCACTTCCTAGCCTTCAAAACTCTAAGGAATAAATTTCTGGTTTTTTTGAGCTACCTTATTTTTTTGTAGTAGCCCAGTCAACTAAGACAGACTCCATTCTCTTCTTATTTTTCACATCTTCTCTTCTGTACTTTTGGACCATAGCTTCAGTTCTCTTTGGAGATATGATCCTAATCCAAAGAAGTTATCTTCTTAAAAAAATAAACTTTTCTTCCTATAAAACTAACTGATATTATTCTCTGCTATATAGAGAAAATTTGAACCTAAAAAAGGTAAAATCATCCATTAATTACAAAAGCACATATCTTGTTATAAACTATTCTTAAACTTGAGATGAATTCTTTTAATCCTTATACCAACTCTATGATGTGGGTACTCTTATGATCCCCATTTTGTCAGAAAAGAAAACTGAAGAATAGAGAAGTTATGATTTTAAATAGGCAATCTGGCTCCAAAGTCTATCTGTGCTTTTACTATTAAAGTATACTGCCTATCACTATACCTGTCTATTGATAATAGCAGACTTAAATATTGAATAATTATATAGTTTCTCTCTTTAAGACACCAATGATATATACTTATTAATAAACCACCACCTAAATCCTTTATTTGGATATAATTGTATTCACATATTTAAACTCTCCAAGTCCCAAGCAGGATACCATCCTAAAACATATCATTCTTCCTTTTTGGATTTAGCTTTTATCTCTTTAATCAGAATCGAAATTCACCTGGCTTTCCTCCTGGGATTCCCAGGTGGCACCAGTGGTAAAGAACCCACCTGCCAATGCAGGAGACATAAGAGCCCTACCAGTTTGATACCTGAGTCAGGAAGATTCCCTGGGGAAGGAATGGCAACCCACTCCAGTATTCCTGTCTAGAGATTCCCACGGAAACAGGAGCCTGGCGAGCTACAGTCCATGGGTTTGCAAAGAGTTGGGCATGATTGAAGTGACTTTAGCATAGCAATGGCTCTCCTCGGTCTCCAATATCAAGCTATTGCCAGCAGTAGGAAGCATGTCAGAAGAAAGATAGGACTGTGTATGCAAAACCATAATTGTATGGGCAAGTGATGAATGTGTGAGTTGTGAGTGTAGAGAGGATAAAGAGTGGAAAAGTTGGCTTAAAACTCAACATTCAGAAAACTAAGATCATGGCATCTGGTCCCATCCCTTCATGACTAATAGGTGGGGAAACAGTGGAAACAGTGTCAGACTTTATTTTGGGGGGCTCCAAAATCACTGCAAATGGTGACTGCAGCTATGAAATTAAAAGACACTTGCTCCTTGGAAGAAAAGTTATGACCAACCTAGACAGCTTATTAAAAAGCAGAGACATTACTTTGCCAACAAAGGTCTGTCTAGTCAAAGCTATGGTTTTTCCAGTAGTCATGTATGGATGTGAGAGTTGGACTATAAAGAAAGCTGAGCACTGAAGAATTGATTCATTTGAACTGTGGGCTGGAGAAGACTCTTGAGAGTCTCTTGGACTGCAAGGAGATCCAACTAGTCCATCCTAAAAGAAATCAGTCCTGAATATTCATTAGAAGGACTGATGCTAAAGCCGAAACTCTAATACTTTGGCCACCTGATGCGAAGAACTGACTCATTTGAAAAGCCCCTGATGCTGGGCAAGATTGAAGGTGGGAGGAGAAGGGGACGACAGAAGATGAGATGGTTGAATGACATCACTGACTCAATGACATGGGTTTGGGTATACTCTAGGAATTGGTGATGGACAGAGAGGACTGGCATGCTGCAGTCCATGGGGTCGGAAAGAGTCGGACAGGACTGAGGGACTGAACTGAACTGAAATGCCTAATCCCAGTCATACAACGTTAAGATGAGAGGGACCTTAAAGTTTGGGGTGTCTACCATTGTATTGTACACATATACCATAATTTATTTATCCATTTTTATTAGACATTTGCATTATTTCCAGTTTTTTGTTATTTTGAATAAAGCTAATAGAAATACTCATATACAAGTATTTTATGCTATGTTTTCATTTCTTTTGTGTAAAAACCCAGGAATGGAAGTGTTGGGACACAGTGTAGGTGTATTTTTAACTTTATAAAGAGCTGTCAAACTTGCCAATCTGATGCTATTGTAAGTGATTTTTAGAAATGTTATTTTCCAGCCATTGTTAACATAGTACACTCTCAAAATATGAGAGTTCCAGTTGGTCCACCTCCTCACCAGTTATAGTGTTCTCAGCTTTTAAAAAATGAAGTAGTATGGCATCATCATTTTGATTTGCATTTATCTGATGACTAATAATGTTGCAAACCTTTTAATTTGCTTGTTGGTCCTTTGTGTATCTTTTTTGAAATGATTGTTCACATATTTTGCTTATTTTTAAATTTGTGTTGTCTTTCTCTTGTTGATGTATAGAACATAGGTATATATGTTGCAGAAAGATATATATATATATATATATATATATATATATATATATATTTGGAGAGAGAGGGGGAGATTGTTAGACATCAGATTACTATCACACAAAGTTTCATTTTGTCCCCAAATTTGTATATAGGTTAGTCATTGTATACCAGGTCATTCCCCATTCTCCCCTTTCCCCCATCCCTGGCAACCACAAATCCTTCTGTTTCTATAGATTTGCCTACTGGGTATATTATATAATCATATAATATGTGTTTGTTTTACAACTGGCTACTTTGACTTAGCATGTTTTCAGGGTTTGTCAATGATGTAGCATGAAGCAGTACTTCATTCCTTTTTGTGGCTAAATATTCCACTGAATGAATATACTACATTTAGTATATTCGTATATACTATGAATATACTAAATGTAGACTTCCCTGGTGGCTCAGACGGTAAAGCGCCTGTCTACAATGCGGGAGACCCGGGTTCGATCCTCGGGTTGGGAAGATCCCCTGGAGAAAGGAATGGCAATCCACTCCAGTACCATTGCCTGGAGAATCCCATGGACAGAGGAGCCTGGTAGGCTACAGTTCATGGGGTCACAAAGAGTCGGATGCGACTGAGCGACTTCACTTTCACTTTCACTTTCATATATACTATATTTAGTATATACTACATTTATCCATTCATTTAAATTTTTTTTTGTTTTATACTGGATTATCAGGGCTTCCTTGGTGGCTCAGACAGTAAAGAATTTGCCTACAGTGTGGACCCAGGTTCAATCTCTGGGTCAGGAAGATTCCCTGGAGAAGGGAATGGCAACCCACTCCAGTACTCTTGCCTGAAGAATCCTATGGACAGAGGAGCCTAGCAGGCTACAGTCCACAGCATTGCAAAAGGTCAAACATGACTGAAGTGACTTAGTACACACACATGAATGTTTGATTTGCTAGAATTTTATTAATGATTATTTGGTACCAATGTCTATGAGGATATTTATTTGTATTTTCTTTCCATTAATAGCTTTGTCAGTTTGGACTAAGTTTTCTTTCCTCCTTTCAGTTCAGTTCAGTTCAGTTCAGTCGTTCAGTCATGTCCGACTCTTTGCGACCCCATAATCGCAGCACGCCAGGCCTCCCTGTCCATCACCAACTCCCGGAGTTCACTCAGACTCACGTCCATTGAGTCCGTGATGCCATCCAGCCATCTCATCCTCGGTCATCCCCTTCTCCTCCTGCCCCCAATCCCTCCCAGCATCAGAGTCTTTTCCAATGAGTCAACTCTTTGCATGAGGTGGCCAAAGTACTGGAGCTTCAGCTTTAGCATCATTCCTTCCAAAGAAATCCCAGGGCTGATCTCCCTCAGAATGGACTGGTTGGATCTCCTTGCAGTCCAAGGGACTCTCAAGAGTCTTCTCCAACACCACAGTTCAAAAGCATCAATTCTTCAGCGCTCAGCCTTCTTCACAGTCCAACTCTCACATCCATACATGACCACAGGAAAAACCATAGCCTTGACTAGACGGACCTTAGTCGGCAAAGTAATGTCTCTGCTTTTGAATATACTATCTAGGTTGCTCATAACTTTTCTTCCAAGGAGTAAGCATCTTTTAATTTCACGGCTACAGTCACCATCTGCAGTGATTTTGGAGCCCCAAAAAATAAAGTCTGACACTGTTTCTACTGTTTCTCCAACTGTTTCCCAGGAAGTGATGGGACCAGATGCCATGATCTTCGTTTTCTGAATGTTGAGCTTTAAGCCAACTTTTTCACTCTCCTCTTTCACCTTCATCAAGAGGCTTTTTAGCTCCCCTTCACTTTCTGCCATAAGGGTGGTGTCATCTGCATATCTGAGGTTATTGATATTTCTCCCAGCAATCTTGATTCCAGCTTGTGTTTCTTCTAGTCTAGCGTTTCTCATGATGTACTCTGCATAGAAGTTAAATAAGCAGGGTGACAATATACAGCCTTGACGTACCCCTTTTCCTATATGGAAACAGTCTGTTGGTCCATGTCCAGTTCTAACTGTTGCTTCCTGACCTGCATACAGATTTCTCAAGAGGCAGGTTAGGTGGTCTGGTATTCCCATCTGTTTCAGAATTTTCCAGTTTCTTGTGATCCACACAGTCAAAGGCATTGCATAGTCAATAAAGCAGAAATAGATGATTTTCTGGAACTCTGTTGCTTTTTTGATGATCCAGCAGATGTTGGCAATTTGATCTCTGGTTCCTCTGCCTTTTGTAAAACCAGCTTGAACATCAGGGAATTCATGGTTCACGTATTGCTGAAGTCTGGCTTGGAGAATTTTATTTAAGATTAGTATTTCCCCTTCCTTAATGTTTGATATACTCCAGCAATAAAACCAGCTGGGCCTGCAGCTTTCCCTGTGAGAAGGATTTTATTTACAAATTTAAAATTCATCAGACACAGAATTCTACATATTTTCTTTTTCTGTCAATTTAAAATTTATACTTTCAAGAAATTCATGATTTTTTCTCCTTTAAATATTCTGGCATGAGGATGTTTGTAACAGTCTCTTTTTGTGCATGTTATATGCATATGAAATTTGTGGTAGTGGTTTATCTGCTTCGTTGTAGTAGGCAGGTTTTAACAATTTTAGTGATTACTCCAAAAAAGCTTTTGGCTTTGTTAATTTTCTACATTGTTTGTTTTATATTTCATTGGTTTCTGTTCTTTATATTTTCTTTCTTTGATTTATTTGGGTTTAATTTTCTCTACTTTTATATCTTCCTGAGATTAAACCTGAGATTATTGAATATGTTCTTCTTTTCTAACATGAGAATTTAAAATGTATTTATTTCTAAGACCTGCTTAAGGTGTATCACACAGATGTAGAGTGCTTTATTTTCACTTATGTTTTCAAATATTTCCCTTGTGGTTTCTCTTTTGCTTGGGTTATTTACAGGTGTGCTACTAAATTTTTGGAAGATAATTTGTCAGTTTTTCAAAACCAAACATACTCTTACCATGTGAATCATACTCCTTGATATTTACCCAAATAAACTGAAAACACATCAACACAAAAACTTGCACATGTTTATCATTTTTTGTAGTGCACTTTCTGCAAGTAACAAATTCTCTCAGCCTGCATTTATCAAAAAATTATTTATTTTATCCTCATTTTAAAAATATTGTTTCTAAAGATATAGAATTCTGAGCTGAAAATTGTTTTAAAATTTCAACATTTTCAAGTTGCTTTTAGAAGATTTTCTAGCCTCTATTATTTTCTGATGAGAAGTCAGATCATTCTTATTAATTTCCTGTATGTCATATTTTTATTATTTTATGGTTGCTTTTTAGACTTTCTTATCATTGTTTTCAGCAGTTTGATTATAGAATACCTTGTTGAAAGTCTCTTTTTCATTACATGGCTCAGGGTTGGATATGTAGGTGTGGATGTGCAGAATGACTTTTAAAACAAATTTGGAATTTTCACATTTTTTTTCTGTTCCCTTCTCTCTCTCTTTTGTCTCTGTGCCCCCACCTCCACCCCACCACTCTCTCTCTCCATTTCTCTCTCTCTTTCTCTTCTTCTCTCCACCTTCTAGGAACTTAGATTACATTTATGTGAATTACCTGAACTACCAAGACTCTGTTCTTTTTAAATTCTGTCTTCAGAATTGGTTAATTTTTATTTATATGTCTTCAGTGTATTGACCTTTCTTTTGCAGTGTCATAGTCTACCCCATAAATGTATCTGAGTACAGTACTTTTCAGTTCTAGAATTTAACTGAAAATTAAAAAAAAATTATTTATGATCATATGTATAGTAGTTGTTTCAAAGTGCTTGTCTTCTAACTTTTAACATCTTTGTCATCTTAGGATCTGTTTGTATTAACTTCTTTGACTTTTGATTGTGAGCTCCATTTTTCCCTGCTTCTTTCCAGGGCTAGAATATTTATAAGTATTCTAGATTATGATGAATGGTATTTGTAGAGAACATACAGTATGCTGTTTTTCTTTGAAGAAGTTTCCTTTTATTCTGGCAAGTGATTAAACTACTGGTAGTTTCTCTTGATTTTATTAAAATTGGTTTTATGCTTTATTTCTGTTTTTCTCCTTCGTCTTTGGGGTGGCTCTTACTGGAGGGTATGACCTTTACTCCTAGGCGTGATCTTTTTAGCATCTCAATTCTATGTCCAAGTTCTTCTGCAAGGCTTTTCACTCTGGATGGATTAGAATTTGGACATCTCTGAGCACTGCTTACTGTCTTGTTCCCTCCATGCAGAGTGAACCCAGGACTTAGCACTGCAGCAGTTGCTCTTTGAGGGCTTCACAGAGTCTTCACCTGCGTATGAGTAGTCCCTGTTTTGGCCAAGGACTTGAAGGCAGTCTTTTAGTTTCCTTGATTCCCTTGTTCCAGGCAGCTACCTCTTTTTAATACTCAGTCCCACAAATTCAAGCTTCATTCACCCCAAACTCTGATTTGTGCCTCCTTATCTCAGTGAAATTGACATTCTTCTCCATTCAGGCTCTAGTTTCCATTCTAGCTCTAGAAAATTGCCTCAGATGAAAAGCTTGAATTAATGTGGAGCTCACTTCATATTTTCCCATTCTATCAGGGATCAAAAAATTTCTGTATTGTTACCCAGCACCAAGAAATAGTTTCCTAATAGATTTTTTTCAGATTTGTAGCTATATGTGTCATAAGAGTAAGTCTGATTCTAGTTAATTTGCCATGGCTAGCAACAGAAGTTCTACAGCTTTATCTGTTCTGTTTTTATTTAATATGACATACACAATCCATTCTTGGCTGCTATGGTTCTGAACCTAAGTGAGTCTAAATCTCATAGTCACATGCATTTCACATGCTGGTAATGTTATGCTCAAAATCCTTCAAGCTAGGCTTCAGATGTACATGAACCAAGAATTCCAGATGTACAAGCTGAGTTTAGAAAAAGCAGAGGAACCAGAGAGCAAATTGCTACCATTCATTGGATCATAGAGAAAGCAAGGGAATTCCAGAAAAACATCTACTTCTGTTTCATTGACTACTTGAAAGTCTTTGACTGTGTGGATCACAAAAAATTGGAAAATTCTTCAAGAGATGGGAATGCCAGACCACCTTACCTGAGAAATCTGTATGCGGGTCAAGAAGCAACAGTTAGAACCGGACATGTAACAACAGTTCAAAGCTGGGAAAGGAATATGACAAGGCTATATATTGTCACCCTGTTTCTTTAATTATGTACAGAGTACATCATGAAAAATGCCAGGCTGGATGACTCACAAACTGGAATCAAGATTGCTGGGAGAAGTATCAGCAACCTCAGATATGCAGATGATACCACTGTAATGGCAGAAAGAGAAGGGTAACTAAAGAGCCTCTTGATGATGGTGAAAGAGGAAAGTGAAAAACCGGCTTAAAACTCAACATTCAGAAAACTAAGATCATGGCATACGGTCCCATTACTTCATGACAAATAGAAGGGGAAAAAGGGGAAGCAGTGACAGATTTTATTTTCTTGGGCTCCAGAATCACTGCAGATGGTGACTGCAGCCATGAAATTAAAAGACATTCCTTTCAAGGAGAGCTATGACAAACCTAGACAGCTTATTAAAAAGCAGAGACATTATTTGCTGACAAAGGTCCATCTAGTCAAAGCTATGGTTTTTCCAGTAGTCATGTATGGATGTGAGAGTTGGACCATAAGTAAAGATGAGTGTCTAAGAATTGATGCTTTTGTATTGTGGTGCTGGAGAACACTCTTGAGAATCCCTTGGACTGTATAGAGATCAAACCAGTCAATCCTAAAGGAAATCAACACTAACATTCATTGGAAGGACTGATGCTGAAGCTGAAGCTCTGATGCTTTGACCAGATGAAGCAAAAAGTGGACTTATTGGAAAAGACCCTGATGCTGGGAAAGGCAAAAGAAGACAGTGGCAGAGGATAAGATGGCTAGATAGCATCACCAACTCAATGGACATAAATGTGAGCAAACTCCAGGAGGGAAATAGTGAAGGACAGGGAAGCCTGGCATGCTGCAGTCCATGAGCTCGCAAAGAGTCAGACATTACTTAGCTACTTGAACAAAAACAACAAAGGGAGAGGAAGTTAAATTCCATGGAGCAAAAATTTGCCTTTTTTTACAGAAAGAAGAAAAGATATTTATGTTATTCAAAATATTTGAGATATGTTAATGTACCTTTAACATTTCATTTTGTTAAATCCATTAAAAAACTTTCATTGACTGTTATTTTTTTCCTTAATTAACTCTGAACTTCTCAGTTACATATTAGAAATCTTCCATCATGTAGCTCCAACCTGCCTTTCTGCCCTTCCTTCCTACACTGTCTGATGTGATACTCTAGTTTTGTGACTATTTGTTCTTTCAGAAACCCTCTCCCTTTCTTTATGTCCTAGCAAACATGACATACTACATTCCTTGTGATTCATTTCCTTATCTCTTTTCCAATGTTAATTTATTTGCCATATGCGGTATTTCACACATTCTGCTGAGAATAGCCATTATTCTCTCATGAATGAAAAATGTCTACATAAGTCTCCTTTTTGATTTTGAGCTCCTTATCTACTTACCATAATGTTAGGAGTTTGTATATCATTGCCTCTTTCTCTCTTCCACTTTGCATATGTAATTAATAACCACATTATATCAATTACGGGGGCTTCCCTGGTGGCTCAGAGGTTAAAGCGTCTGCCTCCAATGCGGGAGACCTGGGTTCAATCCCTGGGTTGGGAAGATCCCCTGGAGAAGGAAATGGCAACCCACTCCAGTATTCTTGCTTGGAGAATCTCATGGACTGAGAAGCCTGGTGGGCTGCAGTCCATGGGGTCACAAAGAGTCAGACACGACTGAGTGACTTTTCTTACTCATCAATTACATGTCCTAAGCATCCAAACTTGTTCTGTTATCTTTATCTCCACTGTATTTGCCACAGGTTAGACCTGGCAACTTCTTAGAACAACTTGGTCTTCTTCACCTCCATACTGGTACCAGAGCAATCCTTTTAAAACACATATTTGATTATAGCAAACTCTGAATTAAAATCTTTCAGTGACTTTGACATGATGAAATGCCCAAATTTCTTAGCCTGGTCAATCTAATGCATATTTTGTGAAATTAACTGATCCTTATGCTAAGTATGGTAGATGATTCATGGTAGTACCAAGGGACACACAGGTGATAGTCACTCAGTTGGTAAAGCAGGAGGGAATGAAGTGAAATGCTTTGAATTGGAAATGAAAGTCTTAAAGTCTGCTCCAATTATGTCACTGTGTGTTGCTAGTTGTCAAATTTCTTGAGTGATTCATTTCCCTTCAACTGAGCCTCAATTCTTTCCACTTATATAATGAAGGCATTGGACTTTATAATATTTTAAATCTATCAATTCTAATATTCTTATGTGAATTTGAAGTTTAAAAAGTATTTACACTTCATGCTTTATGTTGTGAACATGTATCAGTGCTTTGAGAACTGGGCCTTTAAATTCCTTCGTGTTATCCATTGTCACCAGTCCAACTGACAAGAGCTGTAAGTTCTCTTTCAATGCATGCATGATCTTGCATGCATGATCAACTTCTCCCAACTCTCCCTCAGCACATCCTAACACAAAACTGCAAATGTGTACGGTTTTGGATATCAGTCAAAATTACTTAGACGTATAGCTATGGAAGTCATGACCAAATCATGTAATAATTTTAAAGTTTCTTATTTCAGTTTATTTTTTAACTTCACTTCTGGTTCTAGCCATCTATCTTCTGCAACTACAAAAGCCTCCAGTAAATTTCCTAGCTGAGGCATGGAAAATACTTTAATAGGAATACAGAGCATTCTTTCCTGGCATGTACTGATGAAAAATGTAGCAGAGGTTATAGAAAAGAAAGTGATGTTTGGAACTGCAGTGACTAAAAGATAACCCTGGCCAGCTCTATGGTCAGCATACTGTGGATGAATCTTTTGAACTTAGATGAAATATTTTGAAGAACTATAGGTTGGGGAGTGTTTGTATTGGTTTTGGATTCAGTTTGTATTCAGCAAGTTGAAGAGAATTTAATATCATGTCCATGTGACCAATTTACTGCAATGTAACGTGTGCTTGGGCTTAGTTGCTCAGTCATGCCCAACTCTTTGCAACCCCATGGATTGTAGCCTGCCAAGCTCATCTGTCCATGGGGATTCTCCAGGCAAGAATACTGGAGTGGGTTGCTATGCCCTCCTCCAGGGGATCTTCCCAATCCAGGGATCAAACCCAGATCTCCTGCATTGCAGGCAGATTCTTTACTGTTGAGCCACCAGGGAAGCCCTCAGTGAAGCTATAGTTTGTATAAAAAAACAAGATCCACCAGCTACAATTTGTTTTATTGTTCAGTTGCTAAGTTGTGTCCAACTCTTTGTGACTCCATGACTGTAGCCGGCTAGGCTCCTCTGTCCATGGGATTTCCCAGGCAAGAATACTGAAGTGGGTTGCCATTCCATTCTGCAGGGGATCTTCCTGACCCAAGGATAGAACCCAGGTCTCCTGCACAGTAGGCAGATTCTTTACTATCTCAGCTGCCAAGGAAGCCCATACTCATCTATTTATGCATATTTATTTATAGTATTTATGGGAACAGATATTTATTGAGTATCAATTATGTGACAGAGATGGTTCTAGTCTCTGGAAATACACTGATGAATAAGAGAAACAAAGTTCCTGCCCTCATCAAGCTTATATTCTAGGTGGAAGGAGATAAGAATTGAATCAAATAACTATTGTCAAATCCTTGCTCTCCATTGTGGTTTTCATATATTTTTGATCTGTTACAATGGTTGTGTGTGTGTGTTCAGTCACTCAGTTGTTTCCAACTCTTTGTGACCCTATGGACTGTAGCCTGCCTGTCTCCTCTGTCCATGGGATCTTTCAGGCAAGAATGTATCACAACATCCCCCCATTTTTTAAAGCAAGAAATTTCCGATGGCAATCATGTTACAGATTTTAAAAGTACAACTCCTCTTAAATATCTCCTTTATTTGTGAATGTATCTGAAATTGATCTTTCCACAGGTGATCTTTAAAGGCTGTTTGCTGTAGTATGCACTTACACTATTAATGATGATAACTTCAGTTTATTTAGTTTTTATTCTAAGCCTAACATTGTGCTAAACTCTGTATATATAACATTTCATGGGATCCTTACAGTACTCTGTAATAAGGAGTTCTTATTTATCTTTAGATGAAGCAGCTGAGACTCAGAGAGGTTATATAAGTTACCTAAGATCACACAATAGGATGACAGAACCAGGACTTGAATTCAAGTTCAGTTCAGTTAGTTCAATTGCTCAGTCATGTCCAACTCTTTGTGACCCCATGAACCGCAGCACGCCAGGCCTCCCTGTCCATCACCAACTCCCGGAGTTCACCCAAACTCATGTCCATTGAGTCAGCGATGCCATCCAACCATCTCATCCTCTGTCATACCCTTCTCCTCCTGCCCTCAATCTTTCCCAGCATCACAGTCTTTTCAAATGAATCAGCTCTTCGCATCAGGTAGCCAGAGTATTGGTGTTTTAGCTTCAGTCCTTCCAATGAACACCCAGGACTGGTCTCTTTTAGGATGGACTGGTTGGATCTCCTTGCAGTCCAAGGGACTCTCAAGAGTCTTCTCCAACACCATAGTTCAAAAGCATTAATTCTTCGGTGCTCAGCTTTTTTTATAGTCCAACTCTCACATCCATAGATGACTATGGGAAAAACCATAGGCTTGACTAGACGGACCTTTGTTGACAAAGTAATGTCTCTGCTTTTTAGTGTGCTGTCTAGGTTGGTCATAACTTTCCTTCCAAGTTAGCCAGACTCAAAAGTCAGGAGTTTTTCCACTATACTACTCTTTTCATCATTTAGGAGGCAATGGCTATAGCTAGCTAATTTTATCCAACCTCAAGTTAGAGAAATGTGAAGCTCTTCTGTGTTTTCTTTGGGTAGACTCTGTTTAGGACATATGGATCCCTATGCCTTGAGTCAGTGTGGTTGGACCACTTTTCTTGTCAAAATCTCTGAGACCTAATTTATCTCAGAGAATGTAGCCACATGGTTCAAATTCCTTTGCCCAATGCTTAAATATTCTCTAATGGTGACAAGAAGTTCACTAAGAGCAGAAATAAGTAACTTCAATTGTGGGTGGGGTGGAAGGAAAAAAAGATTTTCTGATATCGAGTTGAGAATTGTCTCCTTGCCCTAAGCTGGCTGGGGGACTGCTACATTCAACAATTAAACAATATTTTGTTTATGAAAGAGATCTCTGAATATATTATGGATGCTTTTACTTTCTTCTGGGAGTTAATTTCTCTAGCGTTGCATTTCCAATTTTTTAAATATGTGTCACCTGATCAGTCAGTTCAGTCACCCAGTTGTGTCCAACTCTTTGCAACCCCATGGACCTCAGCACGCCAGGCTTCCTTGCCCATCACGAAGTCCTGGAGCTTGCTCAAACTCATGTCCATTGAGCCAGTGATGCCATCCAACCAACTCATCCTCTGTCATCCCCTTCTCCTCCTGCCTTCAATCTTTCCCAGGTCAGAGTCGTTTCCAATGAGTCAGTTCTTCCATCAGGTGGCCAAAGTATCAGAACTTCAGCTTCCACATAAGTCCTTCTGATGAATATTCAGCACTGATTTCCTTTAGGATTGACTGGTTTGATCTTGAAGTCTACTCTCAGGAGTCTTCTCCAACACCACAGTTCAAAAGCATCAATCCTTCAGTGCTCAGCTTTCTTTATTGTCCAACTCTCACATCCATACATGACAACTGGAAAAACCATAGCTTTGACTAGACAGATCTTTGTCAGCAAAGTAATATCTCTGCTTTTAAATATGCTGTCTAGGTTGGTCATAGCATTCCTTCCTAGGAGAGAGGGTCTTTTAATTTCATGGCTGAAGTCACCATCTGCAGTGATTTTGGAGCCCAAGAAAATAAAATCTCTCACAGTTTCCATTGTTTTCCCGTCTATTTTCCGTGAAGTGATGGGACCGGATGCCATGATCTTAGTTTTTTGAATGTTGAATTTTAAGCCAGCTTTTTCACTCTCCTATTTCACCTTCATCAAGAGGCTCTTTAGTTCCTCTTCACTTTCTGCCATAAGGATGGTGTCATCTGCATATCTGAGGTTATGGATATTTCTCCTTGCAATCTTGATTCCAGCTTGTTCTTCATTAAACCTGGCATTTCACGTGACATATTCTATGTATAAGTTAAGTAAGCAGGGTGACAACATACAACCTTGACGTACTCCTTTCCCAGTTCGGAACCAGTCTGTTGTTCCATGTCCGGTTCTGTTTCTTCTTGATCTGTGTACAGATTTCTCACGAGGCAGGTAGGTGGTCTGGTATTCTCATCTCTTGAAGAATTTCCACAGTTTTTTTGTGATCCACACAGTCAAAAGCTTTAGCATAGTCAATGAAGTAGAAGTAGGTGTCACCTGGTCATCCTCCTCTAGACAGGGGCCAGCCCTAAGGATAGCAGTGGTACAGAATTCACAACTTAGCTATAAGGTAAAGATTTCATGCAAGGTGTATGTACATGATTGTGAAGGGTTTTCTATGGAGAAAAAAAGAGCAATGGTCATGTAGATAAGATTTTTCCTGGGTTATTGGAGCATTATTCCAAAATTGCTGTTGAAGGCTATGTGCTTTAAGACTCTCACTGACCTTTTACTGTGGATGCACGAGATAAATGTCTCCCTGAAATTCAATGCCAGGGAAAATGTGTTTGTCATGATGAACTGATATACTTGTCTCGATAATGAGAGCTTATATATATGTAGTTGTGGGGCTAGAGTGCAGTGTTAGGTTGTACCTGCACGAGGGGGCAACTGGTAGTATTTGTTTCCTCAGACAGCTATTGTTGGCATGGGAATGTCATGCAGTGCCACACTGCAGGCTGCTGATCAGAACGCTGATCAGATGTTCTCGATCATCATGGGGTCTTTTCTACTAGGTGGGGACGGAGGGTAGGATTTTCTTCAGACATGTTTTGGTGGATCCATTGTGAGTCTTGGTATCTGGTGATTCAAGTTGTCCTCAAGCTTCTTCATCTGACTTTCCATCCAGTCCCCAGGAGCAGGAAAAGTCAAAGCCCAGACAAGGTAGTTGTGGTGATCGTTCCAGAAGTAGATGTCTAGCTCTTACCCAGACTCATCGACTGAAACAGATCACAGAGGTTGGCTGTTTTAATACCCTCAAAATGCTGCTTAATTTTGTGCCTAATATCATACAACTATTCCATGTGAAAAATTATACCATATGTGGAAAATCCATATTTTATTTACTAATCTTGTGAAATAGGAATTATTTAGGGTTATTCTTCTACCCTCGTAGCCAAAATACATACAATATACTATTCTATTGTTATTCATATTATGGGAAGTATTTTATTCATTTCTTATTTGTCTCCTTTTTAAATATCCCAATAATTCTTTTATTACAAAAGGAGTCAAACTATCATTTCATATGACAGTCAGCTAAATTACCAAAATAAACTATAAGATCGTAAACAGCAGAGGTAGTTAAGCTGGAATGCAAAGGAACTACACTGTATCCCCTCAAATTTAAATAATTGGGTACAATTTATGTTTGGACATATGTTCTCTAATCTCCAATATTAGAAAAATAATTATTTCATTCACCTAAATATTTAATATAAGAATTATTTACCTTTATCCATAATTATTATTAGTCATATATTAATTCATTAAGGAACCCTCAATTGTCTGCAGAGTACTAAAAAGAATACAAACTAAGAAGATACATTTCTAACCCACTAAAACCTGCTTCTGGAAATAATTAAGAATAAACAGTGTAATATAAGTGAAAGTGAAAGTGAAGTCACTCAGTCGTGTCTGACTCTTTGTGACCCCGTGGACTGTAGCCCACCAGGTTCCTCTGTCCATGGAATTTTCCAGACAAGAATACTGGAGTGGGTTGTCATTTCTCAGCTTTCCTAGAAAATATTTAACCAGAAAGATAGATTCTAAGTAAAACTAGTTTAATAAGAAACTGGTCATTTTGTAAAAATCCATGTTTATAGAGAGAAATAGAGATGCGTCATAATGCTTGCTTTGCCAGTTGTTTTGTTTTGGGTTGGCTTGCTTAATCAATTCATTTACCCTTTTGAGGAAAATACACTGCTAGGCATCACATGTGCAAAGGCAAAGCAAACACAGGGTTGTTTCTTAAGGAATTTCTAGTGTGGAGGAAGAAATAAACAGCAGACAACAGAGGAAGGATGAATCTTCTGACCTCGGGCTCTAGGGAAGAGTTGCTATTTGAACTGGCCCAGGATGGAGCTGAATCAATCAGAAGAGATGCAGAGGACCTACTTGGCTACGGAAGGCAAATTAACGAAAGCTCAGAAGGTCAAAGTCTGTGTTCAAGGAAAGCACATGCAGGCTCACGACCCATTCTCTACAGTTTCTGAGAAGCTCTGAAAATCATTGTTTCCTTCTTAAGTTACAGCAGTGGTGTAACTTGGTGTCACTTGGTGGCACAACTTGACCTGAACTGACACGAGGCTGTTTATAATCTTTACTTAATCCACTTATGAGAATCTTTGTAAACTTTGCTGCAGAAATATCAGTGCTTTTTTATTATAAGTCCTGTTCCAACATACAGAGATTTTGCTAATACTTTAAATATTCACTGTACTACTTTTTAAAAATACCACCTTGTGTCCTCAAAATCCAAATACATACCCAGTGATAGGTATTTCAGATATGGAATTGTGAACTTGAAGTAATTATATGTGATGGGATACTGGAGAAACTGTGGTCAGAAAGTTAGGTAAAAATTGTGCCAGTCTTTGAATGTCAAAATAAAGATGTTGGAAATTCTTTTTTAGGCTATAAAGAAACCAGAATAAGCTTTTGAAGAAGGGAGTGAAATATTCAGCAATGTTTTATCAAAAGTTGTTTGTATTCCTGAGCACACACTATTTTAAATTTCTTTCCCCAAACAATTGTGAAACTAGGGATATTTTCCTTTGAGTAAGATAATGTCGTCAGATGAAATGCCTTTTGAAAATAGATATATACATCCATCATTTATTTCCTTGTGAAGGTGTTTGGGAGAAATAGGGTTAGAGAAAGCAATTTAAGATTGTGAATGAAGCTTGCTAATACAGCTTGTGCCACCTAAGTCTTGCCCAGGTTTGATGTCCCTAAATTTCTGTTTTGAAAATGCAAAAATTGCTTGGGAAACCAAAAAAACCCATCAGAAGCAATAATTTATTTATTTGTGTTCTTATTCCCTTCAAAATAATGTGTTCTAATTAGATTAGAAAAATTAATTGAAAAATTAAGGATGTATATGTGTGTGGTGTGTCTTTGTGTGTGTGTGGCTGCAAAAGTTTGGGAATTAAAAAACTGACTCTGGAAATTACCCATATCGTCTCTTTTTTCTTAGAATATCTGGATACTTGGTTGATCTCACACTTTTCCTAAGCTTGTAAAAACTGAACCTAGAACCTCAGGAATAAGTCTATTTTATTTTCATTTTTGAACATGTCATTTGAGGGGCTGGAAGCATTGGTAGGCATATGTAGGAAAACTGAACTGGTACACTTTTCAAAAAGAATGCTTGGTAGTGCCTCAGAGATACTGCTTAATCCACTTCCTGGAAGTAGAAGTAGTATATCAATCCCTAGAAGTCTGTGCAGGGAATCAGGAAATTCCATCCCACTCATAGCTGATGCTTTTCTAGAAAATTTCTCCATTTGACTTCAGAAGAACTGTAAATAGCAATAGCATTTACAACTATTTTATGGCTTTCACTAAGATCCGAGAATGAAGCACATACATTGGGTCAGGCAAGAAGTATTTGTTGATGTTGTGACCTTAAGAGTATTTGCCATTCTAATAAATTAAAAAAAAAGAAGATTTACATATAGCAGAAACCAATACATCATTGTAAAGCAATTATCTGCCAGTTAAAAATAACTTTAAAAATTACTTATAAACATAAAAAGATGCTGATTTTTTTAAACAAATAATATTTATTTCTGATTTTAAAAGTCTTCAACAATAGTTGTAGAAAATTTAATGCAGATTCAGGAATAGAAATCAATGATAATGTCTATTGAGTGTTTCAGTGTTCCCCAGGCACTATGTGTCTAGCTTTACATACATTATACTATAGCCCGCCAGTCTCCTCTGTCCATGGGATTCTCCAGGCAAGAATACTGGAGAGGTTGCCATGCCCTCCTCCAGGGGATCTTTCTGACCCAGGGATTGAACCCTCTTTTGATAGTAGGTAGTTCTTTACTGCTGAGCCACTGGGGAAGCCCTGTACTCTGTTGCTTCCCCTCCGTTCCCAGTAACCACCATACTCACCAGTGGGAAGTAGCCACTGGCACAATTTTGTGTCTATGCTCACAGACTCTTTTACCCACGTGTGTGTGTGTGTGTGTGTGGTGTGTGTGTGTATTTAACATATATGTAACAGTTGAAATCTTGGTGCTGGCTGTTTTTTCACCTTCGATATTGGTCTTTGTGATAGTTGTACCTATTGACTAATAAAATGGCTAAGGCATGATTTTGGTGCTTGCTAATCCAGAATTTAGCTCTAATGCTGAGTGTCTAGGTGATACTTTGGATTAAAAATGACAAATAAATAAACAAAAAAACACTCTCCGAATAAGTGGGCATCATGCTAACACCTCTTCCTAAGCAGAAGCTACTTATATTCCTCAGCACGAGGTGTCAGTGACGCATTAGGCATGTGGTGGAGAATGGAAGGGGGACTGATTTTCCAAATTTTCTCTTCATTTCTTTGCTTGCTGAGTATCAAATTCTGAAACATTGTTAATGACCTTAAAGCCTTAGAATCCATCTTTAAGAAAGATATTTATATTTACATATTATAAATTTTATATATAGGGATGACCAGTGGGTGATTTATACCATGTCCTTATTTTAAAAAACCTCTTGTAGAAATGTTTCAATCCTTATGAATCAGATTGAAGATCTTGGGATAAAGGAAATAAGAAACTCTTATTTGTGAGGAGTCTATAAGTGCTAAACTCTGCATAAAACACTCACTTTTCCTTTATTTCTTTCATATTTTTTTGCCACAACAACTCTTCTAGGCAGATCATTAACCTCTCTTTACAAATAAGAAAAATGAAGCTCACAGAAGTTCATCTGTGCTTGAACACACTCAGCTGGTAACACTGGGATTTGAGCTGAGGAACTTACAGCTCTGAGATGACAAATGTTTCCTGTGAGACCACTGTAAAGATTGACAGTTATGATCTGTAGGACTTGGAGTGGACTTCCCTCCAGATAAGAAAGGCAACTAAAATGGAAAGAGAAAAAAGACAAGGAATCATCACTGAAATTAATTTTGTCGTTATATACCATCTTGCTGGACTTCCCTGGAGGCTAAGTGGGAAAGAATCCGTCTGCAGTGCAGGTGACTCGGGTTCATTCCCTGGTGGGAAAGATCCCCTGGAGGAGGGCATGGCAACCCATTCCAGTATTCTTGCCTGGAGAATCCCATGGACAGAGGAGCTTGGTGGGCTACAGTCGACAGGGTGGGAAAGAGTCGGACATGACTGAAGTGACAGCACACACAGACACACCATCTTGCGGAGGTCCAATTATTTTCCTTATAGAATTTTTAAAAGCTGAGATGTGATTCAGATATTATAAAATTCACCCCCTGTAAAGTATACAGTTGAGTGGTTTTGTATATTCCTAAGACTGTGCCACCATCAGTTCAGTTCAGTTCAGTTCAGTCGCTCAGTCATGTCCAACTCTTTGCGACCCCATGAATCGCAGCACGCCAGGCCTCCCTGTCCATCACCATCTCCCGGAGTTCACTCAGACTCACGTCCATCGAGTCACTGATGCCATCCAGCCATCTCATCCTCGGTCGTCCCCTTCTCCTCCTGCCCCCAGTCCCTCCCAGCATCAAAGTCTTTTCCAATGAGTCAACTCTTCGCATGAGGTGGCCAAAGTACTGGAGTTTCAGCTTTAGCATCATTCCTTCCAAAGAAATCCCAGGGCTGATCTCCTTCAGAATGGACTGGTTGGATCTCCTTGCAGTCCAAGGGACTCTCAAGAGTCTTCTCCAACACCACAGTTCAAAAGCATCAATTCTTCAGCACTCAGCCTTCTTCACAGTCCAACTCTCACATCCATACATGACCACAGGAAAAACCATAGCCTTGACTAGACGGACCTTAGTCGGCAAAGTAATGTCTCTGCTTTTGAATATGCTATCACTGTCTAATTCCAGAACATTATAGCAACCCCAAATGAAATTTTATGTCCATTAGCAATCATTTCTTAGAGTTTTGATGAAGCAAAAATCCTCAAAACCTTTCTTCTAAAAATCCAATTTTCTAAGTTTTTTTCTTTAAACAAAAATGGTTCCTAATTACCTATATAGCATGTAGCATAGAAGATATAGAAATAATCTCACATAACAGATGACTGTTGTTGCTGAATATATTTTAAGTTGAAAAAGATTATTAATGGCAAAATTTTCCCAGAGTGATCATTGTCAGAAAAGCCTCCACCCCCAACCGCCACTATCATTACCACCGTTAACTGAGCACTCTTTGGCAGGCTCTATGTAGAGATATTTATTTTATTTGATTATTAATAGCCCCTCCACTGTGCAAATGAGAAAAAATTTAATTTGGAGAAGTGACATCACCTATTAAGTGTCTGGGTTGAGAAATAAAGCCAGGTCCATTCTGATTTGAAAGTACAAGTCTTGTCCACTGTGCTTTCCATCAAGTGAGAGGAAATGGATCCAAAGAGAACATAGCTCTAAGATGAAAATAATATTTGAATCTAAATGAAAAATTTACACAGGCCCAGATGCCAAAGAAGGTTATCTAGTGCTAGCTACTGGAAGCTTTATCCCCAAATTTACATATCCAAAGGATTGGGTACTTGCATAAAGCTATAGAAACCAGGTATTTCTGATCTTTCCATTTTTCATTATTTGATAATTAACCTGTCAAACCAGAAAGGGAAACAGTTGTGCAGTGTAGAAGCATAAGACATTTCTGATGGGTACTACAGAAACCTCTTCTCCTGGGTCTTGGTCTGTTGGTCTTCCAGGATGATTATGCTAGATTAGTCAATGAAACTGCTCAAATGCTGCTTTTCTCCTGGTCTGAGTTTCTTTTCACTCCTATCAAGACCTCCTTTATTTTTCTCATGCCTGAAATCCTTAGGTGGGTGTGTAATTTATTTTCAGGAAGGATCGAATGCATGACACATGTTTTTGTTTATAACTTCCATGTAAGTTTATAATAAATTTGATTAAGGCCTTATCTGCAGAAGAACTACAGTATATAGTTAACTCAGTCTTGAAAGTAACCTACAACACTGGGTGAAATATTCATTCAACAGCTAGTTATTGACCTTCTTTATGTATTGAGCAGAGACTGTGTATGAAGGAAGGTGATACTTCATGGTTAATAAACCTTAGAATTACCATTTCCTTTCCATTCTCTCTTTACACTGGATTCTCAAATACTGGCATCTTTGACATCTGAGTAATTAGAAAATAGTGTCTTATTGTTGGTATATTTTGTAGTTCTCTCTTTTTAATTGAAGTGTAGTTGATATATAGTGTTATATCAGTTTCAGATATACAACATAGTGATTCAGTAGTTTTATAGGTTATGTTTATCCCACTTAGGGCTTCCCAGGTGGTGCTAGTGGTAAAGAACCCACCTGTCAATGCAGGTTAGACATTAACAGATGCGGGTTTGATCCCTGGGTCAGGAAGAACCCCTGGAGGAGGGCATGGCAACCCACTCCAGTATCCTTACCTGGAGAATCCCATGGACAGAGGAGCCTGGCAGTTTGCAGTCCTTTAGGGTCACACAGAATCGGACATGACTGAAGTGACTTAGTACATGTTTCATTAAAATTATAAAATATTGGCTCTATTTCTTGTGCTGTTCTATATATCCTTGTTGTTAATTTTATACATAGTAGTTTGTATCTCTTCACCCCCTACCCGTATCTTGCCCCTCCACCTTCCCTGTTCCTACTGGTAACCACTAGTTTGTTCTTTTTACATATAAGTCTATGTTTGTTTAGTAATCTTTATTCGTTTCATTGTTTTAAACATAAAAGTGATAACGTACAATATTTATCTTTATTTACGTCCCATTTGTGTCTTTTGCCTTAGGAGCCAGGTCCAAAAAAGATTTTTGTCAGAGTGTTCTACCTAATATTTCTTCTAGGAATTTCATGGGTTTTGGTGGTCTTACATTTAGGTCTTTAATCCATTTTGAGTTTACTTTGTATACCAGTGTGAGAAAGTGTTATAACTTCATTCTTTTACATGCAGCTGCCCAGTTTTCATGTGCATGTGTGCAAAGTCACTTCAGTCATGTCTGACTCTTTGCAACCTTATGGACTGTAGTCCCCCAGGCTCCTCTGTCCAGAGGATTCTCCAAGCAAGAATGCTGGAGTGGGTTGCCATTTCCTCCTCCAGAGGATCTTCCCAACCCAGGGACTGAACCCCGTCTCTTATGTCTCCTCCATTGGCAGGCAGGTTCTTTACCACTAGTACCACCTGTTTTCTTCTAGACTGTGCGATTTTTTAATATTGATGAACTTTTTAGTTTGAGCTTGTCTATGTCCTTTATCTCTCCTGCAATTCTGAAAGATAACCATGTTAAACAGAGTGTTCTAGATTGTGGGTTTTTCCCTTTCAGCACTTTAAATATATCATACCACTCCTTTCTGTCCTGCAAAGTTTCTAACAGGTGCAAAGGTTATCCCGTGTATGTGAGACATTGCTTTCTCTTCCTGCCTTTAGAATTTTCTCTTTAACTTGTCATTTTAGTTATGATAGCTCCCCATATGGGTCTGTGTGAACTCTGTGCATTCTGTACCTGGGATATCTGTTTCTTCAGGTTTGGCAATTTTTCAGCCATAATATCATCAAATACATTTTTAACACTTTCTTCCTGTCCTCTCCTTCTGGGACTGCTATGATGCAAATGTTAATATCTTGATGTTATCCTAGAGGTCTCTTAAACTGTCCTCCCTTTTTTCTTCTGATTTTTTTTTTTCTCTTCTGATTAGGTGATTTCCATCATCCTACCTTCCAAATCACTCATGCATTCCTCAGTATCACCTTGTCTGCAGTTATTCCCTTCTATCATGTTTTTATCTATTAGTTCTTACTGGTTCCTTTTTATATTTTTTGCTTTCTTGTTAAACTTCTCACTGTGTTCATTTGTTCTTTCCCCAAGTTCAATGAGTATATTTTTACTAAGGCTTTGTACTCTTTATCTCTGTTTTATTAGTTGTTTTTTTTTTCCCCCAGGGTTTTTTTTTTTTTCTTCTTGTTCTTTTGTTTGAAATAAACTCCTCTGCTTTATAAGTCTGTGTAACTTCCTCTGTCCCTAAGAAGTAGTTACCTATTCCTGTCTTGAAGGGGTGTTCTTGTGTGGGAGCATTCCTCTGCAGGCTGTGTGTGCCCAGTGACTTTTGTGGCAGAGCTGGATGAGGAGTGAGCATGGATCATATCTTCCCCTGGGTGTGATACAGTGTTATCACTTTGCTGGGAGGTGGGACTGGAGATGGAGGGACGGAAGCCAGAACTGGTTATGAGTTCGGTTCCTCCTATTCTCAGTGGCTGCCACCATCCAGCAAGGGGTGAAGGAAGGTAGCGAGGTGCTGGAGCAGAAGCCTTGAGGGTTAGGTTTGAGCTGATTCTCTTTTCTCTGGGTGTGCACTTCCCCCTCTCCTGGCAACAACATCTTTACCCCCAAAGGGGAGCTTTGCCGGAGCTGGAAGGGCCTGATTGCATGCCTGGTGTGGGCTAGGGCAGGCACTGGCATGGTCCTGGCACAGCAGTCAGAGTTCCAGAGAGCTTCTAATCACCGCCGCCAAGAACACCAGCAAAGGCTGCCCTCAGCCTGTTCAGATGAAGTGCTGGGCCCAGCTGGCCCTGTCCCCCTCATATGTGCAGTCTCATTGGCCAGGCAGCAAGCCATTGCCCTACCCGGGAGCTGCTCCAGATCTAAAGGCTCCAGGACACACACTGGGGCAATCGCGGGACGCTGGCCAGAGCCCTGAGCAGTTTCAATCTGTTCCTCCCCCCTTTCCCAGGAATAAACAAGTGTGTGCACACTCTTCACAAATGAACTCTAGGTTTCCTATAGCTCTTCTATTAGCCCCACTGGTTTTCAAACCAGCTAAGGAGACTCTCTTTCTGGAGTCAGGTCCTAGGGCTGGAGTGCCCAGCATGTGGTTAGAACCTCTCACCTCAGGGAGACCTCTGAGTCTCTGATATCCCTCTCCTTTACTGTGTCCCCTCCAAGGGGCATGGGTCCCAAGTTGCTGGCTTCTCTTCCTTTCCTACCCAACTCCCTGTATATCTCCCTTATAGTCTTGATTGTAGAAGAGTCTTTTCGCTGGTCTCCAGTTTGTTTTCAGTGAGAACTGCTCCTTGTGTAGGTGTATTTTTGATATGTTCACGGGAGGAGATGAGCTCAGTGTCCTCTCACTCCATTCTTTTGATCTCTTCCCCTGTATTCTTTATTATGAGTGACTCTACGACTTTTCACATGTTTAAAAGCATTATATCTCTTACATTGCTCATATCTTTCAATTCTTTGTAGGTTATTGTTTTCTAATTTAATGTACAGCTGAAAATATTTTCCCCAATGGAAAGTTCACAGTAACAGTCTCTATGTTATTTTATTTCATTCATGTTAATAGACATTAATATTTGGTATTAATTTAAATATTAATTTTATTTCATCACTATTTAATAAATAAATTAGTTATTACATGTTCTAAGTACTAAGATACAAAATAATTAAAGAGGGATATACGTAAATGTCTAGGTAAAGGTGCCCATAATCTCTTAGGGAATATATACATTTGCAGGCAGAATAAGATAAATTCTATGGTAGAGGGACTATAGTGTGTTAGGAGCTCAAAGGAAACAGTGATTGATTTGAGGAACAGGGGAGGATACATCAGAGAAAATTTTCCAGAGAGAGCACTGTGGCATTTGTCCTCAGTCTGAAAGAATTGGTGGGATTTTTAGGATCAGAGAAGTGTTCAGGTGTTAGGACTGAGGACACCTATTTGGAAATGTGACCCTATTTTGGTAATTAGTTTTGATAAATAAGCACTCATTACTTCCTTGAAATTCGTAAGTATTAATGTTTTCTTTCTCTATTTTGGTCCTCCTATAGTGGGTGCATCTGTATTTGTAAATTATGTCTTCTTACTACATTGATCCCTTTATCATCATATAATACCCTTCTTTGACTTTTATTACAGTCTTTGTTCTAAAGTCTATTTTGTCTGATATGGACAAAATTTGCATGGAATATCTTTCCCCATCCCTTTACATTTGTGTGTGTCTTTACTTTAATAGTGAGTCTCTCTAAAACAACAGACAGACAGGTCTTGATTAACCATTCAGCCACTCATTGTCTTTTGATTGATGAATAAACCCATTACAAAGTAATTATTGATAAATATGAACTACTGTCATTTTGTTAATTGTTTTCTAGCTGTTTTGTAGTTACTCTGTGCTCCTTCCTTTCTTCTTTATCTATCTTTTCCTTGTGTTTTGGTGGTTTTCTTTAGTGTTATTTTGAGATTTATTTCTCATATTCTTTTGGATATTTACTGTAAGTTTTTTCCTTGTTGTTACTGTTAGGCTCAAATGTAATATCCTTTAAAAATAACTGTTTTAATTTGGTAGCAACTGAAATTTGAATACATTTCAAAGCTTTATTGGAGAAGGAAATGACAATCCACTCCAGTATTCTTGCCTGGAGAATCCCATGGACAGAGGAGCCTGGTGGGCTGTATAGTTCATGAGGTCTCAAAGTGCTGGAGTTCTGCACAGCAAAGCTTTGTATATTAATTCTCTGCCCTCACTCCCATTTTATACTATTGATGACATATTTTTACATCTTGTTATTTTATGTAAACCTTAACTAATTATTATATTTTAAATTTTACTACTTTTGTCTTTTAACCTTCATGCTTGCTTTATACATCGTCGATCCACTACCATTATTTATTTTTGCCTGTGAGATTTTTACTTATTAATAATTATTAATATTATTTTTCTTATTAATAATTACTATAATTTCTTTTTAGATTAAAGAAGTTTTTATCATTTCTTGTAAGGCTAGTTTAGTGGTAATGAACTCCTTTATCTTTTGCCTATCTGGGAAACTCTAAATTGTTCTTTCAGTTCTGAATATTAACCTTTTTGGGTAGAGCATTCTTGATTTGAAGTTTTTTCCTTTCAGCACTTTTCCTTTTCAGTAACACCACTTCCCTCTGCCTATAAATTTTCTGCAGAAAAATCTTCCAATAGCCTTATGGGGCTCCTCATGTACATATCAAATTTTTCTCTTTCTGCTTTTAGGATTCTCTCTTTATTCTTAACTTTTACTATTTTAATTATAACATATCTCTGGTACATGTCTCTTTGGCTTCATCTTAATGGAACTCTCTGGGCTTCCTGGACCTAGATTTCTGTTTCCTTTCCCAGATTAAGAAACTTTCCAGTCACTGCATCTTCAAATAATTTTTTCTAGGCCTTTTATCTCTCTTCTCCTTCTGGACCCTATACTGTGAACATTATTCTGCTTGATGATGTCACAAACATCCCTGAAGATATCTTTATATTTTTAAATTCTTTTTTATTCTGCTCTCTGTCTAGATGGGTTCTACTGCTATCTTCTAGCATGCTTATCTGTTCCTCTACCTCATCCACTCAGCTGTTGTGCATTTTTCTGATCAACTGTCACTTTGCTTTGGTACTTTCTTATGTTTTGTTGATGTTCTCATGGAGTTTATCCAGTTTTCTTTTGAGTTTGGTGGGCATTTTGTGACCATTACTTTGAACTCTATCAGGTAGCCTGCTTACCTTCATGTAGTTCTTTTGCTAAAGTTTTGTCTTCTTTCAATACAACAGGAACGTATTCCACTTTCTCTGCATTTTTGCCACTTCTCTCTGCTTGTTTCCATATATCAGGTAAATCAGCTACCACTTATATTCTTGAAGGTATGGCCTTATAGGACATGTCCTGTGGGGCTCAGAAGCACAATCCTTCCTGGTCAGCAGAGCCAGATTCTCAAGGGGGTGTCTCCTATGTGAGAAGCATCAGCCTTCCTGTTTTGGCAGGGCCATAGCTGCTGCTGCAGTGTGTTGGTGGGAGGGACTGGCCCCCCTCACACAAGCTTCTGAAGGGAAATTTGGTAGTAGCTAACAAAACTACCTGCATACTTGCTGTTTGACTCAGCATTCTCATTTCTAGAATCTATTTTGAAGATATATCCCTAGCAATATGAGAATGCTGCTGTTGGTGCTGCTACTGCTGCTAAATTGCTTCAGTCGTGTCCAACTCTGTGCGACCCCATAGACAGCAGCCCACCAGGCTCCCCCGTCCCTGAGATTCTCCAGGCAAGAACACTGGAGTGGGTTGCCATTTCCTTCTCCAATGCATGAAAGTGAAAAGTGAAAGTGAAGTCACTCAGTCATGTCCGACTCCTAGCGATCCCATGGAGTGCAGCCTACCAGGCTCCTCTGTCCATGGGATTTTCCAGGCAAGAGTACTGGAGTGGGGTGCCATCGCCTTCTCGATGAAAATGCTATACAAGTTATTTACTGCAGTAATGTTTGTAATTGAAAAATATTGAAAATAACCTAAATGCCACAAAATAGCACAGTGTGTGCCCTGTGCAAAAGAAACCTATGGAACATATATCAGAAATTAAAGAGATCAGTTACCTATAAGGGGTTATTGGAAAAGGAGTGGAAAGAAGGGGAAATGGGGATAGAACAGGAGGGATGAGAGTGTAAAACTTATTCAAGTATGCTTTTTTTGTAGCTTTAACTCTTAGAACCAGAGTAAAACATAGCAGGTTTTACATACTCAAATAATAAAGTAATTAAGTATAATTAATTTTATTAATAATTAAAATCAACCAATATAGAAGATAAGAAAAGACAAATGAATCTAACTGGATTCCAAATTAATAACTAAACTACATTAAAGAGAATGGAGAAGAAAAATCTATCAAAAGCCAAATCAAAAATAATATTTTGACCATATAAGATTAAAGACAAACAAATGTGCATACATACTGTACTGTAGTAGTAAATCTGTTACTCTGGTTAGGAATTATGTAACTACTTTAAGTGTATACGAGTGTTGAATGAATAAGTGAATATACTGTAAAGAATACAATTTTTTCACTGTTGGGAAAAGAAGTTACACGTAAGGAAAGGGCAAAGACTATTGCAATCATACGTATTAGCCATCTATATCTATACTTATTATCTATAGATATCTATCTATTATACACTTCCATATAGATACATCTACACATAGATATTTCTACATATAGATGTCTCTAAAGGGGGACGTATATATATAAATAAATATTCTGTATGTGTATGTATGGGTTTGTTTATATGCATATATTTCCTAGCTTTCTCCATTGAGAGAATCAAGGATCAATGACACCCTTGTAAAAATGGGCACACTTAGCACCCAGAGTTTGGTTCATAAATACTATTTTCCAATAAAAAGAATTAGACTAATTGGAGTCTAATTCCAATAAAAGAAGATAAAAGATAAACTTGGAGTATCTTATGATGAATAAAATTAAGGAACTTCTAGTAAAAAGACACCAGAGCCAACCAGAAGAATCTCCTAAAGGCTAAAGCTGAAACAATTTGTCACAAAATACATAATGGTAATATTGAATTATAAAATGTGTATTAGCTTCTCAGTTGTGTCCAACTCTGTGATCTCATAGACTGTAGCAAGCTAGGCTCTTCTGTCCATGGAATTCTCCAGGGAAGAATACTGGAGTGGGTTGCCATTTCCTTCTCCAGGGGATCTTTCCAACCCAGGGATCAAACACTGGTCTTTTACATTGCAGGTAGATTCTTTACTGTCTTAGCCACCAGGGAAGCCCATTAGATTATAACCTATAGATAAATATTCCTCATATCACACTGTAATAAAAAATAATTGAATAAATAGGTAAGTGGGAGAGAATGGACAGCTCTTGCAGAAGAATTTCCATTACAATAAAAAGAATCTTGAAAATATAAAGCCACTATTAGGAAAACAGCTCAGTAATAATTACTACAAGTAAGACCCACCAATGGATGCTAACATCAGTGGATAAAAGTTTAAGGAGAAACAAGATATTAGCACAGCTTCAGAGTTTCTTCCTCAAGATATTTATCAATTGTAAATGAAAATAAAATACAACTTGACAGAATAGAAACCTAGCAGTCACTATCTTAACCTAGTGATTAATGTTAATATCACTAGTTGATATCATGTAGTCCTTAATAGGCTTCTCAGGTGGCTCTACTGGTAAAAAATCCACCAGCAACGCAAGAGACATGGTTTGATCCCTGGGTTGGGAAGATCCAATGGGGAAGGAAATGGCAACCCACTCTAGTATTCTTGTCTGAAGAAATTCATAGACAAAACAGCCTGGCAGTTTACAGTCCATGGGGTTGCAAAGTTGGACATGACTTAGCGACTAAAATACCAACCACTACATCAGTCCTTGATAATGATGTCCTGAAAAGGGTACAACATCACTTCTGTAGCATTCTTGCTAAAAATCAGTAAAGGCAGACTAATCATTTAGATAGCATACATGAACTCAAATTGAAAGACATTCCACAAAACATTTGATCAATATTTATCAGAAGTTTCAAAGTACTGAGAAACAAGGAGAGACTAAGGGACTGCCGAAGATTGAAGGAGACCACTTCTATGCAGAGTACATCATGAGAAATGCTGGGCTGGAAGAAGCACAAGCTGGAATCAAGATTGCCAGGAGAAATATCAATAACCTCAGATATGCAGATGACACCACCCTTATGGCAGAAAGTAAAGAGGAACTAAAGAGCCTCTTCATGAAAGTGAAAGAGGACGGTGAAAAAGTTGGCTTAAATCTCCACCTTCAGAAAATGAAGATCACGGTATCTGGTCCCATCACTTCATGGGAAATAGATGGGGAAACAGTGGAAACAGTGGCTGACTTTATTTTGAGGGGCTCCAAAATCACTGCAGATGGTGACTGCAGCCATGACATTAAAAGATGCTTATTCCTTGGAAGGAAAGTTATGACCAACCTAGATAGCATATTCAAAAGCAGAGACATTACTTTGCCAACAAAGGTCCATCTAGTCAAGGCTGTGGTTTTTCCAATAGTCATGTGTGGATGTGAGAGTTGGACTGTGAAGAAAGCTGAGCACTGGAGATGTGATGCTTTTGAACTGTGGTGTTGGAGAAGACTCTTAAGAGTCCCTTGGACTGCAAGGTGATCCAACCAGTCCATTCTGAAGGAGATCAGTTCTGGGTGTTCTTTGGAAGGAGTGATGCTAAAGCTGAAACTCCAGTACTTTGGCCACCTCATGCGAAGAGTTGACTCATTGGAAAAGACTCTGATGCTGGGAAGGATTGGGGGCAGGAGGAGAAGAGGACGACAGAGGATGAGATGCTTGGATGGCATCACCTACTCAATGGACGTGAGTTTGAGTGAACTCTGGGAGTTGGTGATGGACAGGGAGGCCTGGCGTGCTGCAATTCGTGGGGTTGCAAAGAGTCGGACACGAGTTAGCAACTGAACTAAACTGAACTGAAGGATACACAACGAAGTACAAGGTGGAACTAACTGGATCCTGGAACAGAAAAAGGGCAATTTTAGGGTAAAAAAATGGTGAAAGTTCAATAACACTAGTAGTTACTTTGATAGCATGGTTCAGTTCAGTTCAGTTGTTCAGTCGTGTCCGACTCTTTGCGACCCTATGAATCGCAGCATGCCAGGCCTCCTTGTCCATCACCAACTTCCGAGTTCACTCAGACTCACATCCATCGAGTCAGTGATGCCATCTAGCCATCTCATCCTCGGTCGTCCCCTTCTCCTCCTGCCCCCAATCCCTCCCAGCATCAAAATCTTTTCCAATGAGTCAACTCTTCGCACGAGGTGGCCAAAGTACTGGAGTTTCAGCTTTAGCATCATTCCTTCCAAAGTAATCCCAGGGCTGATCTCCTTCAGAATGGACTGGTTGGATCACCTTGCAGTCCAAGGGACTCTCAAGAGTCTTCTCCAACACCACATTTCAAAAACATCAGTTCTTCGGTGCTCAGCCTTCTTCACAGTCCAACTCTCACATCCACAAATGACTACTGGAAAAACCATAGCCTTGATTAGATGGACCTTAGTCAGCAAAGTAATGTCTCTGCTTTTGAATATGCTATCTAGGTTGGTCATAACTTTCCTTCCAAGGAGTAAGCATCTTTTAATTTCATGGCTTAGGTGGCTTAAACAACAAATATTTATTTCTCCAGTTCTAGAGGCTAAGAAGTCTAATATCAAGGCATTGGCAGATCCAGCGGTAGTGAGGGCTTGCTTCCTGGCTCATAGATAGTCATTTTCTGTGTCTTCACATAGTGAAAGGAGAGAGAAAGTTCTCTTGGATCTCTTCAAAAGGGCACTAACTCCATTCATGAGGGTTAAGCTTCCCAAAGACCCCACTTCCCAATACCTTAGGGGTGAGTATTTAACATATGAATTTTAGGGAGATACAAAGATCCAGTCTCTGACAGTTGCCTTGCCTATCAAAACTGGATTTGAGAGTATTTATAAAGACATGAGATGCAGACCAAGTTTTTACCCTGGCAGTCAGTGCCTAGACATGTATCACAGAACAAAGATACTACATTAGCTATCAGACTGGTTTTCATGCTTCAGTTTATGGTTTTGTTTGGTATTTTAACAAATACAGTTGCTTTCCTTTTGATAGACATTTTGCCACTAAATATACTCATTAAAAGTTTTTCAGGCCTGGCAATATTCTTAGTATGCTATTACTGATTCAATGTAGACTTCCAAACAGATAAATACACTGATTAATTAAACAGCTGATGCCAAGAGTCAACAGATTCCAATGTTTTGTAGGAACAGAAATATTTTAGATAAATTACCACTTAAAAATCTAACTTCCTCATACAATTATTAACTTTTACAAACTGTAAGTAAATAACTCTATAAAATGAAAATTTTAGATACTAAAAATTTAAATAAGTTCACTTATAATTATGTACCAGATTTCCCAATCCCTCTCAGAAAGTGATTAATGATTTCATTTTGAAATCACACCAGTGAGCCACCTGCTAGAGTTGGTCCAAGGTCAATAAGAAAACAGAATATCTAACTTAAAGATTTTTAATTAGAGACAGATACTATAACTTAAAATTTGGTTATTACATGTCTTTAATTTAAAATTAAAAATATAATTGCTAGTAAAAATTTGACTTTTGCTTATGGAATAATGGGCTTCCCTGGTGGCTCAGAGGTTAAAGCATCTGCCTCCAGTGTGGGAGACCCAGGTTAGATCCCTGGGTCGGGAAGATCCCATGGAGAAGGAAATGGTAACCCACTCCAGTATTCTTGCCTGGAGAATCCCATCAACAGAGAAGCCTGGTAGGCTATAGTCCATGGGGTCGCAAAGAGTTGGACACGACTGAGCGACCTCACTTCACTTCACTTTATAGAATAATACACAGAAAGTAGAAAATTTCCAAGTTTTGGTTTAGACTAAAATGTGCCTCTTTCCTGGCTACTGCTATTTGCTTGTTTTGTCTTCCTTTTGGATGTTACGGTATATGTAAGAATGCAGTCTTCTTAAGATCTGCCCAATATACTTTAGTAGACTGCATCGACATGCCTGACTGGACTGTGAAACTGGATGTCACCTTAGCAGCTGTTTTAACAAGCATATACATGAAAATCTGATAAGGGCAAAAGTCTTTATTTTTTTGTAAAGCTTAGTCTAAGTAATACAATTCCACTGATCAATTCTCTTTTATACCTACTTTCGTCAAATATCCATGTTATATAGTAAGAAAATATTTTGCATTGAAATGTTATGTGCTTTCTTTGGTTTAATCTGAACTCTTTTGAGAGTTCAATAACATACACATAAAAATCTATAAGTGTGCTTCCCCAGTTCTTTTTTTTTTTTTTTTTAACTACTACGATGATCTGCTCTCTTAGTGATGGGTATATCTGGCCGAAAGAATCACTGTGACAGTCACTGAAACAGGACAGACAACCATCCGAATGTTAGCTGTGACAGATTTGGCTTTCCTGCCCTGTTTTCTAAGAGATTATAGTTCTCTTGAGGAGACAAAAGGTTCACACATAAAGCTTTTTTATAATCAAGTAAAAGAGCCACTATGTTAGACCATCAAGAAGCACCTAGAACCCAGGGGAGTTGACAAGAGCACTCCATTTTTAGAAGATAATTAGAATCCTCACAGCTCTTTCATGTTTCATCTCATTGAATCCCTGCAACAACCTTGCCAGGTAGGCAGAGAGGTTTGTTTTGAATACGAAAACTGATGCTCCAGAGGTCATGGGTGTTTTAAATCAGACAGTGATTTGCTCGCTTTCCTCAAGTTCCCATTCTTTTGCTACGTTTCAAGGAAGAGCTGTTCTCTCCTAAAGTATAAAATAGCTCTGGGCACTGGGTTCCAGACCAGAAGAGTTCTACCGGAAAGCTCTCTGCCTCTGCTGCAGCAGGAAGGACTATTTTTGGATGTTTTCCTTTTGCTAATTATCTCTCCCTCCATGGGGAATTTCTATGGGTAAAATCTCCAGATGAGCCAAGTTTCTCACTAATCTCCACAGAGATTGGAACGACAAGGGCCATGGCTCAGATTGCCCTGAGGTCATTACCTCTCCAGCTTTAGCAAGTTCTTCCAGGACTGTGGAGCCCACAGAACTGGGGTGATTGCACTCAATAAGGGGACTAAGGAGTGCCTGGAAGGTGTGTGTGTGCTCAGTCACTCAGTCATGTCCAGCTCTTTGGGACCACATGGACCATCATCTGCCAGGCTTCTTTGTCCATGGGGATTCTCCATGCGAGAATACTGGAGTGGGTTGCCATGCCCTTCTCCAGGGAATCTTCCCAACCCAGGGACAGAACCCAGGTCTCCCACATTGCAGGTGGATTCTTTACCTCTGAGCCACTGGAAGCCCATGAATACTAGAGTGGGTAGCCTATGCCTTCTCCAAGGATCTTCCTGACCCAGGAATCAAACCAGGGTTTCCTGCATTGCAGGTGGATTTTTTATTGGTTGAGCTACCAGGAAAGGTGAAAAAAAAGTGAAAAGTGAAAGTTTCTCAGTTGTGTCCAACTCTTTGAGACCCCATGGACTATAGAGTCCATGGAATTCTCCAGGCCAGAATACTGGAATGGATAGCTGTTCCCTTCTCCAGGGGATCTTTCCAGTGCAAGGATAGAACCCAGATCTCCCACATTGCAGGTGGATTCTTTACCAGCTGAGTCACTAGGGAAGCCCAAGAAGACTGGAGTGGATAGCTATCCCTTCTCCAGGGGATCTTCCTGACACAGGAATCGAACTGGAGTCTTCTGCATTGCAGGTGGAGTTACCAGCTGAGTTACCAGGGAAGCCCCACGGGATGGTAGGCCTGGACATATCTGTTTGAGTCTTGGAACCACCCCAAATGACCTTGCCTGGAGCTCAATTCTGAAAGAATGTGGAGCCAGTGGTGGCTGAGGGCTCAAAAGACCCCCCTGACTCTCTGGCTTTCTTCCATCACCTTTGAGAGGAAAGAGGAAGAGACTTAAATTTTCCAGGCAACTACAACCTTAAGCTTCAATCTCCAGGGAACCCCACAGGAACTGTGAAGGATCAGCCTAGAGAAGAGAAAGAGGAAAGGGGTGATGAAACACTTTTCACTCTCTTGCTGGGAAGAGCTAACCAGCTAGTGTGAGGTAGCCTGGAGGCAATGGGTAGAAAGAAAGTCAAATAAGTTTTTGGCTCAATGTCAGGGTAAATCTTAGAACAGGTTTTGTGCAATGAACTACCTGGGGAGTTGGTGAGTCTATTACCTGAACTGTGCAAGCAGAGATGTAGGCACTGGAATGGATGATGCTGGCATTCACAGGAAAGTGAGAGTGATGGAAAACCCTACAGGTTGGAAGCTATGTAATAATAATGGCTGACACTATTACAGTAGTTATTTTGTAATGAGATTTTTTTAACATTCAATAAAGGGTACAAGATGTAGATGTTATTGTATTATTAACTCTTTTAGAGATATGGAAACTGAGGCACAAAGAAGTTGAGAGATTTGTTCAAGGTCACACAGTTAATAGGAATTTTCACTTCAGCCGCTTGTTGCCAGTGTCTGTGCTTTATATTGCTGTATCTTCTAAGGTCCCTTCTTACTCTGACAGTCCAGATAGGATGGACTCTGGCAGCAACACCAGCATTCCTGGTGCCTCGTTCATCAGACTTCCAAAAGGGCATTGATAGCCTCTGAGAAGGGAGGGAAGGAGGAAGGAAGAAAGGAAAAGGAAGGAGGGGAGGGAGAAGAAACAGAAGGAAAAGAAAATAAAAGAAAAGGGAAAGTCAAAGGAGTTGCTGCTGGGGGAAAAAATCGAGACCTTTAGAACCACAGGGAAGCTCGCTGGTCATCTTTGGGGCCAACTGGCAGAGGCAGAGCCTGACAGAATATTGCGTCAAAGTAAAACATTGCTATTGTTTTCAGATTTTCCGCCTCACCTGCCTCTCCTTACAGCGTTCAGGAAGGCCTCTGTACGATGGCCTTCCCTTCTAGCCCCCCTTACTCCACCTGCACCCACCTTCCCATGGCACCTGTGCTCAGCTTTTCCAGGAGATTGGGAAGCCCGGGGACCAACAAGCAGCTGCCAATGTTCTATTCTGCACCGTCTTCCCCGCCCTG
>SJXQ01010377.1:299307-384507 GCA_006408695.1 Aepyceros melampus
CCGCCGCGCTCCAGCCCCAGCCCCTGCCCCGGCCCCGGCCCCGGCCCCGACTCCCGGCCGGGCAGACGTGCGAACCGCTGTGCGCCCGGGACGCGCGCACCATGGATGTGGGACCCGGCTTCCCCAGGCAGGCCGCCTTTTGGTTGGACAATTAGCGGAGGTGGGCGGGGAGTTGACCAACCCCGCACACGCGCTTCTCCATGAAGATTCTTGAGGTTTTTTTGAAGAAAGGAGTGCATATGCTGCAGTGTCTCTGTGGAAGGAGCCTGAGGTCCAGCAGCAGCCTAAGTGGTGAGAAAATGTTCTTTCCTTAGCCCCAATCCTGCAGATGCCCAGCTCTCTTCCTTCCTTCTGGTCCCCTCTCTGCTACCCTCTCTGCTCCTTTAATCAGCGCTGTAAATGATGGAAGGAAGGCGTTTCCTTACTGGGGTGAGATCATGGCCCCGTCGCCAGTTCTGTCTGAAATTTTTTCCCCTCCTCTTAAATCCCTGAAGTCATCCTTGTTTTATAGAACGCTTTCGCTGTCGCCCAGCCGCCTGAGCTGGAATCCGCGGGTCTCTTTCCGAGGGGTGCTTCCAGTGACCTGCTTTCGCACTTCCTCGCGGCTCTCTCCTTGTGACTTGCGAGGGCGGCGTGCGATTTGGAGTTGCTCAAAGTCTCCTCTTGAGAAGTTGCGGATGCTTTCGACAGGAGAGGGGACTTTTAAACAGGTGGCTGGCGACGCAGGTTATCTTTCACTGTTCTTGTTTTGTCTGGAAAGTAGACATACTGCCATCGTCAGAGAGAGTACGTTTTGCCCTGGAGATCAAGCAATCTTTGAACTGATGCTGAAACAAAAGAGGCCCAATTAGGTCTGGGTTTCGCCGCCTAGGTCCCTCAGGAAAAGCTCAGGAAGAGAAAGTAAGAAAATCAGACCCTTTTAATGACCTACGATATTGAAACACGGTTAAAAATTTTAATGAAAGAAAAGAAAAGAAAAAAAAAAAAAAACACCTACAACCAAGTGTGATTCTTTTCTCCTGAAGCCTTGGCGATGAAGTGAGCTGTTTACCACACTTTGTCATCTCTCTCTTTTTTATGATATAAGTTCTTTTTAAAGTGGGTTATCTAGAAGTCTTGCAAATGCTAACCCAAGTTTTGTGTCTTTTGGTTTTCTGTTTACAAAATGGGGGCGGGATGTGAGGAGAGAGAAAAGATGCTCCTAATTATGTCTAGACACGTGCCTCTGTAAAATAATTTTTGGTCCATTAATTCCAAGTAACTTTAATGTTCAAAAATTTAACGCTATTATAATAGGTTTCAGGTTTAAAACTTCATATGTTATTCTGGGGGATCTGATTCATTTGGTTAAGTACCTATTTTCAGTCTGTACTGGAGCTATGAAGATTATATTTGGAAAGATTAGAATATATATAGGTTTCATTCATCCTTTCTAAAATTTTGACTTGCTGCTTCCTCACCACTGTAAATGAAAAATAAAACTTTTAAAAGAATTAATTAGATACTTTAACTATATGTGAAGTGTGAGAACATACACTTTTGAAGTGAAATCAGCAGTGAGATCTCATATCTTGACTTTTTTCAGTTCAGAAGATGATTTAGACATTATCTTTTGCCACCATATTTATAAGTGCTGAAAAATATCAAATCACTATATTCTAAATGAACATGCTTGATGTTGAAGTTTTATGTTTTGAATACGTATTTCAGGAAGCCAACAGAGATGTATGTTAATATTATTTCAGTTTTCCTTATCTACATGAAGTGAAACATGAACAGACTAACTTGGGTATTTATTTCCTAGATGTGAAAAATTTTAAGGTATATATGGTATATGATAAAGACTTCTTTTAAAAATAGATAACATGTTCATTTACATGCAGAATCGGTCTTTCAAATGGTAACAGATCCAGAGGTGATAATATGTATGATGGAGAAGCATAGGTTGTTGCAAAATCATGAGACTTAGAGTCAGAAGACTCAGTTATAAAGCAGTTTCAATAAAATTACTGAGGATTTTTCAAAGTCAGTATTTTCATCTGAAAAAAGTAGGAATAATGATAGCTCTAGCCTGCTTCCTATTTTTACTGAATCCTAGATTTAACATGTGAAAGTATGAAAACTGTTGTACTTTATATATGCATTGTGATTTAGTGGGATGTTTGGTTATTTAGGGAACTGTCACTCTAGAGGAATTTTTGTAGAAGGGTATAGTCACAAGTAAAGACGAAGTTCCCTTTTATACCCTTTGCCCAGACGGAGGTAATGTATAGAATTGCTAAGTGATTGTTGCTGGACACTATATTGCTTTTGTTGGAATTGTGGCTTTTATTAATTTATAATCTTGGATAACTTACATGACCTTGCAGAAATGTAAATTACTTTGATAATAGTACTTACTTCATAGGTTGTGGTAAAGAGTAAATGAATTAATAACAGCTAAAGATTTATTGGGGCTTCCCTGGTGGCTCAGATGGTAAAGAATCTGCCTGGAATGCAAGAGACCAGGGTTTGATTCCTGGGTTGGGAAGATCCCCTGGAGAAGGGAACAGCTACCCACTCCAGTGTTCTGACCTGGAGAATCCCGTGGACAGAGAAGCCTGGCAGCCTGCAGTTCATGGGGTCACAAAGAGTGGGACATGACAGAGAGACTAACAATTTCACACTTTCAAAGATTTATTGAGTTCTTACTATATGCCAGGCATTGTGCTAAGAACTTTGAGTCTACCATGTGTAACATGCTCAGTATATTTTAGATATTATTAGTGTGTTCCATTTTAAAGTGATTTCTTTCATGGGACTTTTACTGTTAGTATGAGCGATTCTACATGATATGTTATGCCCAGTTTGTGAATGCAAATTGAAGTAAAGACATCAGATATATTTTCATGGAGCAAACATATATAAATAGAGCTGGAGTGCACAATTGTAATTTTTAAACTTACCAAAAGAGAAATACAGTAATATTTTGAGCCATGCTAACATGGAGTAAAAGGTTTTATGCAAGCTACTTCTGCCCTGTCATTTTACAGTTGAAGGATTAAGGGCCACAGGAAAAAAGTAACATAATTTGTTATAAGAGGTTAAACGATTCTCCTGATATATTTTGAACTTTTGAAATGATAACTATTTTAATATTCTATTTAGGTTTTATTTGATAAGTAGGATTAAGAAAATACAAAATAATTATCACTAATTCTTGAGCTTCTTAGTATAATAAAAACATTTTATTATTCTTGTCTTTCTTCTACAATATCAAATATTATTACATTGTCTAATTTATCCATTATATTAGTTTATAAATCCTTTGTACTTCTATAGAATGAAGATAGCATAAAATGTCAAATAGAAGACAATCTTGGACAAGATTAAATAGATTGTTTAAGGCTATTTCTAATCAGTTATGATTCTCTTTTTCCATTTCTCAAAATAAAAATTGTTTGTTTTGTTTTCATGGGAGCCTATATATTAAAAGACAGGTGATACATTTAAATTTTTAAATAATTCTGCTCAGAGTATATGGCATTTTTATTAACCTGGTAAAATACTATATTTTTAGCTTAAAGGGTGAGTAAAGCAGATTCACTTTTCTCTAGAGATGGGACTTTTACAAAGAAATGGAAGCTCAGAGATTAAAACAAGAGCTTTAATGCTTACTCCTATTTCTCTCAAGATTTACTTGAGAGGAAAGCAGAAGAATTCTATCAAAGTGGGGTGTTAAGGTTACAGCTTTATCATCACTTGACCAAGGAAGATCATTCTGATGCCTCAGGAGACCCTGAGAAAGTTCCAGTGGGCATCAGCCTGACAAGGGATAGCAGCACTTTGGCACTTGGTCCCTGTGGTAGTAGTAACGTGTGTGCGTGTGGGTGTGCATGCATGCACACCTAGCCAGGGGAAGCAATGTGCTTGTCTTATTACCCTGAGCAATTCCGGAAAGTCAAATCTTAGTCTTTTCTCTTTCTGTGTACAGTCATCACTCCTCTGTGATAATTGGTCAGTTAGTGCTACTCAGCCGGATAGCATAGAGGATTATCAAATGTCTAGAGATTGAACTGTCCACCCACATCAAGTGGCCTTGATGGGGGGTTGAAATACTAGGCAAAAATACTTATCTATCCTAATAAAACATACAACCAAAATCCAGGCAGACACTTCCTTTCAAGTATAGTGCTGACATCTAAATTGAGACTGCTCATTTAGAGTCAGGTTGCATCAGGGAGTATGTATCTAAGGGGTACAGGCTTTAGCTTCTGTACAGGACAGTCAGCTGATCCAAGAAAGAATGTTCCATGGCAAAGTGGCTGTTGCTTTTGGTTCACTTCCTAGGAAGGGATCCTCTACAAAGATGGCATTATGCAGCTGTTTTCAGCTCCACTCTACCTTTACTTTCTGTTGTTCAGTCACTCAGTCATGTCTGACTCTTTGCTACCCCTATGGACTTCAGCATGCCAGCCTTCCCTGTCTTTCATCATTTCCTGAAGTCTGCTCAAACTCATGTCCTTTGAGTTGGTGATGCCATCCAACCATCTCATCCTCTGTTGCCCACTTCTCCTCCTGCCCTCAATCTTTCCCAGCATCAAGGTCTTTTCCAATGAGTCAACTCTTCCCATCAGATAGCTAAAGTATTAGAGCTTCAGCTCCAGCATCAGTCCTTCCAATGAATATTCAGGGTTGATTTCCTTTAGGATTGACTAGTTTGATCTCTTGTTGTCCATGGGGCTCTCAAGAGTCTTCTCCATCACCACAGTTTGAACACCTCAGTTCTTTGGCACTCAGCCTTCTTTATGGTCCAGCTCTCACATTGACTCTCACATGACTATTGGAAAAACCATAGCTTTGACTACATGGACCTTTGTCGTAGAATCTTTATTTGAGCAGGTTTTTATGTTGTAAGTCTAAAATTCTTCACTGTTTCAATACTGCTCCAATGGGTAAAATGAATGTGAAACATAAAATATACAAAATGATCATTGTTTTTTATGGCTTTCATTTTCAAAGGGATTTTTGTTTTTACATGACATCTTCAGTGTTAAATTCAAAAAGTTAGTGCTTATTCTTAGTTCATTTGTCTTGCAGTACTTCAAAAAAGCAATTTGCTAAGGGCCTATGTAGTTGGCATTACCACTGTTTACCCAGTATTTTGGGTTTTCTCTTGGGCACATTGCAGGATGCATGGCATTATCACCTTCCCCTGAACTTAGGTGTGGCCATGTGACTTGCATTAGCTAGGAAAACATGCGCAGAAGTGACACACCTCACTTCCATGTGGAAGCTTTAATAACCAGAGCATAATTCTCTCTACTTCTGACCTTCTGATGATGTTCAAGGTAGTGGTTCTTCCATCAGTCTGTGTCCCTGAGTGTCTGTAGTAATAGGACTGTGTGACCCTTGGTGGACATTTACCACATTAGAGAAGTTAAAATCTTCTCTTTGTAAATAACTTAGATTTTTAAGGTCATTTGTTATCTGGTCATTCCTGATGGATAGTAAGGCAGTAGAGTTTAACATAATAAAATTTAATGGAGGATTATTGGGCTCAGTTTAGGATTCTTTCTAGTCAATCACTTTAACTTCTCTATGATACCGTCTGTAGTATATAATGAATCGATGTATTGGTTTCCTTTCATAATCTTTGAATAGTTACTTTAGTGTACCAAAGTATGGAGTTTTGTCATCATCTAGTAAGTTAGTGTGGGGAAGGCAGTGGCAACCCACTCCAGTACTCTTGCCTGGAGAATCCCAGGAATGGCAGAGCCTGGTAGGCTGCCATCTGTGGGGTCGCACAGAGTTGGACACTCCCAAAGTGACTTAGCAGCAGCAGCAGCAGCAGTAAGTTAGTGGTTGTTCTGAGACTAGTGAGTACATTGCTTCTTAAATGATATTCATCTTCCCTCCTCAAAATGCAGTGAAGCTCCACTGATATTTGAGATTATTCTTTCAAAGTGGTACTTTATTTGCAAGGTGCTTAAGGACTCAGGTGCTCCTTTGTACTTACTCTGCTGTATGGAAACTATGATACCTAATAATGTCCCCGAGTTCCTGGAAACGAACTAGCTGCATTACTTGAAAAACAGTGCTAACATGGCAGCTCTCATCTCTGCTGCAGTTTTTCCAGACAAAGGAAAATGCAAATAAAATTATTTTTCTCTCAGCTTATAAACTAAGAGCTTGTGCATGTGGAGAAAACCAGGGCAGTACTTTATGGTGAAGGAATTGGGCTGAATGCTCCATCTGGGTCATGGAGCAGCAGTCCATTTGCCTGCCTCTTGGGTTAAGTAAAGCAAAAGAGTGGAGTGAAGTCAGACTTTTGGAAGCCTAGGATGTATGTGTCATGCCAAATAGCCCTCCACAGCTGGCACCCCTCCCTTCTTCCTGTCTTTATCCATCTTAGGATAGAAAGTTAAAGAAACAGGTCTCTGAATTCAGGGGTTGCCATTTTTTTTTTTTTTTATTTAGCAAACATTCTTTGAGGACCAATTGCTGCTAGGCTCTGTGGTAGGCCCAGGAAACCCAGCAGAGAGAAAGAGACAAGGACAAGCAAGAGCTGCCATATTAGGCAGTATATGATACATGCCCAAAGTGGATTACCTGGGAGCATCAGTTTATTATAGTTTAACAGTCTCTTACCTGATCCCAAGGAAGGAATAATTAATTCTTCCTGGGTTTTGTGTTTACCTCCCAGAGCTTGTTAAAACATTTAAGAGTTCAAAAGGTATTTCTGGGTGGGACAGATGAGGGCTCTAATGGAGAAGAATAGTATCTCTGTTTATTTTATTGGAAGAGTGTGTTTGAATAAAAATAAGAAGCAGATATAAAAAAGCATTTTTTTTTTAACAAAGAATTAGCCTACAACTCAATTCAGGCCTACTCATATTCAGATGTCCTGCCTAGTTATCTGTGTTATGCCTCTTCTTTTTCCCTCCCTCAACCCAAGTCCTTTTGTTCACATCCAGATGTAACACATCAGTTTCTAAGAAAGGTGCAAGTTTCATTCTCTGGTATCAGGGTTAGAAAGAGACATTCTGGGAATACTTATAGGTCTGTTCTCTTAATTTCCCTGGAATATCTTGAAACAATGTAGCTTTCCTTTGTACTGTTTAGTCTATGAAATTGCTACCTTTACACTATGTTATTTTAATTGTACAATGTTATGAAGTCATGTCTGAATATTATTTCTAATTCCATTAAGTGTGCAGGGTATTTATATTTCCTAGGGTGAATATCAGAAAGATACTGTGAATCTGCGAAGACAAGTCTCTCTTGCTGAAATGATCTTTCTTGTTTATACATAAGCTTCTAGTACCATCCTACCCCCTCTCATTACTGTTTATAGAAACGATAGCATTGCAGTTGGTGTCACTGATTGCCCACGTTGCTGCTTCAATGAAGCCAGCTGGGATTCGATTGCATGGTCTTTAAATAAAACTTAGTGGCACAAAATGAATCTCTTTTTTGAGGGGAGAGGGGTAGTTGCTAGCTGGATCATTCTCTAAAGCACTAATTATTTGCTTAAGTTGGAGGAACTTGAGAATCAGTGAATCGCTGTGTTGGCTCAGTATCTGACCTTGGCACTGAGGAACATGTGGGTAGACAACATTGATAAAGTCTTTATAAAGCCAGTCTCAAAACGAGAGTGATGAACCACTTATCCCCTGCCCATTTTAGCACTCCGTAAGTAACTCATACTGGAGGTGGTGAATGAGCCTTTGATTCCAGCTATCCAAAGTCCGGAGCCAGGTTAATAACTGGGAATTCCAGGCAGTAATGTTTTGTGCCAACCTGGTGCAAGGGGATGGCCTGGAAATTGTGCAAAACGGTATGAAAGGTTGGTGGTATACTTTCTTAAACTGCCATGATATGAAAAATGAATATCAATCACTAGTTTTGGCCTTTGGCTTCCAGACACCAATACAGTTTAGGCAGAATGGCATTTTTCTTTATAGTTATATAATACAGATTAGAGAACCAAGGTTTATCCAGGTGAAGATTTATATGTCTATGTAAATTTATTTTCTCCTGAAAAAATTTGAATTTATAAATGTATCTCTATTTAAAATATCTGTGCACTTATGCAAGTGTGTGTGTGTGTGTGTGTGTGTGTGTGTGTGTGTATGCATTCAAAATTGTTAATGGCAGTTACCTTTAGGGAGTTTGATGGCAGAGACTTGCTTTTTGTTTTACATATTTCTATATTATTTGAATTTTAATGGAAAGTGTTCCTTTTATAATTAAAAACTGTATAGTGATACATGTTTTAGATTATGCAGTTTTCTTCTCATAGCAGGAAACTGAAAATGTCGTCTCTGTAGGATAAGAAAGTCACTTACACAACCATAACCTTGATATAACCCTTCCCTTCTTGATGTGTGAGTTTTAAAAGCACAAGTTATCACACACTAGTTATATACCTTGTTTCTTTTCGTATGAACTTAAACAGTTATTCTAAATATGGAAAGAAATACTCATATCTAAATATTTGGAAAATATTGTTTTCTAAGAGGAATTACAAGAAGCTGTTAATAGCAAGTAGTGAAGCAGTTAATAGTAGGAGAGAGATACTTTTGGGATGGTGGGAAAGGAGAATTCTTTTGAACTTTGTGCATTTCTGCATTGTTTCTAATCATTTGTGTGTGTTAGTTGCTCAGTCGTGTCTGACTCTTTGTGACCCCATGGACTGTACCTTGCCTGCATCCTCTGTCCATGGGACTCTCCAGGCAAGAAAACTGGAATGGGTTGCCATTTCCTTCCCCACATCTCCTGTGTCTCCTGCATTGGCAGGCAGATTCTTTACCACTGCATCAGCTGGTTCCCAACATTTTCCCGTAAAGTCAGGTCTGGGTCCTGAGCTACTTGTGCCTACCTGGCAGCTCAGAATGTGTCCAGCCTGTGAGCAGGTAGATCCCACAACAGGCTAAGCTTCACTGGCCCCATTTTTTTCTCTCAGCAATCAGATAAGTTTTTCCTCTTCCTTGGAGTGGAGTGAGAAGGGTAGATGGAAGGACATAGACTCTCTTCTCATTTGTTGAAGGCCAAAAAACCTTTTGTGGACCAAAAGTGAATGTGAAAAGTGGAGCAAAAATTTGCTCTCATAGCATGTAACTTTCAAAGACAGAACTATTTTTAAGGGTGTTGATATGTCCCTATATCCTTAAGTAACTTACACTTTTAACAGCCATATAGTATTTTCGTGGCTCTGTGTGATAGTTCCCTGTGTCTCATATGTCTCAAAATGGTGTTAACGATAGTTCTAAATTTATAGGGTTGGTCTAAAGATTAAATGCATTAGTATCTGTAGGGTTCTTAGCCTGTGAAATCCTGGGTACTCGGCATTTAGTATTTCCTGTTCTTCTTTGTCTTTCCTTTTGTCCCTCCTGATATTATAAAATACCAAATGCATGCTGTTGGTCTGTGATTTATCCTGTCTTAGTCTTTCTCTTAATTTAAGGTAAAAAAAATGTGTGCCATACTCAATCTTAGAATATATCTAAAATTTTGATCTGTATGTATAATTTTCTTTATTGTTCAAGATAGGCCTTTATTCTGGTGAAAAGCAATGGGAATCTGTATCTAGCCAATTTCACTTGCAAAGATTCCAGTTTGTTTTCTTAAAACTAATAATTATCGTAATATGCACAGCATTAAGGAAAATTCTGGGTTTTATTTCATCCATAGAAACAAATGTTAAGTGATATTGCAGAGTAATTTGGCTATAACAGGTAATTTGGATGATATTCTTTAAGTGACTTTTGATAACTGAATTTTTGGAATTAAACATAGTAACACTTATTCTTAATAGTTTATGTTGCTCAAGTTTTAACTCTATTGTGTTGGTAGATTATTTAGAAGATCAAACAGGAAGCAACTGAAAGTCATATTATGGTGTTTTGTTTTTTTTTTTCTCTTTTTTTTCATATTATGTTTTAATACTGCAGAATCAGTGTAACCGGAAAAACATTCCTGACCTCCTCAGCACTAAGTAAATTTATTTTAATTTATTTTCAAGTCCTGGAAACTAGGTCCTTTCAGTGGATTGCTGGTTTTTATTATTATTATTATTCCTTTGTTGTATTTCTCTCACCAGGTAGTTTCTCGGAAATATTGAGGAATATTTCCATGTTCCACAAACATGTCCTGGTATTCATTTGATATCTGTCAATATTCTTTACTCTGAACCACTGAGATGCAGGAGCTTTGTTACTCTTCTCTTCAAATTTTAAAGAAAACCAGACTGTGTAGCTTCAGAATGATTTACTGAATCTTGAGGAAAGCAGAGGCGTATATCACTGCCAAGCATGGAAATCTATAGACTTACATTGACTATGACGGCTCAGAAAGTCCATAGGCTGTGTCCTTCTTTGCGAGAGCTGTCTGGTCATCTCTGTTTAGCTCCTATCCTATCTCTCAGTTCAGTTTAGTCGCTCAGTCGTGTCTGACTCTTTGCAACACCATGGGCTGCAGCACTCCAGACTTCCCTGATCATGACCAGCTCCTGGAGCTTGCTGAAACTCATGTCCATCGAGATGGTGATGCCATTCAACTATCTAATCCTCTGCATAATGGATATTCTTTGTTTTCCCCAGGACTAGGAACTACTCCTTCAGGTTTCAGAGAGAGAATAAGGGTATTCAGTTCAGTCCTCTTCCAAGACTCATTGGTTTTTTTATTGCAGGAAGGCTGAGAGTGAAGCATGCATGTCCTTTAGGAGAAACACTCCTAGCGTAAGACATGCTCTGGCCACTCCTGGTCTAGAGGAAGCAATCATGGTACTTATCAGCACATTTCCAAATCTTTGGGTTATTCCATTTTAAATAATACCAGATGAGGAGTAACAGATATCAGTCTAGGTAGCATTATACCTTTCCACCATGTATCTTTCAAAGTAGATTGCAGAGCACATTGGTCCTGCAGGATCTTGCCTCACAAACACTTTATACATATAAGACAAATCTTCTAAGAAAGAACAATGATTTTCAAATTGCACAGGAAATTTGCACAGTAAATACAGGGGAGGATTCTTTAACTCTGCATGAACTTGGTTCTGTTCAAAATATATTCTATTTAAATTACTGAAGAAATATATCTCAGATAGAAGCATCTGCTTCAATGGTTAAAGCAATTTTATAGTGGCAGAGACTAGGAAGTTGACATATTTGTATGGTTGAAAAGGCTTGACAAGGTAGTCTGTCTGAAAACAAAGGTATTTCTATGACAAGGGGAAATTCTGATTTTTATCTAAGGGAATACAAATCACTAACATCCCCCTAAAGTGCATCTATCCATTACAAGAATTTTAACCTTCAGCCTCATTTACCACCCTATTGCTCAAACAGTCGAATATTTTGTAGTGTTTAAATCAAATATATTATGGGACATGTCTTCATTTCTATGTTTATTCATCCAGCATTTAATGAGACCCAACCATGTGCCAGTCAATGGCTACACGAACCCTGTTCTAAAATAACTAATTCTTACTAAGGGAGATAATAACTGTGCAAAAATTATCCTAATTAAGGTACCAGTGATGTCTAGTGTCTAGCTATAGTGTGTCATGCTTAGTTAGCCTTGTCCTTATTCTAGGAGAGACTGCCAAGTATGTCATAGAGACAAACTCTCCTCCATATTTTTTTAGGTTGTGTTCTCTGATAATTACTGTTTGATGCTGTGCTTGTTTACATGTGCTCAGTTGAAGTTCTAATAGATTGTTAATTTATTTCATCAAATTGGAAATATACTCACTGTAGATTATATTAGGCTACCTAGGCCTGCATGGATCATCATTATGATTTTGTTTTCCAAGATGCAATACTCTGGATTCCGTTATCTCAACCAAAATTGGAATTGGGAGGGCACAAGAAGAAAGAGGAGGTAAAATATATGTAGTTTGTTTTTAAGGTTAAAATACAGAAATGACCAGAGGATTAATATAATAAACACTAATATACCTAAGACTCAGCATGAGCAAATTGTTAGCATTATGCCTTATGCATTTCAGATTCTCTTGAAGAAGTCAAACACTACCGATGAAATTAAAATCACTTAGAACTACCCCCAGCACTATTCCAGCATCCCATCTTCCTCAGGGGTAACAACTATAATGATTTTGATGTGTGTCCCAGGTGCACGCTTGCCTGCGTGTGTGCATGAAGTCGGTTCAGTTGTGTCCAACTCTTGCAACGCCATGGGCTGTAGTCCACCAGACTCCCCTGTCCATGGGATTCTTTAGGCAAGAATACTAGAATGGGTTGCCATGCCTTGCTCCAGGGGATTTTCCCAACCCAGGAATTGAACCCTATATCTCTCCATCTCCTGCGTTGGCAGGTGGGTTTTCTACCACGAGCGCCACCTGGGAGGCCCAATTTAAAAGGTATCATGTATGATATTGTTTTGAGTATTTCTAAAATTTATAGATGTGGACTTGAACTGTACTTGTCTCTCTATATCTTATTTTTTCACTCAATTATGTGTTTTTGAAATTCACCCCTGTTAATCCAAATGTATCAAGTTCAGCAACCTGAAGCCATGAGTGAGGGAATCTGTGTTTGTGGCTGAAAGCATTGACTATGGAGCCAGTTTGCCTGAGTTTGACGTGACTCTGAGACTTACTAGTTATGTGACCTTGGACAAGTTTCTTAACCCCTCAGGGCCTCACTTTTCTCATTTATAAAATGGTAATAACAGAAGTAGCATCTACCTTATAGGGATGTGGTGTGGAGTAATATGAGTTAATATATATGAATCTCGTAGGATACTTTCTGACACTTATTAAACACAACATAACATTTATTGACTCATAGTGGGAGGAACAATCTTGCTTAACTAATATTCCCTGATTTGTTTTACATATAGCACCAAGCTAACTAGGAAAAAGAAAAACAAACAAACAAACAAAAAAAAACAACTCTCCTTGTCCAGACTTGGATTCCTGTCAGAGATGTTTGAGTATTGAGAATGAGCGGTCCCTCAGCTGGAGAAGTCAGTGATTCACTAAGACACAGTCATCTTGGGGAGTGTGAGACTGACATGTACGCAATGCTGTATTTAAAATGGGTAAACAGCAAGGACCAACTGTATAGCACAGGGAACTCTGCACAATATAATGTAAAAACTTAAATGGGAAACTGATTTGAAAAAGAATAGATATATGTAGATATAACTGATTCACTTTGCTGAACACCTGAAACTAACACAACATTGTTAATCAAGTATACTCCAATATAAAATAAAAAGTTTAAAAAAAGGAATCCTGTTTTGACTGAGGCTGTTGCACAGTGGACAAAGAAATTTTGCAGGATCAAAGAAATTTGCAGGATCTGCCTTAGTATTAGGGGTTTGGTTTGATTGTATCAGTGGGGCTACAGAAACACCTGAGAACGGTCTAATGTCTAACTATTTCCCTTTGTATGTGACACCATCCCTGACCCTCTCTTGGGCATTGCGAGTAGGAGTTCTTTGTCATCTTACCTCTTGAATTGAGAGGAAGTAGTTCTTGGTTGAGCTGGAACTGCACTGAGTGCTTGAGGCTGAAGCAAACCCCTCTAGATATTCAAGAGGAAAAACAAATGAAAAACAGGTGGGGGCTGAAACTGTCCAATGATTTCAGATCTCTGTCAGCTCTACTTTGCAAGCCACCTGGGCCTCCTTAGCAGGTTCCATAAAGCTGAAAATAGCCAGATTCCTCAAAAGACAGAAATATGTTTCTAATGCAGATATTAAGACTGAGTAAGGCTTTGTAATGATTGCTCTCTTGACCTCCTAAGGTTTTTTTGACATGACCAGGTTTCAGTGATTCTAGTGAACCTTGCTGTCATCCTCACAACGCAGATGTTAGGAGCCAAACGTAATGCCTGTGTTGTTATCTTCTCATGAGGAGGGACCAATTATCTTATTATGCATAGAGCACAAGTGACTCAAAATGTACAATCATAATATTTAGGTCCTAGCAACAATTTTCAGAATTGAAGATACGCTTTCATTTGACAATTGAAGAAACAGTCCCAGCAAACTCGAGACAAGTATCCAAAGCCCCATATCTGCATGAATTGGCTGGATCTTTGAATCAGGGATCTTTGAATTGGCTGGACCTTTGAATTGGGGCTCAGAGGTAAAGAATCCTCCTGCAATCCTCCTGCAATACAGAAGACTTAGGTTTGATCCTTGGGTTGTGAAGATCCCCTGGAGAAGGGAATGGCAACACACTCTAGTATTCTTGCCTGGAGAATTCCATGGACAGAGGAGCCTGATGGGCTAATCCATGGGATCACAGAGAGTTGGACACAATTAAGTGACTATCATTTTGAATCCAGGACTTTTAACTCTTAGTATGTGGAATTTGGACACTAATTTGAATCTGTTTCATTCATTTCACTTATTTTATGAACTTAATTTCTTAACCTCTGTGTTGAGTTTCTAACCTCAAAATCCTCATCAATATAAAGTGCATAAAATCATCCTTCTCTCCACCAAAGCATTGTTTGAAATCTAACTGAAATAGTGTGCATGCTAAGTGGCAAAAGCTAAAAAGCTAATAGAGATACAGAATTTCTAGTTTATTGCATTCAATGCATTTGTGACCCAAGACTATATTGGAAATAAGATAAACCTCTGTTTTGCATTGTCTTGGAGAGAGGCAGTTAATGGCAGAAGCCAGTTTTATCAACATGAAATTTATAGCTTCTTTGGCATAAGAATTGTATCTTCCAATAGCTATCACATCTGTTGTGCATTTTTCTGGTCTACCCTTTTCTGATACTGTTTGAAAAGGATGCTGTTACCGTCAACAATATAGTACCTTTTCAGTCTGCCTTGTAAAGTGGGGCAATATGATAGAGGTTAAGGCATTTTATTGATTTAACCTTACTTTAAACTCTTTCACCCATGGCTAGTAATTAGGATGAGGTAATATACTCCAGTATCTAGGCTAACTTCTATTTTGAGGGCTTGTGTCTCCTAGTTCTCAGTCAATAGCAAATATACACTATATTAGAATTTAATTCCTGGAATCTACAGGCACTTCTGTCTGTGAGGCAGAGAGAATAAATGAACTACTTTTAGGTGAAGTAATCACATTATTAACAGCAGCTTCTAATAAAAATAACTTAGCACAGACAGGAGGAAATAGTAATAGCTATGTGAGCACTAGCAATCAGATATAGTCTTGGCATAACTGGGTTCTCAGTATGGCTTGGCATTGGACATTTAGAGATAAGTCAACTTCTGCCTTAAGTAATTTGTAGTATGGCAAGGGAGAGAAGATATAAGCAAAAAACACATCCTCATGGGTAGGTGCTAGACTAAAGGTAGAAACAATTTATCTTGAAAACAGAAAGAGATGAGAGCAGATCCTTCTGCTTGGTGGTGTGTGTATGTAGTGTGTGTATGTGTAGTTAGGGAGGCTTATCTGGGAAGGCTTCAGGGAAATATGCTACCAGAGATGCATTTTAAAGAATAAGTAGGCATCCACCTTGCATAGAAAAATGATGAGGAAGGGCATTTTGGGTAAAGGGGAAAATATGCGCTAAGGCAGAGGGCCAAGAGAGAGCATGTGTTTCAGGCTAAATTTGCTCATTCTTTCTTTCATTCCTTCACTCATTTATCAACGACCTGCTCTTTGCCAGGTACTATTCTAACTGCTAGGGATACAGTGGTGCGCAAAACAATCTCTATTTTAAGAGCTGACTTTCTGGTGCAGAAGTAAAACAATAAATAAATAAACAGCTAACGTGCGTATAATATAGTGTCAGGTGGTGGTAAGTGCCATAAAGAGAAATACACCCATTAAGGGGCTAGAGAGAGAAAGGAAGATCTCTTTAGATACAGCAGTCTTCTCTATGGAAATGGCTCTTAGGTAGAGACCAGTGGAAGTGAGAGATCAAGCTTGCAATTACTCACGGAGAACTGGCACTAGCTGGGAAGAGCAGCAAGTGCAAAGATCCTGAGCTGTGAATGCATGCCGAGTGCTCAGTGCTAAGTTGTGTCCAACTCTTTGCGACCCCATGGACTGTAGCCCGCATGCCTCCTATGTTTATGGGATTATCCTGGCAAGTATACTGGGTTGCCATTTCCTTCTCCAGGGGATCTTCTTGACCCAGCGATTGAACGTGCATCTCCTGCATTGGCAGGTGGGTGCTTTACTACTGTAAATTTTTACTACTGGGAAGCCCTAAAGTAGAAAAAGCCTTGACTTATTCAAAGATGAGGTAGAAGGGCAATGTGTCAAGAGCGAGATGAGGGAAAACGGTAGGAAAGGATATTACTTATGTATTGTAGGCTGTGGCAAGTATTTTGGAATTAATTTTGAGGGTTATGCAAAGTCATAGAAGGGTTCTGAACAGGAGTGTGAAAAGCCATTTATATTGAAGTGGATCACTCTGGCTGCAGTATGATAGTAAATGCATCAAGGAGACTGTTTAGGAGGCTATTACAGTATTTCTGGTGAGAGGCTTGGAATAGAGTCAAAATGTGTTAGGCGGTGAGACATGGTCTAATTTGGGATATATTTGGAGGTAGAGCTGATAGGATTGCTAATTTAGAGAAGAAAAAAAAAGATCAAAAGTGACTCAAGGAATTGTGCCTGAGCATGCAGATGAAGAGGGATGTTCTTTATTGAGTTGGGAAACAAAGAAGGGTAGAGTTGCTTTGGGGGTATAAACTCAAGTGTTCTGTTTTGAATGTGTTCAGTTTGACACAGAATAAAGAATAGTGCTTCCCAGGTGGTGCTAGTGGTAAAGAACCCGCCTACCAAGGCAGGTTAGACATAAGAGATACCAGTTCCATCCTTGGGTCGGGAAGGTCGCCTGAAGGAGGAGGGCATGGCAACCCATTCCAGTATTCCTGCCTGGAGAATCCCATGGACAGAGGAGCCTGGCAGGTTACAGTCCATGTGGTTGCACAGAGTCAGACACGAAGAGACTTAAGTAGGCGCAAAGATAGACACTGAATAGAGAGATAAAAATCAGGAATTTAGGGGAGTTCAGGGCTGAAGACATGAATGTATGAATAATCAGCATGCAGATGGTATTAGAATCCTATAACTATATTCAGTAACACAAAGAGTTAGCGTTGATACAGAAAAGATCTTAGGACTAAGCCTGCAGTACTCCAGTACGTAGCCATTAGGAGCTAAATGCTACCAAAGAGACTCAGAAGGACTAGCCTGAGAAGTAGAGGAAATTCAGGAGAGTGTAGGAATAAAAGTTAAGTGAAGAAAGTGGTAAGAAAGAATGACCAACTGGGTCAGGTAAGTGTGGTGCAGACTGAGAATGGATTTTTAGATTGGGAAATGTGGAGGTTATCATGTGGATCGTGGGCAGCCGTTTCAACGGAGAGGTGGGTGTGAAAGTTTGAGTGGCATGGCTTCGAGAGACTAGAAGGTGAGAGAGTGGATAGAAGGAGCATAGAAAAATCTAAGAGTTTACAGTCAAGTTGTGTAGAGAAACGAGGGAATGTGGGGTCAAAGGGAACATTGTTTTTATGAAAATATTATGACATATTTATATGCCAATGAGAATGATTGACTAGGAAAAGGAAAGTTGTCGCAGGAGAGAGATTGGGGACATTGCAAGAGTAACTGACTTCCTATGATTAACACATTCTAGGCTTGGATCAGATACATCATAGTCACGTCAGACTCTTGTTAAAGAAAACAAAACAAAACAAAACAGATTACCTTCTCCTACAGTCTACCTCCCATGTATTAGGAAGATCGCATGTGCTTATATTTTTTAAAAGCTCCCCCAGTGACTCTGGTGTGAGCTAGATTTGGAAGCTTTTGTTTTTTAATTTATTTATTCTTAATTGGAGGGTAATTGCTTTACAGTATGGTGTTGCTTTCTGCCATATATCAGCGTGAATCAGCCACAGATATACATGTATCTGCTCCCTTGTGAACCTCCCTCCCTCTTCCCTCCCATCCCACCCCTCTCTGATGTCACAGTGCATCAGATGGGACTTTTTGTTTAGGCAACACCGTGTACTGCAGTGGTGGCAAGAGTCCAATGACTTGGGGTGGGGAAGATGGGGCTGTAAGTTTTGAGTTTTTATAAATCTTTAATCTGTTAGCTTTGGCTTTTCTTGTTTGTGGATTTACCCCCTAAGAGTGCTCTTAGCATGGAGCACTAGAGGCAGCTAATGGTTTTTGGAGTCCTTGTGGTTTCTCCACGGGGATGTTAATGGAAGTATCTGGCTCTCACAGTCTGTGATTAGCAACACTCTGATTAAGATTTTAAGCAAATAGTTACCCATTGAAAAAGTGACAGTCATGTGCTTTTCTCTTCTGTGGGACACACAGAAATATCCACAAGACTGCCAAATCTAGTGCAAGCATGGGCAAGAAATTTGGTCAAAGGGGACCATTAAGGTTTACACCTGATGTACTGAGTCTTGGAGAAGGAAATGGCAACCCACTCCAGTGTTCTTGCCTGGAGAATCCCAGGGAAGAGGAGCCTGGTGGGCTGCCATCTATGGGGTTGCACAGAGTCGGACATGACTGAAACGACTTAGCAGCAGCAGCAGCAGCAACTGAGGCTTAGAACCAAACTACGTTCTAACACTTGATTCTTGGATCTGAAATCCAAAGATCTGGGCTGTATTTTTGGCTCTGTAGTTTATAAAGCACACGAATTTGGGAAAGTTTTGTGTGTTCACATGCAAATGAGTGTGCTAGGCCTTCCCTGCTTTCATCCTAGAGTTACAAAGTTCAAGTGAGTGGGAAGCATTTCAAGACTGATAAAGGTTTCAGTTCAGTTCAGTTGCTCAGTCGTGTCTGACTCTTTGCGACCCCATGAATCACAGCACGCCAGGCCTCCCTGTCAATCACCATCTCCCAGAGTTCACTCAGACTCACGTCCATCGAGTCCGTGATGCCATCCAGCCATCTCATCCTCTGTCGTCCCCTTCTCCTCTTGTCCCCAATCCCTCCCCCAATCAGAGTCTTTTCCAATGAGTCAGTTCTTTGCATGAGGTGGCCAAAGTACTGGAGTTTCAGCTTTAGCATCTTTCCTTCCAAAGAAATCCCAGGGCTGATCTCCTTCACAATGGACTGGTTGGATCTCCTTGCAGTCCAAGGGACTCTCAAGAGTCTTCTCCAACACCACAGTTCAAAAGCATCAATTCTTCAGCGCTCAGACTTCTTCACAGTCCAACTCTCTCATCCATACATGACCACTGGAAAAACCATAGTCTTGACTAGATGGATCTTAGTCGGCAAAGTAATGTCTCTGCTTTTGAATATGCTATCTAGATTGGTCATAACTTTTCTTCCAAGGAGTAAGTGTCTGTTAATTTCATGGCTGCAGTCACCATCTGCAGTGATTTTGGAGCCCCCCAAAATAAAGTCAGCCACTGTTTCCACTGTTTCCCCATCTATTTCCCATGAAGTGATGCGACCAGATGCCATGATCTTCATTTTCTGAATGTTGAGCTTTAAGCCAACTTTTTCACTCTCCTCTTTCACTTTCAATGGACTGCAGCACGCCAGGCCTCTCTGTCCATTACGGCCTTCACCTGCTCCTTTTAAGTCACGATTTCAAACCTTTTTAATACCCTCGTCATTATCTCCTAGATGTACTCTAGTGCAGCAATCCCCAACCTTTTTGATGCGAGGGACTGGTTTCATGGAAGACAATTTTTCCCTGGATGAGGGGCTGGGGGATGGTTTTGGGAGGATTCAAGTACACGTAACTTATTATGCACTTTATTTCTATTATTATCACATCAGTTTCACCTCAGACCATCAGGCATTAGATCCTGGAGGCTAGGGACCTCTGCTCTAGTGTCATAATTTCTCTTGGGAAACTTGCTACCCAAAACCTATTATAATCTCCTCCTTCCCACCTGCAAGTGTCTTGTAACCAGCATGGTGTATCAAGGTACAACCTGCTGTATCATTTTATTCTATCTCTCATTTGTGATTTCTTTCCCAAATTTATAGGACACAGATTGAAACACAGTTGCAGTGCAGAGAGAAGCACCAGGAAAGCTCTAGGGCTTGTCTCCATATTTGAAACTGCTATAGGAAAAACTTAGAGGTTCAGGCTAACATATAATGTCTAATTACAATTTGAATGTAATACAAAACTATAATTCCATTCAATAAATATATTTCAAAATGCATTCTAATCTCTGAGGAAAATTAACAAAGTGATACTGAACAAAGCTAGATACCTACATATGCATTTATATGTGTATATATATGTAAACAAATACATTTTAATAAGCATTATATTTTAATCATTAGTTGCATCACAAATGACAAGGAGTGTGAAGGATCACTTTTCCTAGATATTTGCGCCATGCAGTATAAGACTGTTTATAAAAGCTGTTTTGCAGAATTCACATCAACAACTATATATTAGTTAGTTCAGTCACTGAGTTGTGTCTGAATCTTTGGGACCCCATGGACTGCAGCACACGAGGCTTCCCTATCTATCACCAACTCCCGGAGCTTACTCAAACTCTCATCCGTTGAGTCAGTGATGCCATCCAACCATTTCCTCCTCTGTCATCCCCTTCTCCTCCTGCCTTCAATATTTCCCAGCATCAGGGTCTTTTCTAGTGAGTCAGTTCTTCGCATGAGGTGGCCAAAGTATTGGAGTTTAAGCTTCAGCATCAGTCCTTCCAATGAATATACAGAACTGATTTCCCTTAGGATGGACTGGTTTGGATCTCCTTGCAATCCAAGGGACTCTCAAGTCTTCTCCAACACTACGCTTCAAAAGCATCAATTCTTTGGTGCTCAGGTTTCTTATTGGTCCAATTCTCACATCCATACACGACTAATGGAAAAACCACAGCTTTGACTAGATGGACCTTTGTTGGCAAAGTAATGTCTCTGCTTTTTTAATATGCTGTCAAGGTTGGTCATAACTTTTCTTCCAAGGAGTAAGTGTCTGTTAATTTCATGGCTGCAGTCACCATCTGCAGTGATTTTGGAGCCCCCCAAAATAAAGTCAGCCACTGTTTCCACTGTTTCCCCATCTATTTCCCATGAAGTGATGCGACCAGATGCCATGATCTTCATTTTCTGAATGTTGAGCTTTAAGCCAACTTTTTCACTCTCCTCTTTCACTTTCATCAAGAGGCTTTTGAGTTCCTCTTCACTTTCTGCCATAAGGGTGGTGTCATCTGCATATCTGAGGTTATTGATATTTCTCCTGGCAATCTTGATTCCAGCTTGTGTTTTTCCCAGTCCAGCGTTTCTATGATGTACTCTGCATATAAGTTAAATAAGCAGGGTGACAATATACAGCCGTGACACACTCCTTTTCCTATTTGGAACATGTGTATCTATAGCATATTTGTATAGAGTAGTATATATTTTTTGGGCTCCAAAATCACTGAAGATACAGTGACTGCAGCCATGAAATTAAAAGACACTTACTCCTTGGAAGAAAAGTTATGACCAACCTTGACAGCATATTAAAAAAGCAGAGACATTACTTTGCCAACAAAGGTCCATCTAGTCAAAGCTGTGGTTTTTCCATTAGTCGTGTATGGATGTGAGAATTGGACCAATAAGAAACCTGAGCACCAAAGAATTGATGCTTTTGAAGCGTAGTGTTGGAGAAGACTTGAGAGTCCCTTGGATTGCAAGGAGATCCAAACCAGTCCATCCTAAGGGAAATCAGTTCTGTATATTCATTGGAAGGACTGATGCTGAAGCTTAAACTCCAATACTTTGGCCACCTCATGCGAAGAACTGACTCACTAGAAAAGACCCTGATGCTGGGAAATATTGAAGGCAGGAGGAGAAGGGGATGACAGAGGAGGAAATGGTTGGATGGCATCACTGACTCAACGGATGAGAGTTTGAGTAAGCTCCGGGAGTTGGTGATAGATAGGGAAGCCTCGTGTGCTGCAGTCCATGGGGTCCCAAAGATTCAGACACAACTCAGTGACTGAACTAACTAATATATAGTTGTTGATGTGAATTCTGCAAAACAGCTTTTATAAACAGTCTTATACTGCATGGCGCAAATATCTAGGAAAAGTGATCCTTCACACTCCTTGTCATTTGTGATGCAACTAATGATTAAAATATAATGCTTATTAAAATGTATTTGTTTACATATATATACACATATAAAATGCATATGTAGGTATCTAGCTTTGTTCAGTATCACTTTGTTAATTTTCCTCAGAGATTAGAATGCATTTTGAAATATATTTATTGAATGGAATTATAGTTTTGTATTACATTCAAATTGTAATTAGACATTATATTTAGCCTGAACCTCTAAGTTTTTCCTATAGCAGTTTCAAATATGGAGACAAGCCCTAGAGCTTTCCTGGTGCTTCTCTCTGCACTGCAACTGTGTTTCAATCTGTGTCCTATAAATTTGGGAAAGAAATCACAAATGAGAGATAGAATAAAATGATACAGCAGGTTGTACCTTGATACACCATGCTGGTTACAAGACACTTGCAGGTGGGAAGGAGGAGATTATAATAGGTTTTGGGTAGCAAGTTTCCCAAGAGAAATTATGACACTAGAGCAGAGGTCCCTAGCCTCCAGGATCTAATGCCTGATGGTCTGAGGTGAAACTGATGTGATAATAATAGAAATAAAGTGCATAATAAGTTACGTGTACTTGAATCCTCCCAAAACCATCCCCCAGCCCCTCATCCAGGGAAAAATTGTCTTCCATGAAACCAGTCCCTCGCATCAAAAAGGTTGGGGATTGCTGCACTAGAGTACATCTAGGAGATAATGACGAGGGTATTAAAAAGGTTTGAAATCGTGACTTAAAAGGAGCAGGTGAAGGCCGTAATGGACAGAGAGGCCTGGCGTGCTGCAGTCCATGGGGTGACAAAGAGTCGGACATGACTGAGCGACTGAACTGAACTGAACTGAACTGAAAGGCCGTAATGATATTTCGCTTAGAGAAGAGGAGACCAAAGTAGACTCATTTGATATTCTGATATTCCACATAGCAGATCTGATATTCTGGTGATTTCAAGGAAGAAGAGGATTGAATTTGAAAGGAAGAACAATGAATGCAGGTGTAGAGAATGCACAGTGAAAGCTTTGGCTGCTTTTGACTTTCTGATCACTCCTACAGTATTAGCAGATGTGGTATGACTATTGAGATATTGCAGAGGGATTTGAACATCAGATGTGAAGCAGAAATAGATGACCTAGCAAGTCTTTTCCAGCTCTAGTGCTCTGTGTCCAGTTGCAGACTTTATATGAGAAAGAATGTGTTTTCAGAGTCTAACGGAGGTTGAGGGAAGGTTACAGAGATTGGATGGTTGTGGGTTATGCTAAGCAGTAGAAAAGTTTTGAATTTAGTTCCAAAGGTGACTGGGAACACAAAACTTGCCCTTTTGATTCTCAGACTTTTAGGTAGATCCCTGAGTACATGTTGTTCTGTCCTTCTGTTCTGATCCAGGAGGTCGGATCAGTGTCACTGGTATGTAGCTTGGTCTCTACTAAATGACAGGGAAAAAAATGTTAGCGTCTAAGGACTCTTCTTATCTTCCTTTGATGGGGTAAAATTTACTGTAAAAGAACAAAGCTCTTTAACATAGAGCTCTGAACAAGTGCATAAATTGAGTGGAAGAAGCCACAATTTAATTTATGGGCCGCTTAGTTAACCATAAGTCCATTTGTCATACTTAACAGCTAACTGTGCTCCTAATGCAGAGTTAATGTTTTAAACTGTGACTCCTAGATTGATGTTGTTGGGAGGAGACAGTTTAATTCTCATATAGATGAGCAAGCTGAGGTTCTTGGAGGGAGTGTGCTAAAAGGTACCCAGTCTCAGAACCCAGACAGGGGCCTTGGATTCCTGCCACCCATTGTCTGGGGCAGCCTCTAACTCTCCACACTTCCATTTGTCTCCCAGATTTGTAGTTCCCAACATCACATGTTGAGATCATTAGTTTTAATTATACTGGAAATAATTTTACCTTACAGCATAACTTTGTATCTCTAACATCCTAGATATGAATTAGAGTATTCTTTTAGAATTGACCCAGAGGACAGCATCCTGAAAGTGACTTTGCCCACATCTAGTGATACAGGTGGCTCAGTGATAAAGCGTCTTCCTGCCAGTGCAGAAGACAGAAGATACAGGTTCCATCACTGGGTCAGGAAGATCCCCTGGAAAAGGGAATGGCAACCCACTCCACTCTTCTTTCCTGGGAAATCATGGACAGAGGAGCCTGGTGGGCTATAGTCCATGGGGTTGCAAAGAGTCAGACATACCTGAGCAACTGAGCATGAGTGAAATGTCAGGAGCAAATGTCAGCTAGCCCAGCAGCCCAACTCTCTAGACATCTGTGCACCTCCTGTGTAATTTTGCTATATCTGTGTGCTTCCTGTCATTGCTTTAAATCATCACACTTAAAACATCAATTTAGCCTCATCTCAGCCAACTATATCTATAAAATCAGAAGTTTAATATGCTTTTTTTCTAACATAAATGTAGTTATTTTAATATTATATGGGTTATGTATAAGGGGAATACATTGAAAAAGTGAGACTCTTTCAACAGATTCTCTCCTAATGTAATGATGGATGTTAGTTATTTTTCCTCTCTACCCTCCCCATCCCACTACTGATGTCTCAGTAAGTTAAGAGAGAGAACACCAGATCATACCCTTGCTCATACACACACACACACACACACACACACACACACACACACACAGACATACACACACACATATATATTTATTAAAAAAATTTCTCTTGCAGAGAAGTAGGGAGGAAAGAATTAAATAATTTGTTAGAAAATAAATGAATCAGGTTATGTTCATATATTGCTGGTTTTAAGGATATCCAGACTAGGAGAGGTGATTAGGAAAGTGTGTGAAAAAGTGTTTCTTTCCTGCTGAGCTATTGATCAGTTGTTTACAGCTTCTCATTAGAGATGTGAGATGTAAATAAAAGCTGCTTAGAGTTTTTCTTCCTGGAGTGCCACCCAAAGGCCCACATAAACATAAATAAACACAGTATTACAAATTCAGTTTTGGGAATTTGAGTTTGTGGTGTGGTTACTTTAATAGGATGGATCATATTCCTGTTTGGTTTCAGATGGTGCTTGGGTTAATCTGTCTCACAGACCTACTTTTTGTGATTGAGCTCAGTTTACCAGTAGAGACACCTTTATTACATGAGAGACTAAAAATCTTGATTCCATTTGAGCCATAATTTTTAATTCAAATAAATTAATGCTAATGAATTAATGGTTTTCTGGAATACAGCTTTCCAACCAGTGTCCATAGTTTCTGTCCTCCAGCCCTAAGAAGCTTTGTCATTTTACGCCAGCATAGGTGTGTTGTCTCATGGCATGAATAAGGCTAGGAAGTACTAGACAATGAAGAACAATGCCTCTGGTTTGTATAGTTTAGAAAACATTCATATGCATCAACTCTCTTGAGACCGCGTTTCTGTGAGGCGAACGTTATTTTCCTCACATTTCAGGTGAGAAAACTGCGGATTTGAGAGGTGAAGTTACTTATGTAAATCTCCACATCTTAAATGAGTGGCAGGTGAAGATTTATAAATGAAGTGACTCATTTTTAGTGCAATGAATCTTCCATTATACTGCAGCTGCCTTCAGAGTTTCACATTTTCATATTATTAGATTGTGTACACTTAAAAACACAAATGATCTTTGCTGCATATATTTCCTCAGAAGCTGTTTTGAATTAAAATACCATTCAAAGATGTTTCCTGACCTAATTTGTGCATTGCAGGATGAGACAACACAGATGTGATCCTTGCCTTTAGGGAGATCACAGTCTTCTGGGGCTGGAGGGAGTTACATATACAAACACTTTAATACAAAGTAGCTGGGTTATGTTTCATAAAGTAGGTAGAGACAAAGGACAGGAATAAAGATGCTGATACAGAGAACAGACTCGCGGACATGGGGAGCTGGGGGAAAGAGAGGGTGGGATGAATTGGGAAATGAGCACTGACATATATGCACTGTCATGTGTGAAATAGAGAGCTAGTGGCAAGCTGCTCAGTAGCACAGGGAGCTCTGTTCAGTGCTGTCTGATGACCTAGAGAGGTGAGATAAAGGGTAGATGGGAGGGAGGCTTAAGAGAGAGGGGATATATGTATGCGTATAGCTGTATACATATAGCTGATTCATATTGTTGAACATCAGAAACTAAAACAACAGAGTAAAGCAATTATATTCCAATTAATAAATTTAAAAATCAGGAAAAAATAAAGCTGCTATAAAAATGTAGGTAGAGACAAAATTCTGTGGAGGAATAAGAGAGAAAAAAGTTGAATAGAAACAAAGAGGAAACCAGAGAAAGGATTATGGGAGAAATTGTTGTTCATTTGCCAGTTGTGTCCAACTCTTTGTGACCCCATGGACTGCAGCATGCCTGGCTTCCCTGTCCTTCACTATCTTCACCTTTACTCAAACTCATGTCCCTTGAGTCCATGATACCATCCAACCGTCTCATACTCTGTCTCCCCCTTCTTCTCCTGCCCTCAATTTTTCCTGGCATGAGGGTCTTTTACAGTAAGTCGGCTCTTTGCATTAGATGGCCAGAGTATTGGAGCTTCAGCACCAGCATCAGTCCTGCTAATGAATATTCAGGGTTGATTTCCTTTAGGATTGACTGGTTGGATCTCTTTGTTGTCCAGTGGGAGAAATGCAGCTATGTTAATGATTACTTTTGCCATGGGTAAACCTTTTTGTTTGTTTGTGAAAACTTCTTATTTAAATATTACATAGAGAGAAAAGCAAATATATAGCTTGGTATAATTTCACAAAGTGAATACATCCATGTAACCATCATGGAGACTAGAACCCAAACATTATCAGCACCCCTGTAACTCTGTCCTGTGCCTCTATCCAGTCACTGCCTTCGCCAAGGGCAGCAAGTATCTTGTTCTAACACTATAGATTAGTCTGCTTGTTTTAAAACATTAAATAAAGTAATATATTCTACTTTGTTTAATGTTTGTGAGACAAATTTTTTTCTTGAATGTGCAGCTTATGGCATCTTAGTTCTTGGACCAGGGATCAAACCTGGGCCCTTGGCATTGAACTCATGCAGTCTTAACCACTAGTTCAGTTCATTCGCTCAGTTGTGTCCAACTCTTTGTGACCCCATGAATCACAGCACGCCAGGCCTCCCTGTCCATCACCAACTCCTGGAATTCACTCAAACTCATAGCCATCGAGTCGGTGATGCCATCCAGCCATCTTATCCTCTGTCATCCCCTTCTCCTCCTGCCCCCAATCCCTCCCAGCATCAGGGTCTTTTTCAGTGAGTCAACTCTTCCCATCAGGTGGCCAAAGTATTGGAGTTTCAGCTTCAGCATCAGTCCTACCAATGAACACCCAGGACTGATTCCTTTAGGATGGACTGGTTAGACCTCCTTGCAGTCCAACCACTAGACCAACAGGGAATTCCCAGAGACATAAATTGTTGCTTGTAGCTTCAGTTCTAGTTTGTTCTTTCTTTCTTTTTTTCTTTTCTGTAAATATATCACACATTTATTATCCATTCTACTGTTGGTGATCATTGGGTTGTTTACAGCTTGTAGTCTTTGTGAGCATTGCTGCTATCAACAATCTTGTATCTCTTTTTGTGAACATATATATGCATTTCTGTTGGGAATAGTCCCAGGAGTGGATTTTCTGAGTCATGGAATACGCCTATACTAATATAGCTTTTGAAGAGGAAAAATAAGGATGACTAATGTCTTCATTGATAGAAGAGGAACCATTTACATTTACAGGACCCATGCCTGCTGGGCTGCAGAGAGAATTCAGAAACTGATGAGCAATTTAGATGGCAGGAATATACTGTGTTTGAGAGCTATAGTGGAATGTATATTTGGAAAGAGAGAGAGACAAAGAGAAAGAGGCTATTGTTGAGAATCCCTGAGCTATTTTACAGAGAGAGAATTGTATCAGGAAAGCAAGTCACTGATACTTCAGTAGATGTCTTAATTAAATGGATTGGTTTTTCTTAAATACTGAGAAGTCTGGAAGTAGGCATATTGCTGGCTTTCACTCAAAACTCAACAAAGCCTCTTAGGATCTAGGAGCTGTCTTTGCATTGTGGCATCTTTAGCATGTTGCCATTTATATTCATACATGCTCTTTATAGACTTAAGATAGTTCCTGTAGCTCCAGATATCAAGTCTAAATTCAAAGCAAGGGTGACAGAGCCACATCAGTTCTCTTTCATCAAGAGAGTAAAAGTTTCCTAAACATCCCAACAAAGACTTCTACCAATTGGTATTACTATAGGTGGGTTACCCCTAGCTGAAAGTGAGGCAGGGAAATTGGAATATAGTATTAAGATTATCTTATATTGATTACCATCCATTGCTGGAGACTATATTGTTGCCTTGAGAATGCTGGACTCTCAGCAAAGATGAAATGGATATTAAATAGGCAATTAAATGAGTCTTCCATAAGAATATTGGCCCCAGAGGGAAGAAAGGGATAAGGGATAAGGTTTTATGTAATAGCAATTTTTATATTCCCATAGGAAAATCAGACATTTTATAGAGAATATTAGTATATCTTTCCATTTGATGATTTGAAATTCACTAAGGCTTTTTATTTTTGCTGTTGTAATAATATCAATAATATCTCTTAAAGTGATCTTGCCTTTGCAACTTTTCAGTTACAAAACCGTGAATTTTTACCAGCTTTTCTAGAATAAAGTGAAACTAAAGAGCAAGCAAGCATTGTGAGCTGCTGCAATTACAGGCAGAGTGGTGTAAAGAGATTTCTATAATGCATAAATTAAAACATCCCATCATAAGGCTAACAGGTCCAAAATAGCCACAATTTGGCCTTTCATGTGACTTTATTTCTATCTCTAACCTGCAGTTGTTGATTTCTGACAAATTAATTCGTCATGAAATCAGTTGAGTTAATTCATAAAAGGACAGAACACTGGTTCAGATGTTGTTTTGAAAACTCACATGTAGTGCCCTAAAAAGATAAAAAAATATTTGTATGAGGTTCTTTTTGTTTTAAGCAAGTCTTAGAAATGAAGTCAGTCTATAAGATGTTTCCTGACAATTTATGATAACAAAATAAAGGACTTATTCAGTTAAAGTTCACAAAACATACTTCTGTCTTTAGTGGTTGTTTGTTCATTCTTGTATTTGGTGATATGGCAGCATTATTAACTTACTGAGGGCTGAAGTTTTCTGTACTGGGTGCAACCAAAGAGAAAAGACAGAATATCATCTCCAATGTGATACTGATGCAGCTAGAGCTGTCAGACTGAGAGAATTTAATTTCACATTGAGTGTGATGAAAATCTGCTCTGTCCAAGAAGTTTTGCTCAGGGAGAGGAAGAGAGATTATGAGTGTGGTTGAAAGGCACAATTCAGATCTGAGTTGAGTGATATTTGGGTAATTCTATTTATTTTTAATTTTTCATTGGAGTAGCTTTACAATGTTGTGTTATTTTTTGCTGTTCAAAAGTGAATCAGTTATTGTTATTGTTGTTTAGTCGGTAAATCGTGTCCAACTGTTTGTGACTCCATGATTTGTAGCCCACCAGGCGCCTCTGTCCATGGGATTTCCCAGGCAGGAATACTGGGCTGAGTTGCCATTTCCTTTTCCAGGGGATCTTTCTAAACTAGGGATCTAACCTCCATCTCTTGCATTGGCAGGCAGATTCTTCACCACTGAACCACCACGGAAGCCCATACGTGTACATGTATTCCCTGTTTTTTTTGATTTCCTTCCCATTTAGGTCACCACAGAGCATTGAGTACAGTTTACTGAGTAACCCTATTTTCATATGTAATTATTATTTCATATGTAATTATTAGCGATGAGTGAAATGTTTCCATATTAGGAAATGCTCCCCAGGATGTTTTATAATTATGCTATCCATCAGTCTGTTTCAATATTATGTATAGAACCAACAGAAGGGTTACTTTTATCAAGAGATATCAATGGACAAATTTCATTAAACAGATCCAGAATATAAATAGGCTTAGGAAAATAGAACGTGAACTAAAAGCTATAGCTCACAGTCAGGTAATTGGGAATATTTGGAGACGTGTTATAGACTATACTCCTATTAATTTGGAGATTTTTATCAGAGAGTACAACCATATTTTTCCATTTTGTAGCTTCTTATGTCCAAAGAACAATAGTAGGCTTAGTGTCCAATAGCTAACATTCATTCACTAAATTAACAGAATATTTACTGAGACGCTTACCATATGCCACTGTTATGGGTACTGGAGGTAGAGCAATGAACAAATTAAAATGTCTGACCACATTTTTATAGAAGCATGTTTTATTCATGCAGTTTTTCATGACAGCTGAATGCCTGTGCTTTCTAAGCAGATGATGTAGAAGGAGAATGAACTAGAAACAGGCTTCAATTAATCTCAAACTAAGAGATTGCACATGATATAGAATACATTAAAACTGTACTTTACTTTTAAATTTACAGTTAATTTCTAAATAAAGCACTCCTACTGCAGGTGCAAACACTTGACTGTACATACAGTACAACATCCTTCCAAGAGCCCAGCAATGACTTGAACAGTAGATGTAAAAACAGTGCAGAGTCCATGTGTACGTGTTTTAAGAAAGAACCATGGTCAAACCGTTGAGCTTGAGTCTTAGGATAAGGGCTTGCAGAGCTGAAGCTAAGGACTAGGCTGTGAATGAGCACAAAGACAGGATAAATTCATATTTCATGTTTAGGTGTGATCTTGAAAAGACAAATGAACAAAGAATCAGGGGTTGGTGAATGAAGAAAAGCCAGGTCTTAAAATATCAGGTTAGATATGAACTAGGGTTTTCCAGGTGGCACTAGTGGTAAAGAACCCACCTGCCAATGCAGAACACATAAGTGAGGTGGGTTCAGTCCCTGGGTTGGAAATAGACTCTGGAGAAGGGCATGGCAACCCACTCCAGTATTCTTGCCTGGAGGATCCCATGGACAGAGGAGCCTGGCGGGCTGCAGTCTATGAACTGTATGGGTTGCAGAGTCGGACATGACTGAAGTGACTTAGCACGCATGCACGCAGATATTGAACTATACCAAAGTTTGAGTCAGCACTATGGACAGCTCCCAAGGATTCTGCCTGTTGCCATAGTATCTAAGAGGAGGTGACAAAGTAAAATGCATCTAGATACATCTAACAGGTGGGAAAAGTGAATGAATAAGCTAGTATTTAGGCAGTGAGGGAGAACGGTGACAAACAGGACATTACAGAACTTTTCAAATGGAGAAATGGAGCAGATACTAATCAACTCCAGCCAATTGGTTCTGCAGGAATGCAGGCTTCATGTTACTGGAGTTTCCAGAAATTAAAAATCAATTCCAGAGTTGCAGAAAATTCAGACATTTAAGATGACATCTTATAATTTTAATGATTTTGGCAACTGAAAATTAAAACAAAAACACAACTGTAAACACGGCTTTGACTCTCATTTCTTTAAGGCAGTTTTGGTTTCAAGTGAAAAAGGCTTCATCCTTGTTGACAATGAGTCTCTGGTGTTTTGTCAATGGCATATCTATTTATTTTACCCACTTCAGCCTGATATTTTAAAAATTGGATCGTGTTTTCCACTACTTGTACTCCTCAGTGGCTTCCAATTACATTCATAATAAACTAAGAGCTCCTAATATGGTTTTCAAGACTCTGAATGATGCTCTTTGCCTGCCTCTGCAACCTCGTCTTACCCTTTCTTCACCAGCTCACTATTTCTCAGATATGGTCGTCTTTTATTTCCTTGGACGTGCCAAATTTTTCCTACAGTAGAGTTTTATACATTTTAATTTCCTCCTCTTAAATAATTCCCTTTCTGCCTGTGTCCACTAAGTGGCTCATTCTTTCATTCAATAATCATCTTAAACATTATGTTCTCTAAGAGGCTCCCACTGATCATCTAATCTAACTGGTCCTCCAGGTTGCTCTATCATAGGCTCCTCTTTATTCATACCATAAGCTGAATGGAATTTGAGCTTTTAAAAATTACTTGTTTCCATGTTAATTATCTGTCTGAACTCATTTGATTTTAAGCCAGCATAAGGGTAGGAAACATGTCTATGTTGATCACTGACAAAACTTAGATGTCTAATACACAGTAGACATTAATAAGTATGAATGAATAGATCATTGCATAAGAGGACTTGAAAGATTTGTGTTTTTCATATGTTGATATGGCACTGAATTCTTTGGGCCTATATCATCTAGAGCAGTGTTTCTCAAATTTAAGTGAGGTGTTTGCCTCATTAATTAAAAATTATATTGATGGCCATTCAGTACACTTTAAGTTATTTTTATTACATTAAATGTATATATATATATATAATATAGAAAAATATATAATAAAATATATATTGGTATAAATGTCTCTTGTTTATAGCTTTTATAAAGTTATACAATTTGCTTAAAAATTAAGTTACAAACCAACCTATATAAAAGCAGTTCAGTTCAAATGAATAATATTTATTTATGTTATAGGTAATATTTTGTGACATAAAATTTCCTCAGATGAAATATGAAATGTTTCTGTACTTTTTTCCATAATACATATGCAGATAGTACCTGTTCACATAAGTATATTAAATAGAATTAATAATTTCTGGTTTTGTTTGTTAATAGACGTATTTGACCTTATACTTAACCAAATCCTTCTAGAAACTCTAAAATGTTAAATTTAATTATGTATCATTCCAAAATTTTTTCACTTGAAAATAAAGGCAGTGTTACTGAAAACTACTTTATTTTATGTGAACTAGTTGGAATTGGGAAGAGATAAATTTCTCATTGCACATTTGCTATTTATTCTTGCTGTGAATGAGTTGTTGCAATAATGGTATGCTCAGAGCTGGGATTTCTGTAATACATCTGCCAGCAAAATAAAATGTCTTCTTACTGCTGAGACACGACTACTTTTGAGTTTTCAAAAGTCAGATGATTACTCCATTTTTCTCTGTTTGAACTAGCACAAACAATTTTTATTTGCTGCATGGTGATTTCATTTGACCTTTACTTTTAGTAAAGCAGATCATAATCAAAGCCAGAAATATTTGCTCCAAAATTTTGTGTCAATAATCAGTCATAAAGTCATCAGCAAGTTGCCCTAGAATTTGTCTACCTTCAAATATATAGACACATATACATATATACGCAAACCATATATTTTTATGTATAACATATATATGGATATGGGCTTCCCAGGTGGCTCAGTGGTAAAGAATTCGCCTGCCAAGGCAGGAGATGCCAGAGACATGGTTGTGATCCCTGGGTTGAGCAGATCCGCTGGAGGAGAAAGCAGCAACCCACTCCAGTATTATTGCCTGAAAAATCCCATGGACAGAGGAGTCTGGTGAGCTACAGTCCATGGGGTCACAAAGGATCAAACTGAGTGACTGAGCACACGTAAATGGGTTTATACATGTGTGTATGAATAAGACATTTAAAATTCTCAGTACTCTACCTCTTACTTAATTTAAGAAACAATATACTAGAAGACCAACTATGTTTCAACTCCCAGAATCCTGGGCACTGACTATGGTAGATGACATTCTAGACCATTCTTGAAACACAAAGGCTTAAAATAAAAATACAAAGAAGAAACTCTCTAGTAAATGCATTGTCTTTGAACTGACCTTTGGCCTGGGGAAGGGCCAATAGTTCTGGGAGCACCATTCATGGGGTTTTCTGGAATTGTGCTTCAGGAGATTCCATTTGCATAAATATCAATACACTATGAGTAGCACCTCCTAGAGCTGTTTAAGGCGGGCCTGGTTCATTCAGCAGTGAGAACATGCTCAACCCTTTATCCACCTCTGTGGGCCTAGGTCCATAGAGAGAAATGCACACGTTTCCCATTCTAGCTCTCACAGCCAACCATTTGCTTTGGTATTAGTTTAAAAGAGATATTCACATTCTGAACATTAGTTTTGTGTATAATGAATCTTTTATCCCAGAGAGTAATGAAGGCAGAACAGCAGGCTGTAGTTTGCTTTCTGTGGGGAGAGGTGACGGGTGGTCAGCATCACCTGTGCTTCTGTCATATGCTAACCTGGATTGAAGGGTCTGTGTGGTGTTTCAGGTTCTATATCTATAGCTGGTTCTAGAGCAAGTCTAAATCAAGAAGAACAGACGTGTCTTTTTTTTAGGGGAATGGAATGATCCTCTTGCATCTGATATTGGGTGTTCCTTTGCGTGGAAATGAGAACCTTTGCTCCACAGTCACATATATACTACATGTAATTAAGAAAATAATGGCTTCCTCATATCCAAAGTGAAAAAGCGAAAGCCTTAAGCTTTAGGTTTATTCATAGTTTGGCTTTACAACAATTCTTATTTCCTATTGCTATTGATCATAGCCCATGTGATTATTGCATGAGTACTTTCTTGCCTTTGCCACCAAAGAAACTCATACAGTTGCCTCTGTGTGTGTGTGTGTGTGTGTGTGTGTGTGTATGTATTTTTTCTATCTGGAATGTCTTTCAGCTTCCTTTCAATTAACCCAGATACTATATTTCTGTAAGCTCTACCTTAACCACACTTCTACTTGTTGGCAATTGACACTGCAATGATCACTCTTTGGTGTGAATCATTTTCATTGTTTACGTATGCAGCTTATAACATTAATTCACCCCTGTATTTTAGGAGTCGTTTCTCCTTCTATTATGTGTATGTCAATTGAATTGATGTTTGCTAAATATCTATTTATGAATGATTTCATTTTAGCATCTCAAGGAAATATAACCACATGAAATACATTCTGCCCATAAGGGATTCATAGGCTACTAAGAGAAATAAGATATTTCACATGCAACCATTATGTAAATTTTTGTTTGTTTGTTTATTTGACTTTGTTTGCTTTAAGAACAAGTAAGTTACCTATAAAGGGCAATAGGAATTTAAAGAATGAGGGATTACAAGTAGTGATGGTATGTGAATCCTGATGAAGGAGGTTAGGGTTTCTCAAGTGGCGCAGGTGGTAATGAATCTGCCTGCCAAGGCAGGAGCTGCAGGAGACACAGGCTTGATCGGTGGGTTGGGAAGATCCCCTGGAGGAGGAAATGGCAACCCACTCCAGTATTCTTGCCTGGAAAATTCTATGGACAGAAGAGCCTGGTGGACTACAGTCCATGGGGTCGCCAAGAGTTGAACATGACTGAGCACATAGAGGTCTGATGAAGGAAGTAGCATTTGAACTGGGCTTTGAAACATAGGCAGATTTTTGCAGGCAAAAATGGAGAATCCTTGGAGGAAGAATAACAAGAACAAAAGGATCTAAGTGGCTATATGTGAGGAGAGCAGAGAATAATGAGGTGCCTAAAAATGAAGGACTGCAGGTTCCTTGGCTGTTAAGAGCTTATAAAAATGAGTAGTAGATGAGACAGGAAGCATAAATTGCAGCCAGGCTGTACAAGACAATAAATCTTATTCTAAAGTCTTTATTCTTTAGACAATGGAAAGTTGAAAACTTTGAACATGGAAATGAGTCACTCAGTGCTTTACCATGCACATTTTGTCTTTCCAGCCAGGTTGGATGCTATTCTTTTAGGAAATCATATTTTGTAAATAATGAAGAATTTATGAAGCTCTTTCCCATTATCTCATGTCATTCTATTGACAGATTTTTTTTTTTGATTATTGAAGTATAGTTGATTTACATTGCTATGTTAGTTTCTGGTGTATGGCACAGTGACTCAGTTATATATTTGTGCGTGCTGAGTCACTTCAGTTGTGTCTAAGTCTTTGTGACACTATGCACTGTAAGCTGCCAGGCTCCTCTATCCATGGGATTCTCCAGGCAAGAATACTGGAGTGAGTTGCCATGTCCTCTTCCAGGGGATTTTCCTGACTCAGAGATTGAACCTGTGTCTCTTATGTCTTCTGCGTTGGTAGGCGGGTTCTATACCACTGGCACCATATGTATATATTCTTCTTCATTTTCTTTTCCATCCTGTTTATTACAAGATATTGAATATAGTTCCCGGGACAATACAGTAGGACCTTATTTGCTTTATATATAGTAATATATATCTGCTAATCCCCTAATCGTAATTTATCCCTCCCCCATTCACTTTCCCTTTTGGTAACCAAGTTTATTTTGTGAGTCTGTTTCTGTTTTGTTAAAAAATTCATTTGTATCTTGTTTAAATTCCCTATGCAAGTGTCAGCCTATGACATTTGTCTTCTCTGACTTGCTTCACTTTCTGTGATAATCTCTAGGCCTAGCCGTGTTGCTGCAGATGACATTATTTTCATTCTCTTTTATGGCTGAGTAGTGTTTCTTTGTGTGTGTGTGCACATCTTCTTTATCAACTATTAATAACTTTGGGAAATTATCCTTTTCTTTTACTGCTGAGGGGAAGAGTCTCAGAAAGTTGTAGTAATCTGCAAATAGTCACAGGCTACAAGGAACAGAGTCAGGAATTTAACCATATCTTAAGATTCATATGCCACACTTTTCTTCTTTGCAGTGGTACCTGTCCTCTTCTCAGTGTAGTTTTTCAACTTCCATTAAATGAGGATCCATAGATCCTCAAAAATTATGTAGTATATAAATATGTTTATTTATTTTTTTGCACATGCATTTTGCTTAGTTCTGGTTCCTAAAACACTAAGGATGCAATATCTTCTGTTACTGAGGTTCAAGACCCAAATTAGGAAACCCATAATGATCCCCTATAATGAGGCGCAGTGTTCTTACCATTCTCAGCAGTGGTGAGGTTAGTATGTGATAATGATATAGCATTCAACTCTTGGACCCAGGAGACCCCATTAGTTGCAGCTTCTAAAACCATCCTACCTTCTTCAGATGGCCTCTTTGCCTCTTCATAATTAAACAAGTAAAAATATGCTTAGCAGACTCTAAGGTTTATTTTCTTGGTCTCCGATGAGTATAGACTCTGAGAACAATTGAGCATCACACAAAATGAAGTGGTAGAGGTGCTTTTGACTAGAATTTACAGAAAATATAACTCAGTGTAGCTTAAGTGCCAAGAAGGTTATCTGGCTTGTTTTCCTGAAAAATCCAGAAGTAGACTATATTTCAGTGCTGGTTGGCCTAGTGATATATAACTCTCTCATCAGGAGCTTGACTTCTCATTTCTTGCTCAGATGGGCAAGACATCTGCAGTCTTCATTCTTAGGCTGATTCCACCTGTGGTTGTAGATGGGGTATAGATAGGATGCTGCCTGAAGCAAACTGGAACTTTATCCAGTTTGTGTATAACTGAAAAAAATTAAAAAAAAATCTCTGTGACTGGAGAATTTTTATTCATTAATTGCTATAGACTTAGTTTATCTTAAGCAAACTTAAATGGGTAGGATTACCTTGACTGATAGAGGTTATTAGGATTTATCCCTAAGCTGGAGGATAATGGTAAATCCTGTCAAAACAAAATTTTTGCTCTCCAGTTAATAGTGAAAGGAAAAACGAGTGTCTACTACACATCAGGATAAAAGATATTTTATAAGCAATCCAAGCCATTTATGCTTTTTTCTCATTTTAAAGAGGTTTTTTATTAAAAAAAAAAACTTATGTCAACATACGTTTATATGAAATTTGTTTTGGAGACTGCTGATGAAGTCATATTCAGCAAACCCTAGAGGCCTTTGAAGTGAAATTTCTTTTATATACGATATTCTGAATAAGAGAAGCAGTGAATGAAAAATTTCATCTGTCAGCATTATAGTTATTTCATTTTGGCAGGGAGGTTAAATTCATGTTGTTTTAGAAAAATAAATTAAGCATACAGAGCATGAAACAGTGCGGTTCTTCCCTGCTTAGATCTGACCAATTAGAATGCCATCTCCTTTGATTTAATTTTTAGTGGATATTGAAGTAATTAATCTGTATTAGCTCAACAAGTAGACGAAGAAAATACGTTGATCAATCAATAGCAGTTGGAAAATGTCAAAAGAGCAACTTATTTGGAGTCCCTTCTAAGAAATGAATGACTTAAAAAAGCAAACAAACATAAAGCACATTACATACGCCGTAACTCTGGATGGCCTTTGCTCTGTCTCATATTGCTGGTGTCAGCACTTTGGGTAGAAACTTTTTATGTTGGTTTTGTTCAGGGAGTTTGGAAGAGCTTGTAATGTTTCCCTATTATGACATGTTTGCTTTCTGTATGTAGTAATTATTCCACTAAATTGTCAACATCACCTTAAAAATACCTTATTCTTTTGTTGTTTCTATACATGGAAGCCCTATTTACCTCAGATTCCTCTTGGAAGAGAGGACTATCTTCTCTATTAACCAGCATATACTTTTTTCCATTAGTGAGCACAGAAATCATATCATTTCTACACTGAGTGACTTACTGGGATCAGTTATGGACTCTCAAACTGACATTCAACATGTTAATTGTTTCTGGAGAAGAAGGAAGGAATTTAATGTTGAGATTTATAGTATGATCATACCAAGTGGAATGTTAGGATCCCATGGTACTGGTTTTATCAAAGAAAGAATGGATGTTACAGACAAGGGTGAGAAGAACGTTGAGGTTCTTTTGCAAAGTCTCATTATTATTTATTTCCTCTATTCTGTTTCTCTCATTATCAGCATTTAGCACTAAAATTGTTTTAGTTGGAGCATCACTAGATTTTCGATCTCTTTTCTTTATACTCAGCAATTCTACTTGCTTGTGCCAACTGATTGTTCCCAGAGTACTGATGTGCTCTCTGCTTTTATCTTTTCACTTTCTGTATGACAATCCAGAAAATCTTTATCCCTTTTCCCAATCCAAATTCTTTCTTTTAAACCCAGGCTGGCTTGTACTTGTGCTGCAAACCCTTCCCCAATACTCAAGGCTATTTTCTAAATTTATATGCTATCCTTTTTAGAGTCTTTATCACTCATAATTTTTATTTTTTAAGTTCATCCATCTTTCTTTTTATGGCAGAAAGTGAAGAGGCACTAAAAAGCCTCTTGATGAAAGTGAAAGAGGAGAGTGAAAAAGTTGGCTTAAAACTCAACATTCAGAAAACGAAGATCATGGCATTGGTCCCATCACTTCATGGGAAATAGATGGGGAAACAGTAGAAACAGTGTCAGACTTTATTTTTTTGGGCTCCAAAATCACTGCAGATGGTGACTGCAGCCATGAAATTAAAAGACGCTTACTCCTTGGAAGAAAAGTTATGAGCAACCTAGATAGCATATTCAGAAGCAGAGACATTACTTTGCTGACTAAGGTCTGTCTAGTCAAGGCTATGGTTTTTCCAGTGGTCATGTATGGATGTGAGAGTTGGACTGTGAAGAAGGCTGAGTGCCGAAGAATTGATGCTTTAGAACTGTGGTGTTGGAGAAGACTCTTGAGAGTCTCTTGGACTGCAAGGAGATCCAACCAGTCCTTTCTAAAGGAGATCAACCCTGGGATTTCTTTGGAAGGAATGATGCTAAAGCTGAAGCTCCAATACTTTGGCCACCTCAGGCGAAGAGTTGACTCATTGGAAAAGACTTTTATGCTGGAAGGGATTGGGGACAGGAAGAGAAGGGGGTGACCAAGGATGAAATGGCTGGATGGCATCACGGACTCGATGGACATGAGTCTGAGTGAACTCCAGGAGTTGGTGATGGACAGGGAGGCCTGGCATGCTGCAATTCATGGGGTCGCAAAGAGTCAGACACGACTGAGTGACTGAACTGATACACCTTAATATTCTAGGAGGTGGGGAGGTAATTTAGATTTTTCAGTCCCTGAACTGAACACATACACCCAGGAGGCAGTCAATTAAAATGGACTGAATGAAGCAGGCAGCATTATTATGAAAACATAAAACATGATTTTGTTTAATCAGACTAGGTTAATAGATTTATTCTATTTTCCTCTCCATCTTACACAAACCCACCATTCAGGAGCAAGGAATATGCCTTTATTTGTTTTGGTTTATTAGTGGGAGACGGGTGAGTTTGTAGACTTTTCTTCATGTATCATTTTGTTTGATGAACAAGAAACTAGGTAATGCTTACTGTCTCCCAGGTTTTTTTGAGTTGGACAACTGAAATAAAGAAGTTGACTAAATCAGTGTTGCTAAGAGTTCACTGACCTTACTGTCTATATATTGCAGTAACATCTGACCCAGATAGAGGCTGGGACTTTTGGCAGATAGTTGTCTCTCGGGGACTCATCCTACAGTTCTTTCTCTCAAAGCTACTGATGTCTGCTGGAAGGATGAGGGTGCTGGACGCCAAATGTAGGCTGAACTGTGTGGTTTCCAGTGGCCTCCTTTATTATGAGGAGAGGAAGGGAGACACGGGCATATTGCCTGTGCAAAAGGGAATTCATTTTCTGTATCCAGTAAAAGAGGAACTGGAAAGGGAGCAGGGTTGAGCTGTAGATGAGAACACAAGTGCATGACATTTTGGTTTTTGTTTTCCAGGCTTTTGCATGGATTTAAATTTTTTTAGAGCGTACTTGCTTTACCATAGTGTGTTCGTGTCTNATGTTCTTTTGATGAATTTGTGCGGGAGAAAGTGGTCTCTCCGTCCTATTCCTCCGCCATCTTGAAAACCCCCCCTCGGCAGGCAGATTCTTATCCACTGCACCACCATGGAAGGCCAAAACCCTCAGATTTCGGACTCAGTTACAGGAGAATGTGTAAGGATTCAGCTGGGTAGCCCCATCCCCAGGCACCTCATTGACTGGCTTCCCACCCATGTCTGTCCCCGCCTGTGGGATTTTCCAGGCAAGAGTACTGGAGTGGGGTGCCATTGCCTTCTCCGTCCATGTCTTATATACTCGTATATACTTATATACTTGTATAAAAGTTGGTATTTGAGTTTGTGACTCTCCAGAATGAGCCACTTGTATGTACTTGGTGTCCTCACTGAATCCCAAATCCAGTAGCCTGAAGGCATAGAAATTCTTTGTGAATCTCTTTTGAATTTTCAGTTCAAATGCATTTTCTGGGAAAGTTTTGCTATGTGTTAAGTATAGGATATTGGCCTGGGAGCCAGAAGATCTGTTTTCTAGTTCTCACTCTGCTATTACCCAGCAATAAAGCATTGGGCATGAGCACAGGATGCCCATCTTTTAGAAAAGTACATAATCATTAAAGGTCTTTTTAGCTTTTGTTTCTCTGAACTTATAATCATCTACTTCTATGAATTTACAGTCATGTGGTCTTTTAAATTAAAACTCTGTGTAGCTGTTTACTGACACTTAGTAAATAGTTTACCAGTGAATGCTTCTTACTTAAGGAAGGTACATATTTGCAACATAACCTGTGCTTTTTCCTTTCTTTACAGAGCTCTGGGTGTTCTACTCACCCAGGAGGCGCCCAATCTGACTAAATTAATACTCTGCTGCCATCGTGTGGCTACTTCTAGGTATTGCAAGCCAGAAACAAAACAAATCCAGAAATTACAGGGTCATAGCCTTAGAGGCAGAGAAGGCGATGGCACCCACCTCCAGTACTCTTGCCTGGAAAATCCCATGGACGGGGGAGCCTGGTAGGCTGCAGTCATGGGGTCGCGAACAGTTGGACACGACTGAGCGACTTCCCTTTCACTTTTCACTTTCATGCACTGGAGAAGGAAATGGCAACCCACTCCAGTGTTCTTGCCTGGAGAATCCCAGGGACGGCGGAGCCTGGTGGGCTGCCGTCTGTGGGGTCGCACAGAGTCAGACACGACTGAAGCGACTTAGCAGCAGCAGCAGCCTTAGAGGTGAAAGATCCCCCAGAATTCATATGCTTATTTGGTTGTAATCATGGATTGAACTGAGGTGAGACAGAAATTGATCGATGATACAGAAGCCCTCAGGGGCCGCGCTGTTCCTCCTTCAGGAGGGGGGCTTTGGTAATGGAAGTATGTTTGGTCTCACTCTGGACGGATGCGCATGGCGTGTTGTGCCCTGGTGCTGGGCTCTTGTGCATGAGTGAAGTTATCAGTGCTAGATTTTGTCTCTGAGTGCACATATGTGGGTTCAGATATCTGTTTCAGGGATCCTCAGAACTACCTACACGTTCTGTGATTTGCTAGAAAGACACAGGGTATGTGTTACGTGTTGCATATGGTTGCGTGTCGCGTATGCATGCTCAGCTGTGTCCGACTCTTTGCAGTCCCATGGACTGTAGCCCCCGAGGCTCTTTTGTCCATGGGATTCTCCAGGCAAGAATACTGGAGTGGGTTGCCATTTCCTTCTCCAGGAGATCCTTCCAACCCAGGGATTGAACCCACGTCTCCTGCAGCTCTTGCATGGCAAGCGGATTCTTTACCACTGAGCCACCTGGGAAGGCTGCCTGTGGTTGTCCTCACCACCAAAGTTTATGCAGGGAAAGGCGCAAGGTAGGATCTAAGCAGGCAAAGACAAGGTGGAGTCTGTAGAAATCTGTGCATAGGCTCTGGTACCCTCTCTGTCCTCTAAGGGAACACAAGTGTGCTTCTTTCTAAGCAGAGAAAATCACAGTACCATGTTGCCATGTTTCTGCCCAGACAAGTCCATTCCAGACTTGGTACCCAGGGATTTTATTGTGGGGCTGGTCAATAGGCCCCGTCTTTGGAGCAACTACCGAGACTCTAGACTTCCTGGAAGGGATTAGGTGTTCAACGTAAATCACACTGTGTCTGTGCACAGTGAACCACCATTATCAGTTAGAGAACAGAAGAAATCCTCCAAAAGCCAAGTTCCTGGATGCCAGCCGAAGGCCGGCCTTTCCAGAGACAGCAGCCTTGGGCTTGTTTTATTAACACTTTCTCTACAGTGCCCCAAGCAGAAACGGCCTAGCCAAGATTGCTGCGACCGAAGCTGAGTGCAGAGTCTTGGGTTTATTTTATTGATTTTGTCGTAGAACCTTGGGGCTTCCCTGGTGGCTCAGTGTAAAGAATCCACCTACCAAGGCAGGAGGCACAAGTTTAATCCCTGAGTTGGGAAGATCCCCTGCAAACGGAGATGCAACCCACTCCATATTCTTGCCTGGGAAATCCTATGGACAGCAGAGCTGGCGAGTTACAATCCATGTGGTCTCAGAAAAGTTGGACACAACTTAGTGACTACACAACAACAACAAACCTACAATGAGTCGATAGGATGATATAATCATTGGCTACAGACAATACAGAAGAGAGAGAGAATACAGAGGTGTGGTTAGAAGCCTGATTCCAAAATAACTGTTGTATAGTTCAGATGCTTTTTAACAATTATTTCTCTAGCTTTCAGAAAGTTTGTTCTCTGACTTCCCTCAGATCTGTGAGACTATGAATTTCTTAAGGGCAGGAACCATATTTCACATTCTGTGGTTCCTACATGCTTGGCTTTGTGCCAGTCATCACTCATAGAATCTCATGTATTTGCAGGATCTATACATGTTAATTCTCAGCTTCTGCTTGCATTGTTTGTATATTTATATGATATTTTTTAAAACTGGGGATTTTTGGAAGGTATTTAAGTCTATCTCTGTTGCCAGGCTGAGTATTTCTTTGAGAAATTCAGATTTTCAGCAGACTCAAATCAGAGAACTCAGGTATGCCCTCTTAAGGCATTACCAGCTAGCTAACCAGCTAATTGCTTTATCTTAACAGAAAGTTCCAGAAGGGAAAAGTTCCCCTGTAGCCTTTAATGAATAACTGGGACTTTTTGCCTAGCTTTATTGAGATATAATTGTCATAACATTGTGTAAGTTTAAGATGTACAGTGTGTTGATTTTATATACTTTATGTTGCAAATACTTAGCACCATAGAGTTAGCTGACCCCTCCCTACTGTCACATAATTACCATTGCTTTTTTGTGATGAGAACATTTATGATCTTCTCTCTTAACAACTTTGAAGTATATAATATTAGTAGTATTATCTATAACCACGATGCTCTACAGTAGAGCCCCAGAACTTTTTCATTTTATAACTAGAAGTTGATATCTTTAACTGGGACTTAATCTGTTTGAATTTAGAGGCTCAAAAGGAGCTTGCATTAATATAAACCAAATATTAATATACCCAGAAATGCTATTATATTATGTTAAGTCAAAGTTGTAATATGCCATATTAATTCTTATATATGCAATGTCTAATAAGGAAAGCCATAACAAAAATCACTGGAGATGTCTTTTTTCTCATTAACCTCAGAACTATGAAAATGAGCTAGAAACTGTGTCTTTTTTGTTTTGCACTTATGCTTTACTCTTTCAGCCACAGGACGTTTCTCTTCTTCACATCTAGACCTGAGAGGTGTTTTCAGCAGCCCCTGTCTCCCCTTCCACACCTCTCCCTCTTTCTTTAACACATTCAGACAGGCTTGTCCCCTCTGTTCCCAGTCCGCTGGAGAGAGCTGTGATCGAGACATGGACAGCAGAGATTTCTCTCTGCTAAAAGGAAGCAACAGACAGATGCATAGTAGCTGCTCTGGTTAAAGCAAGTCAGGGATCTAAAGCTCTACTCCCAGGCTCTTTTCCCTCTGCCGTAATGCTTTCCAGGGATTCATTATCAGGCCTACAGCTTCTAGCAGCAGAGTCCAGAAGCCCCATCCAGGTTAGAGTCAGCCACCGTGTTGGCCTGAGAAGATGGCTCATGTTTGCTGGAAACTGGTGACGTTGCTTACTTGGATGAGTAGGTACACCTGAAGAGTTCATTCCCCAAAGGTAAGACAATAGCCAGCCTTCTCAGTTAATGGGCACAAGGTTTGCTTTCCCACTATGGAGAGTACTGATAATTCCAAGAGGAAGACAACAGCAACCACACAGAGCCTGCCACTCAGAGTGACATCTTGAAACAATGTGGTCTCTCTACTCTTTGTGATGTTGTGTCCCCTGTATTCCTGGGGCTTTATTATTACAGTTTTATGGCTGGCCTCTTTTCATTTAAGACAATAGCATGGGCATAATATCATGTTTTCACGAACTCATCATATGCCTTATTTTTCATGCCCCTGTAGGCTTTTTATAAGCCATTATAACTGTGGGTTTTGTAAAATGCTTCTCTTATATGGTTGGCTATTTAAATTGTTTACATTTAAAAGGCAATTAAGTAGATCATTAATACATATCACTATCATGTACAATGTTGTACATAAAGTTCTTAATTTTTTTTTTTTTTTTGCTTAAGGCTATCTCCCCTATAGAGAGCTTCCCTGGTGGATCAGATGGTAAAGCATCTGCCTGCAATGTAGGAGACCCAGGTTTGATACCTGGGTCAGGAAGATCCCTTGGCGAAGGAAATGGCAACCCACTCTAGTATTCTTGCCTGGAGAATTCCATGGACAGAGGAGCCTGGTGGGCTATAGTCCAAGGGGTCACAAAGAATTGAAGATGACTGAGTGACTCACACTTTCATTTTCACTTTTGTCTCCTACATGGACTCCTAGATCAAAAGTCAGGGACCATTGTGTTTAATGCCCGAACTCTTCCATTAGAGAAACTTGGTAATACCTTCTCCACTAGACAGATCCTTGTCACAACCTCTGTCAAGAGCAATCTGTATTCCCATAGTTTTGTTAATGTTAGGAATTCTTATTAATTACAATATATGTTAGTTATATCTTTTTTTATGTACATTCTGTTGGTGACTAGTGAATTTTAAAAATAGATCTTTTCTATTTTAAAACAAAACAAAGCCATGTTTTTATTTAATGTTTTCCCTTATTGTTCAATAGTCTTTAAAGTTGTTTATTTTAAATATTTCACACACTTAGATATTTGAGTCAGATATTTGGAAACTGAATTCAGTTATAATCTCTGTTTTATGCATTATAGGAATGAAAATATAATTCTTTAAGAAATGAGAAACCATATGGTATAAAAATATTGGCTAGAATTTGGTAGATACAAGCTTGTAATTTCCTTTAAGAATAAAATATAATTTAATCACTATTACTCCTTCACAGGAATTGTTTTTCTTTTATTTTAGGATATTTAATAGAATCTGTGTATGTTCTGTAGGGGCCTCGCAGGTGGTGCAGTGGTGAAGAATCCGCCTCCGAATGGAGGAGACACAAGACACTTGGGTTTGATGCTGGGGGGGAAGATTCCCCTGGAGAAGGAAATAGCAGCCTACTTCCTTATTCTTGTCTGGAAAATTCCATGGACAGAGGAGCCTGGCAGGCTACAGTCCATGGGGTTGCAAAGAGGCATGCATGACTGAGCGCTCACTCACTCACTCACTTGTTCTATAATACTGATTACTTTTGATATCATGATGCCAGTGTTTTCGATTGTCACTATAAATTCGGCAGATGTGTTCTAGGAAAATTCTGCTTATGTTTTCTTTGAGGTCAGGCCTGTGATTTGTGAATTGGAAAGATGCATGTGGGTCATGCTTTTGGCATGTCTTCAATTCTTAAAAGGTATCCCTGCCAGTGGAATCCACACTGCATTTGTTATTTATAAATATTACATGATTTACAGTGCATATCCAAAGAAATATCCTTTTGTTTATATGATTGCATTTTCCAGGTAAGCTTCAACCTATGAAAAAAATATGTCCTTCATGCTGTGTGTTTTATCATACTGATGTCATTAAGCTTCTTGGGGCAGAGATCATAGCTTATTGATTTTTTGACTGCTCTATCTCTGACCTGTGAAAGTGAAAGTTGCTTAGTCGTGTCTGACTTGTTGCAACCCTATGGACAGTATAGTCACTGGATTCTCCAGGCCAGAATACTGGAATGGATAGCCTTTCCCTTCTCCAGGGGATCTTCCCAACCCAGGGATTGAACCCACTTCTCCCACATTGCAGGTGTATTCTTTACCAACTGAGCCACAAGGGAATCCCGAGAATACTGGAGCGGGTAGCCTATCCTTTCTCCAGCAGATCTTCCCAACCCAGGAATCAAACCAGGGTCTCCTGCATTGCAGGCGAATTGTTTACCAACTGAGCTATAAGGGAAGCTCTTACCTATGTCACTTAAACTCTGAAACATACCCAGTGTTTAATAAACATATGTACTTTGGTTGAAAAGGAAAGGTTAGTAGCAGCACTAATTGGTTGGAGGTACGCAGGAATTTTGGAGAAGGCAATGGCACCCCACTCCAGTACTCTTGCCTGGAAAATCCCACGGATGGAGGAGCCTGGTAGGCTGCAGTCCGTGGGGTCTCACAGAGTTGGACTGAAGCAACTGAAATGACTTAGCAGCAGCAGCAGCAGCAGCACGCAGGAATTTAAATACTTGGCTTCTTAGCCAATTTGGTTCAGATGATTCAGGGAAATTCATTTCATCTCTCTGAGCTTTATAAACCTTGCCTTGACTACGTTAAAGTGCTCTAACAAGAAGGAAGTTAAATAATTGATGGGAAAGAAATTGCCAACTATAAAATATTTTCTAAATGCAAGGTGGGTATTTTTTAAGTAAGAAAAAAAATGCTTGTGCTCATGCTAAGTTGCTTCAGTCTGCCAGGCTCCTCTGTCCATAGGATTCTCCAGGCAAGAATACTGCCATTTCCTCCTCTGGGGCATTTTCCCCACCAAGGGATTGAACTCGCATCTTTTATGTCTCCTATGTAGGCAAGCGGGTTCTTTACCCCTAGCATCACCAATAGTACTTTTCAAACGTTAAGGAAGGATGGAAAGAAATTCCTTTCCAGTTCCCTCTGCCTTTTATATTAGATTCAACAACCCTTTTTGATCACTGCACTGGTCACAGAGGGTGGTAGAAAGATTCCACAGACTTGAAAGGCATAGGCTCTGAATTCAGAAAGGCCCGAATCCAGTGGGAGAGGCTGTGCTGTTACTATAAATACAGGGTTGGGGATCATGGGAAAGTGATGACTATGGAGACTCAGAGGGAAGATCCAGCACCTCTGAGGAGCTTGCTGGACGCAGGGCATGCCCCCCACTTTGGGGTCTAGGATTGGTAGATTTATGCACTTATTTCTTTGAGGCTGGATCCTCGAAAGCCTGGTACACGAGTCTTTTATTCCCTGACATTTTTCATGTTGAGTTTTAGTGATCATATTGGCCATGTTGCATATTTGTGTGTCATTTGTTATTAAAATATAGAACATATGTAAAAATTAATGTAGCACATATATAAAATTGAAGGCAAGAGGCAAAGGGGATGACAGAGGATGAGATGGTTGGATGGCATCACCGACTTGATGGACGTGAGTCTGGGCAAGTTCCAGGAGTTGGTGAAGGACAGGGAAGCCTGGTGTGCTGTGGTCCATGGGGTCTCAAAGAGTCGGACATGACTGAGCAACTGAACAACAACAACAAAAAGCTGCTTTGGGGGGAGAAGCGTTTGTAAGCAGATACTATGATTATCAACTGGATGAAATAGAAGGAATCAAAGAGTTTTAATCCAGAAAACTTCTATTTCATCCAGTTGATAATCATAGTATCTGCTTACAAACGCTTCTCCCCCCAAAGCAGCTTTTTGTTGTTATTGTTCAGTTGCTCAGTCATGTCTGACTCTTTGAGACCCCATGGACCACAGCACACCAGGCTTCCCTGTCCTTCACCAACTCCTGGAACTTGCCCAGACTCACGTCCATCAAGTCGGTGATGCCATCCAACCATCTCATCCTCTGTCATCCCCTTTGCCTCTTGCCTTCAATTTTATATATGTGCTACATTAATTTTTACATATGTTCTATATTTTAATAACAAATGACACACAAATATGCAACATGGCCAATATGATCACTAAAACTCAACATGAAAAATGTCAGGGAATAAAAGACTCGTGTACAGGCTTTCGAGGATCCAGCCTCAAAGAAATAAGTGCATAAATCTATATTTCATCCAGTTGATAATCATAGTATCTGCTTACAAACGCTTCTCCCCCCAAAGCAGCTTTTTGTTGTTATTGTTCAGTTGCTCAGTCATGTCTGACTCTTTGAGACCCCATGGACCACAGCACACCAGGCTTCCCTGTCCTTCACCAACTCCTGGAACTTGCCCAGACTCACGTCCATCGAGTCGGTGATGCCATCCAACCATCTCATCCTCTGTCATCCCCTTTGCCTCTTGCCTTCAATCTTTCCCAGCATCAGGGTCTTTTCAAATGAGTCAGTTCTTTGCATCAGGTGGCCAAAGTATTGGAGCTTCAGCTTCAGCATCAGTCCTTCCAATGAATATTCAAGACTGATTTCCTTTAGGATGGACTGATTGGATCTCCTTGCAGGCCAAGGGACTCTAAAGAGTCTTCGCTAGCACCACAGTTCAAAAGCATCAATTCTTCAGCACGCAGTCTTCTCTATGGTCCAACTCTCACATCTATACGTGACTACTAGAAAAACCATAGCTTTGACTCTGTGGACCTTTTTGGCAAAGTAATGTCTCTGCTTTTTAATACACTGTCTTGGTTTGCATTGACAAACTTTTATTCCAAGGAGGAAGTGTCTTAATTTTATAGTTGTATCCACCATCTGCAGTGATTTTTGGAGCCCAAGAAAATGAAGTCTTTCACTTTTTCCACTGTTTCCCCACCTATATGCCATGAAGCGATGGGACCGGATGCCATGATCTTCGTTTTCTGAATGTTGAGTTTTAAGCCAGCTTTTTCACTCTCCTCTTTCACTTTTATCAAGAGGCTCTTTAGTTCCTCTTCTCTCTCTGCCATAAGGGTGGTGTCATCTGCATATCTGAGGTTATTGATATTTCTCCCTGCAATCTTGATTCCAGCTTGTGCTTCATCCAGTCCAGCATTTTGCATGATGTACTCTGCATATAAGTTGAATAAGCAGAGTGACAATATACATACTTGACACACTCCTTTCCTAATGTGGAGCCAGTCCATTGTTCCATGTCTGGTTCTAACTGTTGCCTCTTGACTTGCATACAGGTTTCTTAGGAGGCAGGTAAGGTGGTCTGGTATTGCCATCTCTTAGAATTTTCCACAGTTTGTTGTGATCCACATAGTCAGGGCTTTAGCATAGTCAATAAAACAGATGTTTATCTGGAACTCTCCTGCTTCTTCGATCATCCACTGGATGTTGGCAATTTGGTTCTCTGCCTTTTCTAAATCCAGCTTGTACATTTGGAAGTTCTCTGTTCATGTACTGTTGAAGTCTAGCTTGGAGGATTTTGAGCATGACCTTGCTATCATGTGAAATGAGTACAATTAGGCAGTAGTTTGAACATTCTTTGGCATTGCCCTTATTTGGGATTGGAATAAAAACTGACCTTTTCCAGTCCTGTGGCCACGCTGAGTTTTCCAAATGTGCTGGCATATTGAGTGCAGCACTTTCACAGCACCATCTTTCAGGATTTGAAATAGCTCAACTGGAACTCCATCACTTCACTAGCTTTGTTCGTAGTGATGCTTCCTAAGGCCCATTTGACTTCACATTGCTGGCTGGCTGGCTCTACATGAGTGATCACACTATCATGGTTATCTGGGTCATTAAGATCTTTTTTGTATAGTTCTTCTGTGTATTCTTGCCACCTCTTCTTAATATCTTCTGCTTCTGTTAGGTCCATACCATTTCTGTCCTTTATCATGCCTGTCTTTGCATGGAAGCAGCTTTTACAGCTGCTATTTTGATGGCTCTAGGTTTTTGTATCATTGGCTATTTCCTATGGGTTTAAAATCCTTCTTTCCTACTTTAATTGTTTGCTCCAAAGCAAAATTGTAAAAAAAAAAAAAAAAAAAAAATTGTTCCTTGGTGGCCCAGTGGTAAAGAAACTGCTTGTCAATGCAGAAGATATGGGTTCAATCCCTGGGTCAGGAAGATCCCTTGGAGGAGGGCATGAAAACCCACTTCAGTATACTTGCCTGGAGAATTCCAAGAGCAGAAGGAACTGTTGAGCTACAGTCCATGGCGTTGCAAAAGAGTCAGATAGGACTTAGGAACTAAACAACAAGGATCTGTCGTAAGTTTATTGGAGGAATCTGCAATTTCCTGTTAAAATTCTAATCAGTTTAGCTGAAAAATCTCCTATCCCAGAGTGAGGGAGAGAAAACGCTGTCAACAGACTTCAGGGGTTGAAAGGAGAGAATGTGTTTTGTCTCCTGAGAGTGGTTTCCTTTGGTGAGGGTTCATGGCAACCATGTAGAGCTTGCCTCTTGGGAAAGGGAATATTGACAGTGATGCAGGAACAGCAGAGCAGAGGGACCTTATTGAACCTGGGAGATATGGGATGGCTATCAGGGCGGGAAATGCAGAGTTTATTACCATCAAGCCTCCATTTTTATTCTTAAGCTGGTTTTCCTCCCAGCATTCTGCTTTCCAGAACTGCCTATCACTGAATTATGCTTTCTCAGGAAACTGAATACACTAATTGTTAACCTAAGGAATCTAAGGTAACTGTGTTGCTGTCCCTCTAATTACATGGGTTAATTAAGAGTTTTAGAGTTGCTTAGAGCAATGATTCAGTTCTCCTAGGAACTTAAAGAAACCCCACTCTTCTTTGGTCAAGCATGACTTAGATCTGACTAGTAGATTGAAATTCTAATTTGTTATATAAGTAAGTGTTACCTGGATGACCCCACGTATGACTCAAATCAACTCTTGTAATCTGTAGGCCTCCTTTTCACATGCAGTTTATTTTACTCCTATGTTAGGAGGTAGAATTCTCTGCAGAGAAGGTTGTGGATTTTTTTGCCAGCCACATAGCCCAGCATGCCTGCATGTTTTTCAGTGGACATTCTGAGCTTTACTGTCATTCACCGAGCTCGGTACAGGCAGGTTTCTGAATTTGAAAAGAATTCTCTATATTTGCCCAATTTGGAGATGAGTGGGAGTAAATTTGTATTGGCCAAGTTGTTAGTGCAGTTTTCCTTTATGGAAAAGAAGAAAGTAAAACAACGAAGAAAGGATTGGAGCATTTTTTTTTCCTTTGCCTATATGACCAGCGATTTAATGTTTTCTTTTTTCATTAAGTCCATAATTGTCATCAAAGTATCCCCAGCACTCTCCAGCACCCAAGTAGAGTTGATTTCACCTTCTATCCCACCCACCCAGCTATTCCTTTTATTTCTGTTATTGCCATGTCATATGGTCATAAATGCTTTTGTGTCTCCTTATTCTACAGGACTTCAAGGTGAGATCTGACCTAGTTCATCTTTGTAGCTTTAATGTCTAACACAGGCTTCTTTGCACGGAAAGTGTTAAAGATTTTTTAAATGTTAAAACACATACACACAGATTATCTTTTCATGACTAGTAAGAATTTTTGAAAATATACAAATATGAGCGTCATGATATTTTAACCAATTTAGATGAAGGCACACACATTTTCAAAATTATTTATTTTTTTCTTTTGGGAACCATGCAATCATTCTAAAATTGGCTCTATTATTAATCTACTTTAACATTTGAATCACTGCACATGGCATGCCTAAGTGCAAGCCTCTTACAATATGGTGCCTTTTTTCTAAAACAAACAGGTTAAAAATGTGTCTGGTTCCCATGGGAACCAGGCCACAGAGACAGAAAAGATGAAATAAGATTCATAGTTTTGTGATTGTTGCTACTCTGTAGCGTTTTCCAAATCCTATTTTGAACATGGCATTCATATTTAGTAGGCATGAAACAACTTTATTTGACCAGCTTTTGTCTCCTAAATGCTCGGCAGTTTCTTTGAAATGGATGAGAATCAGAAACAGAAAATGCCAAATTTCGTGGCCTTGCCATTTAGCATTTGCAGCACAAATTGAGGCTTAATTTTTAGATCTGATGGGAAGTTCATTAGCTTAATGGAGTTAGTGAAACCAAGCAGCCACAGAATTTGAGAATTTAATTCTAAATGCCTACAGAATACACTGAATGGTGCTACAAAAATAAATACCACGGAGCCCCTGCCTGCATAGATTTTATGTCAGTAATCTAGGAGGGTGACAGGAGTTCATGTGTACCATGTCTTCCCACAGTGGTATTTCTGTTACTGCAGTGGTCTAACTGAGACCCCGGGATGCTTACTAAGCGTCCACAGTGGCTGAGACTTAGAGCGGACCCTGCAGGATGGGGACTTGCCTTCAGTCCTTGCCAGAGAAGAGGTCAGAGACTGGTCCGGAGGTGGGAACCTGAAATGAATTCTGATACAAACCAGACTCAGTAAGTGCTGGCTCGGCATGAGGAGAATGCACAATGCAATTAGAAAGGAACTCTGACTGGGGTGACCAGTCTGGCTCCTGGCATGGAGGAAGGGCTCAGGAAATCACTGTTCTCTAAATGAATTGTTAAAGAATAGTTTTTAATGTTTTATTAATCAAAAGTGGGAATAAAATAGATATCACTTTTAATGTATATAATTAGCCAGTGTTTTGGAAGAAAATGGTTCTTGCTGATGAAAACGCCTAGTGCTGAGAGAGGTAGAGATAAAGACGACAGAGAGAGTGAGTGAGAGAGATGAAGGAGGCAGAGAGGGAGAAAGGGTCACGTGGGTAAACTGTAAGGGTATATACAAAATGTTAAGTGTTAACGCTAGTTATCTTTGCTGCTGCTGCTGCTGCTAAGTCACGTCAGTCGTGTCTGACTCTATGTGGCCCCATAGACGGCAGCCCACCAGGCTCCCCCATCCCTGGGATTCTCCAGGCAAGAACACTGGAGTGGGGTGCCATTTCCTTCTCCAATGAATGAAAGTGAAAAGTGAAAGTGAAGTCGCTCAGTCGTGTCCGACTCTTAGTGACCCCATGGACCGCAGCCCACCAGGCTCCTCCGTCCATGGGATTTCCCAGGCAAGAGTACTGGAGTGCATTGCCATTGCCTTCTCTAGATGGTGAGATTTAAGTAATTTCATTTATTTTGTAAATGTATCCACTAAAATTTGTATAATAAGCATGTATCACACTTATAATAAGAACTATATCTTTTGAAAATATTTTAATGTATCTTTTAGAACTATCTAATTGTAATGAGACTCTATCTGCTAGTTCTGCTTGGAAGCATGCTTCTGGTTGAGATATCCCTAAGTCTCGGCCAACCTTCTGTCTCCTAAGTCCAAGTGTGCCCCGATCCATAGTTGAATGAATTTGGTTTTCCAGATTATTTTATACATAGCCCTTGAAAGCAGAGATGAAGAACTAGATTGATCTGTAGCATGATAATAATGCATCTGTAATTTTAGAGCACAATTAAATGTAAATATTCTGTCTTATTAGAGACAGAATTTGGTTGTGAACCTGTAGTGTCTCTTTTATAATTGAGTTTACAGTGGATTGTCTGGTTATATGCTAGACATCTTCAGAGTTTCAACTGATCTTTTCTCTATAGTGACATCGTCCCCTTAGATCTGCAGTAGTGAACCAACAGTGCCATTTCTTTCTTTTCTTTATTTTACTTATTTACTTTTGTCTTTTGGCTGCATTACAGCATGTGGGATCTTAGTTCCCCAACTAGGGATTGAAACTGCATCCCCTGGCACTAGAAGCACAGCGACTTAACGACCGGACGGCAAGGGAAACCCAGTGCCGTTTCTTAACGTGGTGAAGTCCTGGCTACTGGCGGATGCTCTCATTGTTTTTACTTTCCTAACCGTATAATAAGGGGTTGGACTACGTAGTCTTGTGCACGTGCCTTTCACGCTTTGCTTTGTTTCTGTCTTACTGCCTCTCAAGGAAATGCTCTCACTTTTTCTGTTGACTCTGAAATGCAGCATCCCTTTAAATCCCCCATCACTGTTGAGCCTTGTTTCTTTTTAACCACCTAAAGTAGATCTTTTATTTGTGAACTTTTGCGTTTTTTTTCCTCCTTCTGCTAAACAATCCATTGTTTTTTCTTTATGGCTCTCTCTCTTTTTGAGTGCCTAATGTTCCTAGACTACATTTGCACCAGGTACTCTCTATGTTCATTTCAGTCTAATGATGATACAGAAAAATATCTATATTTTCATGTGAGAACTATGGAATTAGAACATGCAAGCCTTTCTTGTTCAGAGAAATGTGGATATGTCCATATTTATCTTTTTTGACAAATTTTGATTAGAAAAGAAATTATAGACCAAGAATATTGCACACAGAGAACAAAATCTCCTTGGTTCTAAAGATGTATTTCTTATACAGATGTCATATTGTTCTTTTAGAAAAATACCTTGAGCTGATAAAGAAATGAAATTTAATCCAAAATTAGTTAAATTGGATATAAGCAAGTGGATTTGGTTAACTGACTAATCAAGACAAAGATAAATATGAGTGTGTGACTGGGAGACTAATATCGGGGTACATTACAGTGGTGAAACTGCAATGCTTAAGTAGAGACCCTTCCCCTCCCTCAAACTGGCAGACATGGTCACAGATAAGTAGCATCCTTTGATTCTTGACTGAAAAAAAATTGCATATCTTTTCTGGAGGAAAGCAATGACAGTTATTCTTTTAAATAAGATCATAAGCAATTAGAATACTTTTATTTCCTTTATTAAATTCCATTCCTTAAGAGACAGATCCTGTAAGGGGTTAGATTCAATCAAATTTGGGCTTTCAGTGAAATATTATCAAAGTCTAAAATGAAACCATTCTTAATTGCAACCGCATGGACTATATACCTCCAGGCTCCTCTGTCCATGGAATTCTCCAGGTAAGAATACTGGACTGGGTTGCCGTTTCCTCCTCCAGGGGCCTTTCCTAACCCAGGGATCAAACCCAGGTCTCCTGCACTGCAGGCAGATTCTTTGCTGTCTGAGCCACCAGGGAAGCCCCAGATTTAACGTATACAACAGATAATAGATTTAGGCCCTCAAGAGCCAAGAACTTCGTATCTTAGAATTATCAGTTTCAGAATATTAAAGAATTCTGTGTAAAATATTTCAGAAATAAGATTTTAGAAAACCTTTATGTGAAGAAAGATGGGATTTTGAAATGTGACATAATTAGAAGAATCAACTACAATTTTTTAAAATGTAAATTTTAAGTGAAATTAAGACTCAGTGGATGGTTTACATGCATATAAGACACAATTGACAAGAGAATTTGTGAAATGGAAGCCATATATGAAGCGATTGCATGCATATGAAGTGATGGCCTGGATAGATTTTAATAATAGGGAGAAGAGAAAATGGAAAATGTGAAAGATTAAACGATATGAAGGATACAATACATATCTAGGTATATCCAGAGTCCCAGAAAGAAACAAGATAAATAATTGAGAAAATAATTGACTGAAGGTTTTCAGAAATTGATGAAAGATGTCATACATACACAAAGGAACAAGTCTGCTTGTGTCTTAATTTGGGTTGCTACTGGGCTCCCAGGTGGCACAGTGGTAAAGACTCTGCCTACCAGGGCAGGAGGTGCAGGAAAGGCGAATTTGATTCCTGGGTCAGGTAGATCCCCTGGAGAAGGAAATGGCAACCCACTCCATTACTCTTGCCTGGGAAATCCCATGGACAGAGCAGCCTGGTGGCTACCATCAGGTTGCAAGAGTTGGACGTGACTGAGCACGTGAGCAGGCAAGTGCCATAGACTGGGCTGCTTGTGAACAACAAAGTTCTGTTTTTATAGTTTAGGAGGTTGGGATGTTTGAGATCAAGGTACTGGCAGATTTAGTATCTGATGGATGCCTACTTCCAGGTTCATAGATGTCCATCTTCTGGTGTGTTCTCGCATAATGCAATGGTCAAGGAGGCTCCCAGGGGTTACTTTTATAAAGGCACGCGTGTGTGCCTTCAGTCGTGTCTGGCTCTCTGTGACACTGTGGACTAGCCCACCAGGCTCCTGAACCGTGGGGTTCTCCAGGCAAGCATACTGGAGTGGGTTGCCATTTCCAGGGGATCTTCCTGACGCAGGGACTGAACCCACAGCTCCTACGTCTCCTGCATTAGGTGGGGTCTTTACCGCTGGTGCCACCTGATTACTCTCTAGTTACTACCTGGTGTCCTGTTCAGTTTTATTTGTGTTGAGTATTGAGTGTAGCTTCCAGAATTTGCTTTATGATTAAAACTGGATTTATTTCCAGTCTTCAATTTTTTCTTCCTGATAGGGTCCTTTAACCTTGTCTCTGTGAGTACATAGTCCCAGTATACTGGGACTACTGGGACTACTGGGACTACTGGGACTACTGCATATACTGTGCTGTGTTGCTTTTGTCTTTGAGTGTCTAAGAGAATGAGTTGAAAGGGGAGTGCTGTGAAGTTGACACTGACGTTAATCATTTTAGAGAATATCTTTCTTTCTTAATTGATACAATTTTGTTCATGAAAAGACTGTTTTAGTGTAGTAGAAAAATCAAGAGGTTTTGGAATTAGAAGTTCTGTGTTTTGATCTTGGCTCTGTCTGGGCTGCAGATGAATTTCTTCATCTTATGATAGGATATCAAGTTAGGATACAATCAAGAGACAGAAACCACACAGTAATTGAAAAAGGAAAGTTTTATATAGGAGCTATTAACTATGACATGGATTGAAGTAACAGGGAATTGGCAAGAGTAGAGTTCTATGGAGAAGGTGATGGCACCCCACTCCAGTACTCTTGCTTGGAAAGTCCCGTGGACGGAGGAGCCTGGTAAGCTGCAGTCCATGGGGTCGCTAAGAGTCGGACACAACTGAGAGACTTCACTTTCACTTTTCACTTTTATGCATTGGAGAGGGAAATGGCAACCCACTCCAGTGTTCTTGCCTGGAGAATCCCAGGGACGAGGGAGCCTGGTGGGCTGCCGTCTATGGGGTCGCACAGAGTCGGACACGACTGAGGCGACTTAGCAGCAGCAGAGTTCTATGGAAGTAGAAATAGCAAATATAAGGAGTGCTGCTCTGCATAAAGCTAAGGAAGAGCCTCTACCCCATCCTCGGCAGAGATTCAGACCTTTTTGGAGAAGGCATGGCCATGGCTCACTGGATGATGGAAAAGTCACTGAAGTACCTCACCTTTGGGACTTGTTAGAAAGTCTTGTGGGCTAGAGGAGCCCCCTCTGTAGGAATGGGGCATTGGAGTAACTGCCCTCTATGGAAGTCTGATGCTGGAGAAAGCGTAGGTTCTGCAGGAGCAGAGCACTGGCAGGTCTACAGAGAGAGAGCAGTTGTTAGGAACTTAATCACCAGCAGGGTAATGTAAGGCCTGAGGTGCGTGGTATCTGATTGGCAGACCCACGCCAAGGTGGTCACTGGCCTCAGGCCAGTGCCACAAGCTCACTTAGGGGAATGCATGTTCAGGGCACATGGCTGGGCAGAGAACCACTAGATGTTCCTCACATAATAGCTGCTGACTTCTGTGCAGTAAGAATAAGAATATCAATCCAACAATACACTGGAAGCCAGAAGGAAAATGCCTTTCTCCAGCGCCCTCTACTGACGAAGCTTAATATTGTGGTTGCTGTAAAAGGGCGAAAAAGTTCAAGTCCAGTTCAGTTCAGTCGCTCAGTCCTGTCTGACTCTGTGACCCCATGGACTGCAGTACGCCAGGCTTTCTTGTCCATCACCATCTCCTGGAGTTTACTCAAACTCTTATCCATGAGTTGGTGATGCCATCCAACCATCTCATCCTCTGTCATCCCCTTTGCCTCTTGCCTTCATTCATTGCCAGCATCAGGGTCTTTTCAAATGAGTCAGTTCTTCACATCAGGTGGCCAAAGTATTGGAGTTTCAGCTTCAACATCAGTCCTTCCATTGAACACCCAAGGACTGATCTCCTTTAGGATAGACACGTTGGATCTCCTTGCAGTCCAAGGGACTCTCAAGAGTCTTCTCCAGAACCACAGGTCAAAAGCATCAATTCTTCAGTGTTCAGCCTTCTTCATAGTCCAACTCTCACATCCATACATGACTACTGGAAAAATCAAAGCTTTGACTAGACGGACATTTTTTGGCAAAGTAGTTTTTAGTATGCTATCTGCTGCTGCTAAGTCACTTCAGTCATGTCCGACTCTGTGCGACCCCAGAGACGGCAGCCCACCAGGCTCCCCCATCCCTGGGATTCTCCAGGCAAGAACACTGGAGTGGGTTGCCATTTCCTACTCCAGTGCATGAAAGTGAAAAGTGGAAGTGAAAAGTGAAAGTGAAGTCGCTCAGTCGTGTCCGACTCCTAGCGACCCCATGGACTGCAGCCTACCAGGCTCCTCCATCCATGGGATTTGCCAGGCAAGAGTACTGGAGTGGGGTGCCATTGCCTAGGTTGGTCATAACTTTTCTTCCAAGGAACAAGTCCATTACAAAGCAAATAATGAAGAATGGATTTAAACCAAGATACAGTCAGTTGTTAACTGGAACAGAGGAGGACTTATCCCCAAAGGTATAAATGTGATTACATTAATTTTGAATTTAAAAGCACTTTGTAATATCTCAAACAGAATACAAAATTCACTGTTACTTTTATTATGATTTGATGTGGTTAAACCTGATACTGATATAGTTTGCAGTGCCAAAGTAGATTTGGATAGATGGCAACCTGGAAATCTGCAGCATTCTGGTTTTTAAGGAATTATTTCAAGATTCTGTTTGATTAATAGTGTACCTGAAATTAAATTTATTTGGGCTCCTAGGCTAAACTGCACTGCATGTTGGTGGTTATTAGTATAAAAAGATAATATTTCTTAAAATCTAATTATATGGCAGGCATTATAAATGCATTTAGTATTGCTAATATTAGTGTTACTAACCCCATTTTAAAAATGAAGCCATGAGATAAGGTAATTTACCACTATCATACAAATAGGAGGAGTTGAACCAGAATTCACATCTTGGTTTTTCTTATTCCAAAACCTATGCATCTAACTTAGAACACAGTCTCTCTTCAGGCCAGGATAGTTATCACAGTGCTGAAACTTGGATAAAATGGATCTTTACTTTGGACTTTTATTGTCTGTATGCCAGTTACTATGCTGGTTTGGTGCTTCATCTCTGTGTTTTGGTGAATGTATCCTGTATATTTGGTTGCCCCTCGGTAGTCATGCATTTGGTGCTAGAAGTGCAGAGCAGGTAAGCAGAAAGTGATTTGGAGTTGGTCGTCTAGTTTTCACATCAGAAAATGATTTGTGTTATGTGCCAGCCTGGATGGGAGAGGGGTTTGGGGGAGAATGGATACATTATATGTATGACTGAGTCCTTTACTGTTCACCTGAAACTAGCACATTTGTTTTTATCACAGCATTTTTAATGAGCTATACCCCAATATAAAATGTTTTTGGTGTTAAAAAATAAAAATTAAATTAAAAAATAAAGTGATTTGTTCATAGAGTGCAGAAAAATTAGATGAGGCATGTTCAGGAAAGAACAGTCCATCTTCCTCAGCGTTAGTAGATTGCTGCAACCGTTTGAGGTGTGTTTTAGGCCAAATATTTTTTGTTGTTCAGTCAGTAAGTTGTGTCCAACTCTTTGCGATCCATAGACCGTAGCATCACAGACTCCACTGTCCTTCACTATCTCCAAGACTTTGCTCAAATTCATGTCCATTGAGTTGGTGATGCTATCTAACCATCTCATCCTCTGCCACCCCCTTCTCCTCCTGCCTTCAATCTTTCCCAGCATCAGGGTCTTTTCCAGTGAGTTGACTCTTCACACAGGTAGCCAAAGGATTGGAGCTTCAGCTTCAGCATCAGTCCTTCCAATGAATATTCAGAGTTGATTTCCTTTAGGATTGACTGATTTGATCTCCTTGCCATAGATTTTAATCTATGTCTCGATTATGTCATAGATTTTAATCTGTGACTCGATTATGTCATAGATTTTAATCTATGACTAGATTAAAATATAGTTAATAATAGGAATCTATTTGTAATATTTAATAGATTCTACCTGGGAAAAAACCATGTGTCCGTTAACAGTGGAGTGGATACATAAAGTGAAATACGTTAAAGAAGTGAGAATGAAAAAGCCCTGCTACACACAGCAGCATGGATGAATCTTTCAGATGTAATATTGAGCAAAAGCAATACCATATCAAAGATCATAAATGCCAAAACAAAGTTCAAAAACGGGTAAAATTAATTTATGGTGCTGTAAGTCAGAATTACACTTTTGGGAAAGGCTGTGTGGGAGGCTTTTGGGTACTGTTAATGTTGAAGAGCTTGATCTGAATTGTAGTTATGTGAGGGTGGTGCTGGTGATTCAGTCGGCTCAGTCCTGTCCGACTCTTTGTGACCCCATGGACTGTAGCCCACTAGGCCCCTCTGTCCACAGGATTCTCCAGACAAAAATACTGGAGTGGGTTGTCACTTCCTTCTCTAGGGATCTTCGCGGGTCAGTGACCAAAACCAGGTCTTCTGCTTGACAGGCAGATTCTTTACCACTGAGCCACCTGGGAAGCCCTCTAGGTGGGAGTAGAGATTTGTAAATTTTACAGAACAGAACCATTAATATTTATGTACTCAACCACATGATGCTTCAATAAAATACTAGAATGGTTAAAAACCTAAGTTTTAAAAATAGGAAAATAATCAGGAAAAGTAATATGGTGATATGATTGAATGTTGGATAGCCATTTAATGAAGCTTACTAAAAGTTTGTAAATGATAAGAAAAAATGCTTAGTTTACAATGCCGAGTGGAAACAAACTAGAGTCCAGGCTTGGCTGCACTATATTTCCCCAGTGTGCAAAAAAAAGTCTGAAAGATTGGTAGGGGAAAAAACTCATTAAATAGTAGATTTGTAGAAATGGTTTGTTTCTCTTCTCTCTACCTCACTACATTGAAAAAATTTCCTGCAATAAATGCTTTTTATAATCAGTTGTATTAGTTATGGAGAAAAATGAATATCTGGAAGGCTTCTTCATTTGTAAATACCCCATTATGTTTCCATTACTTAGACAATAAACAACCCAATTATCTGAGTGCCCAAGAACTCGGGAAAATTGCTCCAGCCTGTCCTTTTAGCCTGAGATTTCCTGACAACCCCGAGTTTCTCAATGCCTCGCCACTTTGGGCTTGACAATTTTATTTTTTGGTTCAACAGGTGGTTTTTAAGGATCAGTTATTTGCCAAGTGCTCTAGGTATATAGCAACATACAAGAAGGGCAATGATTTTTGTCTTAGATTTCCTTACTTTTATCAGGGAAGACCAAACATAAGTAGTCATTCTAAAGATTAAGTTGAAGGGGGAAGAAATCCAAGGTATTATAAAGGTATATGTAATGAGAAAACCACATCTAGTCTCAGGAGACAGGATTGTTGCTAGAAAAGCTGTTTTGTTTAAGTGAAGACTGCTAAGATGAGTATATGTTTGCCAGTTGTGAAAGGATAGGGCATTTGACCGTGGATGGTGGTGAGAACAATGGATTATGGATCTCAGTGAGACTGAGGGATTGTTCAAGAGGGATGTGGGAAAGGATGGGAGACTGTGAGTCAGAGCTGGATTCTGAGGTGCAGAAGCCGTATATGATGTGGAACTGAGTTGCTAGGTGGGGCCTGGGAAAGATCATTCAAGGTGAGGAAGCAGTGATCTGAGAGCTGGTGTCGAATGGGTTCTACAGGCGGATGGATGCCTCATGGAGAAAAGAGGGGTGGGGCACTAAAGAAGGAACATCGCTGCTGTTGGTTGCTGTGTGTGCGATCTCCTCTGCCTCAACTTCTTAGGCTGTGCATCCTTTTAAGGCCCACATAAAACATGCTTAGTCTATCACACCATCCCTATTTACCCAGTTGGTTACATGCCTTCCTTCCTTTGATTTTATAGCATCAGTTGTCTCATTGCATGAGTTGGTACTCAATGAACATTTGCTAAATTCAATACTTTCTGTGAGGTATCACTATTAGAAATGGACATATTGAGCTCAGTGAACTCCAGGTGTTTAACCTGGAACTCTGGTTGTGTTCCAACAGTCAAGGCACATTGATTTCACTATTCTGAAAGCAGTTTTGTCTAGAGAATAACAAGTTTTGTTTTTTTATTTTGCATGCAGTCACATAGTTTAGGAAAAAATGCTTCCAATCATTTCTGCTAAGACAAAAGTATGACTTTTAAAGTAGTCACTTAATGTTTCTACTTCAATGTCTGGCTTGTAGACTCAGTTTTCTGTTGATAAACCTGCAACATCAAATGAGATGCACGTATTCCAGACAGATGCTGCCAGTGTCTGGAATCAAAACAAATCATATCACTTGCCTGTCACAAAAGAATGCCTCTTCTGTCATTGCGGACCAATCTGTTTAATGACACAATTGCTGGGCTGTGGAGCAGATGACTGTTTGCTTTGTCACTCAGAATTCCTGGGACGCTGCAAAGAGAAAATCACTTGCAGCTTGATTGGTGTGTCTTGGTCCCTCCCTGAGTGGAGGTGAGGGGAATGACTGTATTTTCCAGGGGGCAGTGGTCTGCTTCTTTTAAGATGGATGGAAGGCTGTTTTCTGTGCTGCAAGTCTTCTTGACGGCTAATTATTTGAAGCCAGAAGATCCCAAGTGCAATTTCAAACAGAGTTTGGGATGAACTCTGGAAACTTTGCCATGTGCAATATGCTGCTGTATGTTGTGTCTTGGGTTTCCATTAAGAGATGACTAAGAGCCCCCACCTTCCAGGATATCTCAGCAAAAAGAGAGCTTCAGATGATGAGCTGAAGTAGAAAGATGGAATAAAATGACTTCTTTTGACTAAGCTGAAGGACTCACAAGCGAGAGGCATCTGTTTGAATTTTTGGAATAAATTGAGAAAGCTTCCTGGACAAGGTGTTCTAAGAAACTGGAATCCATCTATTATGCAAGAACCAGGGAAGTTCTCTTCCTAAATTGCTTAATTTCTGGACCTGACACAGAGAGCATTGGGGTCTCTAATTGTAGTACACAGAATGGGTGCTACCCTCAAATGCCCATTCCTTTGTTACAGCCACAGAAATTCTGATTTAATTGATGTCAGGTAGGGCCCAAGAAACTGCAATTTAAGAAAACATGATAGTTAATTTCAACAAAAATGGTCCATAAATCATACCTTTGATGATCACTGGTATTAAATACAAAAAAGTAACTGGATTTTGTAAGATGAGTGATTAGTTCCAAGGAAAGAAGCGATGTCCTCAGGGAAGGTGTATTGGAAGAGTAGTAATTAGTGCTCTACTCTAAAGCAGGCGTGGAATTTCCTGCTCAGATACTGTGTACATTTTATTTGCATGTAATCTGCATAATTAGTGCTCCTTTTTCTTTGAATTTCTGACTGCTCCAAATCCTTTCATTTAAAGAAGGGAAGCCAGGGTTGTCCTTCACCTTGAATTTTACCTAAGAACAGATTCATGGTATAGATATTTCTGCTGCTGCTCAGAGAATACCTAGGACAGAGAATTCATAACTTCCAGCTTCGTTTCAGTAACTGGAAAGTTCAAGGCGTTTTAAAATCCAGTTCACTTATATGTGTTTTGAGAGACAAAGGGGAACTGTTTAGTTCTTAGAGTTAGGCGTCTTCCGTTGAGCCCACGAGATGGCGCCCTCTCACCATTTCTGGCCTCCGTGCTGGTGAGTTGGCCTGGGAGGCTGTATCTAAAAGCAGAGAGCCTGGGAGATCCTGTCAGCGTTACTAACAGGCTTGTGGGAATTACTCTTAGAACATTAGGAATGACAATATGCTGTGCTCTTTGTTCACTTGTTCCAGTCTCGTCTGAATGCTGGAGGTCGCAGTATCCTGTTCCGATGGTAGCATCATTTGGCTAAATAGAAACGAGAAGAGCAACTCACACAAAGGCAAGGGGGGAAAAAGACGAAAGAAAAAATTAAGACAGAAAAAAAAAGAGAGAGAAAGAAATGAAATGAGGTTTGAGAGAATAAACACACTGTATGGGAAATATTGGGAGGTGAGAGGAGAGAAAAGTGGGCAGATGGTGACCCCAGGCTCAAGGAAAAGTCTTTCTTGCCCTTTTCCCAAGGTCAGCTGTCAAGGTCAGCGTGGACAGCCCTGGAGAGAACATGGGTGGTGGCAGGCTGGTCCAAGATATGGGGCTTGGCTCAAGAGCCCCCAGTACCCAGGTCGATGGTCATTTTCCTGTTTCCTTCTCACAATCAGCTGGTTAAAAGTCATCCAAGTGTCTATGATCCAGTAAAACCGTAGTGCCTTATGAAGCACTGTAGACTTCTGGACCTCTGTGATCTGTGGCTCCTGAATTTGAGGCAGAGGTCTGAGGGCATGGATGAGCCTGGGGCCTGGCTGCAGGTGCTGGACCCTTGGTGCGCATGCCTCTCAGCTCTTCTGTTTGAACCCTCTCATTGCCACTTGCTCCACGTGTCACTCTCTGAATTCCCATAGGCTGTGGGACCTTACACACACATCGTGGAGCCATACTTGACCATGAGAAGGGATTTCCTTCAAATTTAGCTTGTATGAAGGAAATAAATGCCTTAAATATGAGAATGAAGGGTAAAGCAAAATCTTTGCTAAAATATAGATTTTGCTGATCTGAAATGTTCATCTCGTTTTTTTAAAATAGAAAACAATTTTTAAAAAAAATTTCCCCCCCCTAAGTTTGTAAAGCTGAAGCTCCAGTACTTTGGGCACCTTATGCGAAGAGTTGACTCATTGGAAAAGACTCTGATGCTGGGAGGGATTGGGGGCAGGAGGAGAAAGGGACGACCGAGGATGAGATGGCTGGATGGCATCACAGACTCAATGGACGTGAGTCTGAGTGAACTCCGGGAGTTGGTGATGGACAGGGAGGCCTGGCGTACTGCGATTCATGGGGTCGCAAAGAGTCGGACACGCTGCGCGACTGAACTGAACTGAACTGAAGTTTGTAAAGAATATGGATCTAACTTTTGAACTCAGGTCCTAAACGAATGTTATTTGAAATTGTAAGTCAGATTATTCAGCTGCACTTTGTAAAGCAGAAGGCTGATTATGCCACATATGTTTTTCAAAATCAACAGCCTGAAAGATAAAGTTAACTACTAAGCTAAATAGTCAAAGTTCTCCATCAACCCTTGCAGCCCTTTGTCTTACTACCCTCTTACATTTCATGTTATTTATGTTTTTGTAAAATGTATATCTTATACAGGGTTATCTATATTTTTTGAAGATTTTTATGTACAACAGAGAACATTCCATTCTGTCATATCCCAGTGTTGATTCAAATCTGGATTCAGGAGCTAATTTTGAGAACTGTACAGAGTGATGAAAACCTCACTTGAGGTTCTCCTGAGTAACTATAATGTTTACACAAGTTACAAAGAGGATGGTTATCATTGCACATGTCAGAATTTCTCTGTAATAAATCTTAGCTGAAATCCAGTTTCCCCAAGTAAAACTCATCCTTTTAGCTATTAAGCAATCACTGGATAGGCCCCATTAGTAACAAGCGCATGGCTCTGTGTTTTTCTTTGATAATAATAATAATAATAATAATGGATTTTTTCCTTAGGGCTCATCTCAATTCCCTTGAAGTATGACTTTGGTACCATTGTTTTGGCACCATTCAATGACACTGGAATTTGATCTGTGTGATATATGAGAGGCAGAAATGAAGCTTCTAAAATACATGAACAATTAATGCAATTAAGATGAGTAAGCTGCAAAGGCAGTTTTTAAATTGTCTTTCTCTAGGAAAAGTAAATGGTATATTGAGTTAATCAGACCAAGGAGTAAAATTCTGATACAAGTGTGCACCTTTGAACTATAAACAGAGGAATTCCTTAGTGATTGGAGTTGCTGAGCTAGAAGTCCAGGCCAGCCTTTGGGAGGCCAGCCTTTGGTTCTGGTGTTAAAATTGCTGAGGATTCACTTCACATCTTGTCTCCTAAAGTAGAATTTCTCTCACTGTCCCTTGCACCGGAAGAAGAAAATACAGACTGGATCTAAAGGGTAAATCTAAGTGCTGCCATTTCCCACTTGAAGAGAGCTTTTTACACCAGGAATGAACAATACTCTTGTATTGTCCTTCTCTTCATTCTTGAAGGGTTATCATTGAGTACAGAGCTTTTCTCTGTGACTCCCTGTCTCTGGGGCTGTGACAATAGGGTGTCAGAAAAAATGTGCAGCTTCACTGGAATTCATGGGTGGGTTTCATCACTGGGTTCTTAGGTGAGGAAGCCAAGGCACAGAGGAGAAGAGACTGACAGAGAGAGTGAGTCAGCGGCTGAAGTGGGATTGGTGGTGGTGGTGGTTTAGCTGCTAATTCCTGTCCAACTCTTAGGATTCCGTGAATTGTAGCTGTCAGGCTCCTCTGTCCATAGGATTCTCCAGGCAAGAATACTGGAGTGGGTTGCCATTTCCTTCTTCAGGGGATCTTCTTGACCCAAGAATCGAACATGGGTCTTCTGCATTGCAGGCAGATGATTTACCAATTGACCTATGAGGGAAGCCCAACTGGGATTAGGATCCAGATTACCTAACTGGTTTGAATACCTAATTAATATCCTTTCTGCTCACTACCTCCTCCATTAGGTTCACTCATTCAGATATATATTTATTTACACCTTTATTGTGTCAACATTTAATCAAGCAGGATATAGAAAGCTGTTTTAACTTCTGTGATAAATGCTTGTTCTTTAATGTATAGGATCTCATTGAATTGAGTCTTCAGAGATTAGTAATTGAGGCAATTAAAGCCCAGGGAAGTGAAATAATTTGCCCACTTTTCTAGTTAAAGGGCAATACTGGTATTAGAATTTAAGTCCAGGTGACATTAGGGGTAAAGAACTGGCCTACCAATGTGAGAAACAAAAAAGATGCAGGTTCCAGGGCATGGCAGCCCACTCCAGTATTCTTGCCTGGGGAATCCAATGGATAGAGGAGCCTGGTGGGTTATAGCCATAGAGTTGCAAAGAGTTGGATACGACTCAAGTGACTTAGCACGCACACCCTAAATATAATTTTTTCTGCCATATGTCATTTTACTCTTCAGTTCAGCTCAGTCCCTCCATCGTGTCTGACTCTTTGCGACCCAATTGACTACAGCATGCCAGGCCTCCCAGTCCATCACCAACTCCCGGAGTTTACTCAAACTCATATCCATTGAATTGGTGATGCCGTCCAACCATCTCATTCTCTGTCATCTCCCTCTCCTCCTGCCTTCAATCTTTCCCAGCATCAGGGTCTTTTCAAATGAGTCAGCTCTTTGCATCAGGTGGCCAAATATTGGAGTTTCAGCTTCAGCATCAGAAATCCCAATGAATATTCAGGACTGATTTCCATTAATATGGACTGGTGGGATCTTCTTGCTGTCCAAGGGACTCTCAAGAGTCTTCTGTAACACCACAGTTCAAAAGCATCAATTCTTCAGCACTCAGCTTTCTTTATAGTCCAACTCCCACATCCATACATGACTACTGGAAAAACCATAGCTTTAACCTTTGTTGGCAAAGTAATATCTCTGCTTTTTAATATGCTGTTTAGGTTAGTCATAACTTTTCTTCCAAGGAGCAAGTGTCTTTTAATTTCATGGCTGTAGTCACCATCTGCAGTGATTTTGGAGCCCCCCCAAAATAAAGTCTGTCACTGTTTCTACTGTTTCCTCCTCTATTTTCCATGAAGTGATGGGACCAGATGCCATGATTTTAGTTTTCTGAATGTTGATTTTAAGCCAAAATTTTCACTCTCTTCTTTCACTTTCATCAAGAGGCTCTTTAGTTCTTCTTCGCTTTCTGCCATAAGGGTAGTGTCATCTGCATCTCTGAGGTTATTGATATTTCTCCTGGCAATCTTGATTCCAGCTTGTGCTTCATTCAGCCCAGCATTTCTCATGATGTACTCTGCATATAAGTTAAATAAGCAGGGTGACAATATACAGCCTTGATGTACTCCTTTCCTATTTGGAACCATTGTTTTACTCTTACCAGTGCTCAAAACAGTATCAAGGATTGGGAAATGTACAGTATTTATTGTATATGGATTGAGCTACTTTATACAGAGCATTTTCTACAATGACTTAGAAATGTGAGCTGTGGCTCCTATCATCAGTGAGCTCACATTTGATTTGAGAGAGACGTTGCATACATTAAAATTTAAGTAAAACTGTTAAGTCAAATGTCATTATCAAATTAGTGTATAATATTTAATGGACTGAAGAAATGTTATCAGCCTCACGATGGATGCTCATAGTAAATGATGAGTTAGATTGTCTGGTGAGTAAGGCATCATTTGTTTCATTTTCAATTTGTTGAGTGATTAACATATATTAGAAGAGTAAATAGACTTGGATTTCAAATGTAGCAGATGTTTGAAATCCTTTTACCATCTGTAAAACAAGATTTAGAGAGCTGCTGCCTATATATTTTTGCCTTCTAATTTATGAGAAATTCTTTTTCTTTTTAATTTAAGAGATACTTAAAAACTAGGGTAAAGAAGAGTGTTAGTGCAGGAAGATTTTGAAGCTCAACACATCAACATTCAGTCTCATGATCTTGTTCCTCACTGTGCGCCTGCTGGCCGAGTTGTCACGTTCAGTGAATGGAACTCAGACTCTTCGATTATTCCAGAAACCTAGAGATCACTCTCGACTCATTCCTGTCAGTCCTACCCCGTACTCCCATCTGACTAATCATGAATTCCTCCACTGCCACCACTTTAATCTTGTTTCTTTCACATAGATGATCGCAAAATACTCCCAACCAGTGTGCCAGGGACTAAATGCCCCCTCTAGTTGATATTTCCCCAGACTTCTGTCAGAGTGACATTTCAAAATGCATTTCTTTTCCATGTCACCTCATCAGCTCTTTAAAATCTTTCAAAAGATTTCTTATTACACAGTTAACAAAGGTATTTTTCTTCCAAAGGTCTATATAGACAACTTTTTCCAGTCCTTTTAAAAAATTATCTAATTCTTTATCCTCTCACACCATAGAATCTTTCTATATACTACCCCCCCGCCACCTTCCCCCAACCTGAAAACGTGTTCCATTCTGAGCCCTTGGACTTGAGCTAAACTTTGTTCTGCAGTAGAGACTACCCTGGCTCCCCTTCCCTTGTAGTATACTCTCACACAACCATGCACCCCTCTTTCTTCACAGATGCAATTTTACCTTTAATTTGTGTCTGTCTTTCCCATTGCTGGATTCTCAGCTCAACTGAAACTCGAAACAGGTCTGGTTTTGCTCACCGTCGTATTCTCAAGCACAACACAGTGCCCAGCACAGAGAAGGAAATTTCTGAATATTTATTGATTGAACAATCTAAGAAAAGTGGGAGCATTTTGATTCCAGGAAGGGGAGATTAAAGTGTGCCTTAAAAGCAATCTTCATTGGAAGCTGAATTCTACTGAAAAAAGTCTGAAGTTCTTTTTAGCTCTGCTGAGAATGGGTAAAAGAGCTCTGCCTTGTGTAGGACATAAAGAAATACTGGTCTGGATCAACAGTGGAGGCTCTAAAATCTATATAAAGAATATTGATAGTGGCAGAATCTGTGTTAACAGGAAAGAATAAAGGTTAGATCAGAAGGGGCTGTTGTTAATAAAATTATTTCAATAAAAAACTTTCAGGCAATTTTTACATTCTCACTTGTGTTCTAGGCCTAAAGTCTGAATCTAATTCCATTTAGAAATATCCATAAGAATGTGATAAAGTCAGACAGTCCCATGTTGGTTGTGCTGTGTCTTGGATGACTCAAGGATCCGCTGCAAAGGACAGTCCCAGTTGTGACTGGACCCACATACCTAGTGTTGCAGTGCTGAGGGTTGCCCGTGCTTTGTGACTCTCTTGTTTTAGATTCAGCCCTAGGGAGGTGCTTCTCCCAGGTCAACCTCCATTTCTCTGAAACTACAAAGATTTATAAAGCCAGAGAGGGCTGCTGGCCCAAGGAGCTCTGAAATAAATGTTACAGCCCTGCAGGCTGATTTTCTTAGTAACGCTGCAAATGTCACTGTGATGATGTATTGGTCAAGCGTAAGCTTCTTTTGCTGAAATTCTGGTAAATTTTCTGTTTTTAACATGAATGTTTCCCTTCTTGGTGATATCTCCTGATTACAGCAGCACACCTGTCTCTTCTCTGGGTACTTTACTCTGGTTTTTACTCTTCTGAGGCTGGAGCTGAGGGAGACTTGTTAACTAGTGATCTAATTTGATGGGCATCAGGAAGTAAATGCCTGGGAGTCTCTGGTTCTGTCTCTTGACTGATAAAAAGAACCAAATCCGTTCTCCTGTTTCTCCTGGCTTCTTCTAAATTGGCTGTAAGTTTTCAGGAAGCCTGAAAAGAGACCCTTTGTAGCAGTTTCATGCTCCCAAATCAGTTTAACAAATGATAAATGCAAGCCTTAGGTTGTACATATGCAGATGAACAAGGCATATTTTTTTTGTCCTCACGGAATTTAACATCTGGAAGAGAGGTGAAATTAGAAGGTCTTGGACCATCATTCATTATACTTTTAGATGAATGAAGAAAGTCTGAGGTTGAGAATCACATCCAGCAAGAATCAGATATGCTTTCATAGTACATGTGAGATTTTTTTTTTTAAAGAATGGTAGGATCTCATCAGTGGGTAAAAATGAATAAAATAGAGTCCTCCAGTTTAAGTTGCCTAAGGAATAGGCCAGAAGGCCTTTGGAAATGAGAGGATTAATCTCAGGATAGTTGTAGGAGAGAAAAAGGCTAGATTTTTTCCCTATAGAAAAGTCTTTTTAGTCAATTGAGGTGATATGGGAGCCAAAGAAAAATAGAATTTAGAGAATACACTTATTTAAGGACAGGAGAAAGACAGGAAATGAATAAGAGAGAGGCGAAGAGTAGGAAGCAGTGCCTGAAGCTGAAGGAGCTGGAGATTTTAAGTAGAGTGGTTGTTCAGTGGTGTTTCCAAATTATGAGAGAGGGAAGAAGTAAGTAAATTTGGAATTGGGGTTACTAGCAAATATTCTCTTGACTCATAAATTCCACTGGCTTTTCCTTAAAACTGCTGGCTAAAGGGTAATGCTACTACCCAACTAGGTCTTTATACAAGGAGCATCTTTCTCTTTTAATTAAAATAGTATTTCTGTTTTCCTAATATCTTGAAACTGGGATTGTCAGTGTTTACTAAAATCTTTGTAGCTGTAAGCCTCTTTCTCGAGTCACTAGCCTCCTTAATGACTCCTGTTTCCTCCTCCTTTTTTTCCACAGAGTTCATCCTCCTCCCCTCCCTTCTGCTATTTAATTATGATCATCCCAGCATCTCTTTATCCAAGGACCTTCTAATGAATTTAAGATGCACACAACAAAGATGCAATTCAGAGTACATCACTCTTATCCTTAAAAACCTCTGTAGCTTCTCATCTTTAAAGAGAAAAGTCGGAGCTTCTTGGACAGCAAAAAGGAACACTCAAAGCATGTTTGTTTTTTCCTTTCAATGAATAGGTTATTAAATAATCTTTTTGTCCTTTAGCACCCATCAGTTTGGGATGAGTCCCCATCTTTGTGTTCTCGGGCACCCAATACAGTGTTGGGAGACACAACGCCTAATATGTATTCAACAATCGAAAAATACGGGCTGCATTCTGGTCTTTGGAAAATGTCATCCTAAGCATAGCTTTGTCTACAAGTTTGAACCGACAGGGAAACAAAGTGTTAATCAGGCACGATGCTCAGAAATAGATGTAAGCTTAAAAGTATTTCTTAGTATGTACAATTATTTTGGGCAAGTAACACCATCTAATCTAATCCAGTGGCTCTGCTCTCCTGCTGCACATTAGTACACCCAGGGAGCTTTTTAAACGTTGGCGCTTCATCCGTTTCTAATCAGCTCACTTCATAATCATCCTTTCCAACAGCGGCTCTCCAGGTGTGGGCCCTACACCAGCAACTTTAGAGTCACCTGGGAACTTGTTAGAACTCCAGACTCTTGGCCCAACCCCACACCTTTTGCATCAGAAATCTGGGAGTGAGGGCCCTCATTCTGTTTTCACAAGCCCTCCAGGTGATTCTGACGTGTGTGAAGGTTGGAGAACCACTGATATTTAGCACTGAACTTTGACTCTTTGCTGTTGTGTCCCAACAAAAGAAAGTATTTCTCTCTGGTACATCACTACAGCAGATGTATCATTTTGGGCCCAGGGGGCTTTTACTCCTTATCAGTTTTCATAGGGTCACCAGGTAGAATGAGACTGAGCCTCCTGCAGATGGGGACTATGATGATATTCCATCCTGAGCTCATGTTCCTCTCTTGCCCTTAGAACCCCATCACTTAGCACAGGGCCTGGCCGGAAGTAGGTGTTCAGCAAGGGCAAGAATAAAACTGTGAGGGTTACTCAGGACAACTGAAAGAACAGATGCATTAGCCATGGTGTGTTTTCCTTAAACTGTGTTGTTTCAACAGTATTCATTAAAATAAATACTTTTTAGAACTTTATTTTTAATTGGAGGATAATTGTTCTAGTGATGGGGGTTTTGAGTAGTATGCTGTATTTTGGGGAGAAAGCCTTGAGATGGGCTTTTCAATTGCTGCTGAGTCCAACTAGCTTTTCAGTAGCAGTGACTGCTGTTTCAGTCCCTAGCATCAACTCCAAGACCCATTCTCTGTTGCTGTAAGCTGTCACTGTAAGCAAATAAGAACTCAAAAAAAGTCAACTTACATTACAGTAATAATGAATCACAGAATACTTGTTTTCTTTTCTTGCTGCCAAACTCACATGCATGTGTGTGTACACACACACACACTCACACAGACACACACACACACACATAGTTGTAAGTTTGTTCCAATGGCAGGAGGGCTAGCATACTGGTAAAGAAGGTGAAAGCTGGGTTTGGGCTGCTTGGGTTCAGTTCCACCTCCACCCTTTACTAGTTGGGAGACTTTGGGTAGTTTATTTAATCTTTCCATGCCTTATTTTCCTATTCCAGGAACAACTTGACTTGTCTCACAGTTTTCAAGGTAAAACTGGTGTCCTTTACCTCCACTGATGAGAGACTACTCAAGCATTAGCTTCATGGCTTTCTTACTTGTATAAACCCTTTCATGGCCCTGGGAGGGGTCCTGGTATTGTTCTTATATTGTTGTTCTTATATTATTGTTCTTATATTGTTCTCATATATTTTATATACAGGTTCTTATATTTTTGTAAATTTGCAAAAGTAGGATATTTGACTGCAGTTGGATAAAGTTGCTAGTTTTCTTTTCTCTCAGCAATCTCCTTTATCATTCTTCCCTGTTAAAGGGCAGCAGTGGAATTGTCACTGCCATTTTTGGAATCTAGCTAAGAGGGAGTTGGGGGGCTTCCCTGGTGGCTCAGACAGACTGCAGTCCATAGGATTGCAGAGTCAGACACGACTGAAATGCCTTTCATACACACACGCAGCAGTGTACTTGTGATTTTAAAGAATAGCCCACCAGGCTCCTCTGTCCATGGAAATTCCCAGGCAAGAATACTGGAGCGGGTTGCATTTCCTACTCTAGGGGATCTCCTGACCCAGGGATTGGACTCCTATCCCTTGTGTCTCCTGTGTTGGCAGGCTGATTCTTTACCACTGAGCCACCTCGGGAGCCTGGAACATGTTCTACACAATAGGTTTTATAAAAAATATTGTGGTAGAGGGGCCTGAGCACTAGATCTGGTCTGCAGGCCTGGGCCCCAGTGCTTCTGTTTACCAGTCACTTCAGCTTTCTAACCCTCAGTTTCTCCCATCTGTAGAACTTGTCTTGTAAGGACATTTATAAAGCATCAAATGAAGTGATTTCTGAAACAACATATTATAAACTGTAAATTATTATAACTCAAGCTTTTTTAAAAAAAGACACAGATATGTGTACTGCGAATATCTTCTCCCACTCAGGAGCCTGCCTTTTTTATTCACTTAATAATGTCTTTGGATGGGTGTAAGTTATTGTGTGATAAACATAATTATGATAAACATTAAATCATAAAATTTAAAAAGTACATTTGGAAATTTTTTGGTAAGATCAGTGTTTTTTGTGTCTTGTTTAAGTCTTTACCTAACCAAAGGTCATGAGGACATCTGCCTAAAAATTATTATGTACTAAAGTTTTACTGCAGAGAAGGCAGTGGCACCCCACTCCAGTACTCTTGCTTGGAAAATCCCATGGATGGAGGAGCCTGGAAGGCTGCAGTCCATGGGGTTGCTATGAGTCGGACATGACTGAACGACTTCACTTTCACTTTTCACTTTCATGCATTGGAGAAGGAAATGGCAACCCACTCCAGTGTTTTTGCCTGGAGAATCCCAGGGACGGGGGAGCCTGGTGGGCTGCCGTCTCTGGGGTCACACAGACTCGAACATGATTGAAGTGACTTAGCAGCAGCAGAGAGTTTTAGCGTTTTGCCATTCAAATTAAAATTTCTTTGGGATTGATTTTTGGATATGGTGTAAGGTAAGGATTAAGATACATTTGTTTCCAACATGGATATTCAAATGACCTAGATCCATTTAATAAAAATACCTTTCCTTCCTCCTCTGTATTTTCAATGGCACCATTGTCATAAATCAGATCAGGTAGCCTCATATATTTGAGCATATATTTGGACTCTATTCTGTCCAACTTGTCTAGTTGTCTGTCTTTGTACCAATCTGTCATTGTTTTAATCAAGTCCCTTTAAAATAGATGTTTTTATTTTGTAGTATAAAGTCACTCAACTTTCCATCTTCTTTAAGATTTTCTTATCAGTTCTTGGTCCTTTTCAGTTATATATCCCCTTAGTAAGTTACTCTTGCCACACATTTCTTCTAGGATTTTGATTATGATTTTTTTTGTCTATACATCAGCATATTTTCAGTGTTGAGGTTTCCAAATCATGAACATGCTTTCTCCATTTATTTAGACCTATAATTACTCTCAGTAATACTTTGTAGTTTTCTATGCAGGGGTCCTTTTTTCTTAAATTTTTTTTCATGAATATGTGATGATTTTGGAAAAGACCTTGACATTGGGCAAGATTGAGGGCAGGAGGAGAAGGGGGCGACAGAAGATGAGATGGTTGGATGGCATCCCCATTTCAATAGACATGAGTTTGAGCAGACTCCAGGAGATAGTGAAGGACAGGGGAGCCTGGCGTGCTGCAGTCCATGGAGTCACAAAGAGTTGGACTGAATGACAGCAACATAAACGGTACTGTTTATGATTGTTTGTTGCCAGTAAAATGCAATTGCATTTTATTTTAATCACCTTGTAATTAGCAACCTTGCTAAATTGACTTTTTAATTCTAGTATTTATCAATAGATTAAAAATAAAACCTTTTCTAAGTATACAATCATGTTACTTCAGTTCAAGTTTTATAGGCTACCATATATTGCTATTCATAGTACCACAGAAGCACAAGAAAATAAGGATTATCTTTGACTTGGGGATTTGGGAGGTTACTTGGGTGAGGTTGAATTTAAGCTGAGCCTTTTTTTTTTTTTTTTTTTTATGCATCCCCATTTCAATAGACATGAGTTTGAGCAGACTCCAGGAGATAGTGAAGGACAGGGGAGCCTGGCGTGCTGCAGTCCATGGAGTCACAAAGAGTTGGACTGAATGACAGCAACATAAACGGTACTGTTTATGATTGTTTGTTGCCAGTAAAATGCAATTGCATTTTATTTTAATCACCTTGTAATTAGCAACCTTGCTAAATTGACTTTTTAATTCTAGTATTTATCAATAGATTAAAAATAAAACCTTTTCTAAGTATACAATCATGTTACTTCAGTTCAAGTTTTATAGGCTACCATATATTGCTATTCATAGTACCACAGAAGCACAAGAAAATAAGGATTATCTTTGACTTGGGGATTTGGGAGGTTACTTGGGTGAGGTTGAATTTAAGCTGAGCCTTTTTTTTTTTTTTTTTTTTAGAGCTCAAGACCCTTTAAAGAAAGTGGAGGTTATGACAAGGGGGGAATGCTTGCCATTTAGTTTGACAACATTTATGGAGGTATCTCTAGATGTTGAGTAATTTTCATTGCATTGCAAACTTGTGTTTCATATGCAGCTCTGATCCATTTAATTACTTGAAATTCAGAGGGTGCCTTACAGTAATTACAGTGATGATCAATTAAGCAGCTTTCACTTTGGGAGCCCCTCCCTCACAACATTTCCACACACAGTTTCTTAAATTTCCAAACTCAAATTATTTCTTAAAGAAGTAAAGCTTAAAATCACTTCTTTCCTTCTCAGTGTCTTTCCTAGTAGAATGAACAAACAAGTAAAACTCCATTTCCTTTGAAGAACACAAAAAATGATGAGTAGCATTGATATTACTGTAAATTAGAGAATGTATTAACATATGAGCAAACTAAAAGAAGCAGGCAAACAAACAAAAACCCAGAATTGGCTGTGTTTTATTTTGTTTTGTTTTGACAGGAGATGCATTACAGCATACACTGGATATGTGTATATATATACATATATATATATTTCATTTGTGGAGGTATTGGGAATGTTTCATGTAGGGAATGGGTTTTGGAAGAAGTGGGCAGTGTGATCTGAATGGACAGAAAAGTAGGAGAGGCCATCCAGGTGAAGGGGACTAAAGAATAGAGGTTGTACATGGAAGGAGGATGCTGTCTGACAAGGAGAGGATTATGGGGCTTACCTGAACAGACTATGGTGGGCAGAAGAAAACTTAGTGGTTTATAGGTTAAAATCATTCATCCATTATTTCATACCAGCCCTAAGAGGAAAGCAGGGAACACTGAATGTTCAATAAACACTGCATGTTGATTGTTGAGATAAGTCCTTTAAAGAATGGGAACTGAGGGTGAAAGGCCATCAGTACTGACCTGGGCAGACCTGGTCTGTAGAACTGCCTGTGTGAATATTGACGGAAGCCTGGATGAGGATGTAGCCATGGGAGTAGAAAGGTGGCAACAAGGAGACATTGTGGGGATAATATCAAGCAAAGTGTGTAGGTGTGTGTGTGTGCATGCACTATGGTTGGGGGTGTGTGATGGAGAGGTTATAGTCAAAGAGAAGGCCCAACGTTCCTGTTTAATTGCCAGGTGGAGGTTAACACTACAACCTGCTATTTACATGATGAGTTTAATATTTTGTCAGCATTTCTAAATAATATAAAAGATTGTTACATTTTATAGTAATAAATGTTGAAATGCACAAATAAGTGATTTCCAACCTTTATGGAGTCAAAAAATTTTAAGTCATTTTTTAATGGGTAGAGTTAAAATTGACCCGAACTCTCTGCTATCTTATTTAGAGATGACAGAGGTGTTAAATTCAGAAAGCTATTGAAAACCAGGTGCCTTCAGGTGGGAGAGGACATACTGATTTTGAGGACTGACCAAGGGAACTAAGGGTGTTTTGTTAACAGAGAAAGAACAGCGCTGCTCTCTGCAAAAATCTGAAAGGCTGCCCCAAGGAAGAGGTGCTAGACAATTCCCAGTGCACCCAAATGGTGGAACTGAGGCCAGGAGAAATGTGTTTTCTTTTAATATTAGAAGGGCATTTTTGTAGTCATAACTGACCTAAGATGCGGGAGAGGTCTCAGGAGGCTGTGACAGTCCATCAGTGGAGATTTTCAAGAAAGGTTTGTCACTTGATGAGGAGGTGGATGACATGCCCTTCCAACCTCAGGATTCTGTGATTTTATCAGAATTGTTTTCCTTTCAGCAGCTTTTGTGTTTTGAACCAATTTGTCACTTTTTCCTGTCACTTTTGATTATAGGAAGTTGAATAAGAGTGGTAAAAACAGCCTCTTGGTTTTATTAGTTTTCTAGACACATTTGCAATAGAAATACAAGAATTAAGTGCTATACACTTAAAAAATTCTCTTTCACGCTTTTTTTCATTTAATACAGCTTTACTTTCAAGTAACCAAGATATTTTCCTTCACCCCATTAGCTAAGATCTATCTAATCAGCTCCTTTCTATTTTGACTTCTGAGAAAATCAAACTGAAACAAACTTTAAATTAAAAGGTTTCATCTACTACTTACTGCTTGCAGGTACCGCCAAGGTTTCTCTATTTAGACCCCAGCTCCTGTGTACGTAGAGAGTTTATCTCTGAGGTTCATCATGGTGGTAAAAGGAGTGTTTGCCTTTGTTAGAGTGATCCAAATTATTTCTCCATTTGGACCCCATTTGGGTTGGAGTTCTCAAGGTAACTCATGCCATCACTGTTCCTTCAGTCCTTTGCTTACAAGATTTCTTTTCTTTAAATGAAATGTATGGTGTTTGGGGCAAGTGATTTGACTCCATCGTAGCTTGGGGCTGACAGGCAACTTCAGATATATTTTGAAAAAAGCAAATGCTCAGTGGAATTTAGAAATGGTTAATACTGAGCACAGACTCAACTGTTGAAAAACTCTTTTTTGTCTGTTTTCAGACATTCAAGTAACAAGTATGACCTCAATATACTGGTTATAGTATTAAAGGAGTTTCTGGATTCTGTATCAATTGAATCTTATTTTTCCTTACTTGTGCTAGGACTTATCTAGGACTGCCCTCCTGATGATGTTTTCTATTAAAAAGTAGTAATTACTGAAATGCTTTCCTTCTTTCCTCCTTTTATTCAGTGCCAAATACGTTACATTACACATCACAGGAGCTAAATTAATGAATTGAGCGCTTTCTAGCCAACTTCTCTATTATTTGGAGAAATATTTGTACATTGTACAGTAACTGTTTAAAGAGTAGTAGTCAAAAACTAAGTGATGTGTGTTGGGGGGGAGTTAAAACTGATTCAGGCATTTTGTTTCAAAGAAGGTCCAATTATGTTTTTTTTTAGTTGTCAATTGTGATTGAAAAACATAATATAACATTTACCTGCTTTACCATTTTAATTGTTCAATTCGGTAGTGTTAACTACTTTCACATTGTTGAGCAATGGAACTCTAGAATTTTTTCAACTTGCAAAATGAAAACTACACTCACTTAGTAACAACTCCTTTCCTGCTTTCTCCCAGCTTCTACAAACCACCATCCTACTCTCTGTGAATTTGACACCTCTAGGTACCTCATATCAGAGGAGTCATGTAATTTTAATCTTTTTTGTGAACTACTTATTTCTCTTGCTATAATGTCTTCAGAGTTCATCCATGTTGTGCCATGTGTCAGGATTTCTTTTGTTTTTAAGGCTGAATAAAATTCCACTGTATGTATGTACCACATATTGTTTATCCACTCATCCCTGGACATTTGGGCTGCTTCCATATTTTGACTATAGTGAATAGTGCTACTATGAACATGAGTGGGCAAAGGAAGGCCTGATTTTTAAAGTAATTATAATACCTCCCCAAAAGAGCTTATCTTAAAATTGTTAAGGTTTAACAAGAATGGTGGCATCTCGGGAGGGGGGAGGTGGGGGTCGGGATTGGGAGATCATGTACACTCGTGGCTGATCCATGTCGATGTGTAGCAAAACAAATACAGTATTGTAAAGCAAAACAAACTAAAAAAATAAAAAATTAAAAAAAAAAAATCAATTTTTCAGAGGCTGTATGGAAAACCTATGACTCTACGAGCTGTTTTCAAATTGGTGTCAATTAATTATGAGACCATCTAAGGTCAGTAAACATATGTGATAAGCACCAAGAACAGAGTCATGATTTTAACTTCCTGAGACTCTGAAAAATTGAAATTTTTTTTTTAATTTTTTAAAAAAAAAAAAAAAAAAAAGAATGGTGGCATCTGAGATAGTGTTGGAGAAGACTCTTGAGAGTCCCTTGGACTGCAAGGAGATCCAACCAGTCCATCCTAAAGGAGATCAGTCCTAGGTGTTCATTGGAAGGACTGATGTTGAAGCTGAAACTCCAATACTTTTGCCACCTGATGCGAAGAGCTGACTCATTGGAAAAGACCCTGATGCTGGCAAAGATTGAGGGCAGGAGGAGATGGGGACGACAGAGGATGAGATGGCTGGATGGCATCACCGACTCAGTGGACATGGGTTTGAGTGAACTCTGGGAATTGGTGATGGACAGGGAGGCCTGGCATTTTGCGATTCATGGGGTCACAAAGAGTCGGACATGACTGAGCGGCTGAACTGAACTGAACTGAACAAAAATGGTGGCATCTGAGGTGATAATTTCATCACCGTAGAAAACCCACTGTGTATGACTGTGAAGGCAGCATCTGGAATATCCTAGATACATTTATTTGTTTGTTTACTTGTTGCAATGCCTTTTATTTAATATTTTTCTTTAAAAAATTGAAGTATGCTGCTGCTGCTGCTAAGTCACTTCAGTCGTGTCCAACTCTGTGCGACCCCACAGATAGCAGCCCACCAGGCCCTGCCGCCCCTGGGATTCTCCAGGCAAGAACACTGGAGTGGGCTGCCATTTTCTTCTCCAATGCATGAAAGTGAAAAGTGAAAGTGAAGTTGCTCAGTCGTGTCCGACTCCTAGCAATCCCATGGACTGCAGCCCACCAGGCTCCTCCATCCATGGGATTTTCCAGGCAAGAGTACTGGGTGGGGTACCATTGCCTTCTCCAAATTGAAGTATAGTTGATTTAAAATATTGTGTTAGTTATAGGTGTAAGCAAAACACCTGATTCAGTTGGTGGTGTACTTATACATGTAGTTTTTAATGATTCTTTTCCATTATAGATTATTATAAGTTATGGAATATAGTTCTCTGTGCTATAAGTAGATCCTTGTCATTTATCCATTTTGTATATAGCAGTTTGTATCTGCTAATCCCAAACTCCCAATTTACCCTTCCCCTGCCCTTTCCTCTTCAGTAATCATGTGGTTTTTTTTTTTTTTATGTCTATACCTAATTTTTATCCTTGATATTTTATGGCACAACAATTTTGTTTTTCTTCTTCAGAATGGCATGAACAGATATCCTCTCAATTCTATAAATACTCTTGTTTACCTTAACTCATGTGTTAAGATCAACAAACACCAAAGCATAGGCCAACCCACATCAAAAGTAATAAAGAATGTATTTTAAACCAGCAAGAATCAACATGTGACCACCTCTCTTCCCTTTTATTTTCATGATAGCTCTCTTTGAAGTACATCTTGCCTTTGAGGTAAAGTGCAAGCACACAGTTTTGGAGAAGGAGTCATCAATATAGAAGCTGAGGGGATTAAGTAACTTTCTAAGATATAGCTGTTAATACCTCATTTTTATCCAAAAGAAACAGAAGAGGAGCACTTGAAGGAAGAGGAGGAGGAAAGAAAGGACGCATTGTTTCTTTCAATCCATTTCTCTTTCTAAGATGCTGTACCGTAGAAAACCAGCTGCTTTCCTGCTCTCCTCACAGTATAATCAGTATTCAGTTATCCTTCACAAGCTTCTCTTTAAGAAGGTTCCACTGTGTTTTACTATTTAAAATGATTAGTCTGTGAGGGTTTTATTGGTAAGAGTCAGGTGTTGTAGGTTCCAGGAATTTGTGAGCCTGATGCCAACCTCTTCCCCCATGTCTTTCTGTAAAACTTGGATATTTCAATTCAGTGTCAATTTGTGAAGTATTTTTAAAGGCTTGTGCTAGGAGTTTGGTGGTGGGTAAGATAAATATAGTTTCTGCCCAAAAGGAACTCATGATCTAGTTGGGAAAGCCAGCATATACCAGTGCATTCATGATAGTCTATAAAAGTGATCCAGGAGGCTTAGAGGAGGATTAATAAACTGAGAGAATCAGGAAAGGTGTTGAGGGGGAGGTGACATCTCAGCTGGGACAAACAAAGGAGAGGTAATTCCAGGCAGAAGAGTTACTGTCTGCAGAGTCACGAAGGTTTCAAGGTTTATGAAATATTTAAGGACACAGTCTCAGATTTTCCATCTGAAGTTAAGGTGCCACAATAATTGATTTCCTGAAATCCTCTCTTATTCTGTTTATGAGTCTGCAAAATACACAAGTATTGGATAATAGGTTTTTTTTGCTCTTGTTCTACTCTTTCGAAACCCTGACATCATTACCAGGTTGGGAAAGTATAGGATAAATCCAGATTTGAACTTTCCTCCACCGTCTCCTGAGGCATCGCTAAATTATGAGAACAAAAGATACAATTCATTGACAGGTGTTGATAACATCCCAAGGAGTGGTTTGTTTTGTTTTTGTTTTTTTCTTTTTTATTCCTCATATTCTGAATATTTTACAATTGTAAAGGAGAGCTCTCTGTGGATTACTTGTTTGGCAACGTAGAAGTGTAAAAATCAACATCATTATGAGAGTGGTAGAAATTCATTTTATTTGCTTGCATGTAAACTTTTGTTTTTCCTCCATCATCCGTCCTTCCTCCACTGCTTCCTTTCTTCCAACATGTATTTGGAAGGAAGTTAAAACACCTGCTTCTAAGTGAGAAAGTTCGATTCCCTGCCTTCTAAGAAGTAGCCTAGCAGGGGAGCTAAGACATGGATAAGACCCATATGCATAAAATGCAAGGCAAGAAGCTGCCTTTGCTATAAGAAAACCAGAAAGTACCCATGACCTTCATAAAAAGGCAGAGGGGTAAGTCCTGTTAAGAGTTTTCAAGATAAGTTGCCGTTATGAAGGATCTCAAGGGCTTGAATAAGGAAAGCATTTTCCACCCGATCCAACTTATTACATTATTAACATCTTTTTGTTCTCTGTTGGAAAATCACAGTTGAGGCTCTAAGACGTTGTCGGTTGCTGGTTATCTGAGTGCCTTGGCTCTGCATTCTGGTCAAAACAAACAGGAATTAGCAGGATATTTGTTCAGATGGCATCAGGCATAAAAGGAAGCTGTGTTTCCCATACCTGCTACTCTGCAGGTGGCTGCAGTGAGTCTCTCTGCTTCTTGGAAATAACACAGAAGGGTTCTACTCCCTGCTGCTGAGTCTTAGTTACAATCATAGTCTGTCGAGATGGTTCCAGCGAGTGCATTTAAGTGCTGCTCAGTATCTCTTCTTGAATTTTTTTTTTTTCCTCAATGTGGTGCTTACATCTCCTCTCACAACACATACTATTGGGACACTAAATGAAGTGATGTGGAAATCACTATACCTGATTCATGTGTCTTTCCCAAAGGAACAAAATGTTCACTATATTGAATAGAATTAACTTCAGATTGCCCTACATTTTGTTTCTTTTTTCCATTCAGATAATGCAAATTATAGATTGAAAATCCTATGCTGATTTAAAATACTGTTTTTATGTTTATTGAGTATATAGAATATGTTAGATACTAGCACATATATCATGCCAAAGTGTTATACTTACTCTTACTTACTCTCATCGCTCTCTGTAAATGTTACTGAAAAGTCTCAGGTAATTGCATCATTATAAAAATAGCTACCATTTATTCAGCACCTACTATATGACATGAACCATGCTGAGTAACTGTTTTATTTTCTCACTTATTCCTCAAAACAATCATATTAGCAAGTATTTTTATTCCTATTTCCAAGATGGCTACCAAGCTAAGGACAATGTCAGTAATTAACCTAAGATTCCATAGTTATTTAGTTAAAGAGTTAAAGTTTAAAATCAGGATTCTGATGAGTCAAAAACTCTTCTCTTGAGACATTTGGTCCTTTCAGATTCTGATATTTTTTACATAAGTTCTCTCTCTCAAGCACAGCTAAAGAGAAAAATGAATGTGTGCACTGGTTCCCCATCTCTTAATATAGTCACTAGGGTATTGCCATCTTTTGTATCACACTTTTTATTGCCTATAATTCTGAAATAATTTAGGAAGTTAACAAAGAACTTTAGTAAATATACTGAATTGCCTGAATTGCCATCCTCTGAAATAGGGTCATCATCTCTAGGGCATAATGTATAATGGGCTTCCCAGCTGGCGCTAGTGGTGAAGAAGCCGCCTGCCAATGCAGGAGACATAAGAGACGTGGGTTCAGTCCCTGAGTTGGGAAGAAGCCCTGGAGAAGGAAATAGCAACCCACTCCAGTCTCCTTGCCTGGAGAATCACATGGACAGAAGAGCTTGGTGGGTTACGGTCCATGGGGTTGCAAAGAGTTGGACTCGACTGAAGCTACTTAGCACGTATCACAGCAACTAGGGTATAATGAAACCCATCTGTTTGAATAGCTACTCAAATTTCTAACTTTGAAGCCTAATATATTTTCAGTTGTGTTGTCCAATTCCAAAGAAAGGCAATGCCAAAGAATGCTCCAACTACCGCACAATTGCACTCATCTCACATGCTAGTAAAGTAATGCTCAAAATTCTCCAAGCCAGACTTCAGCAATATGTGAACTGTGAACTCCCTGATGTTCAAGCTGGTTTTAGAAAAGGCAGAGGAACCAGAGATCAAATTGCCAACATCTGCTGGATCATGGAAAAAGCAAGAGAGTTCCAGAAAAACATCTATTTCTGCTTGATTGACTATGCCAAAGCCTTGGACTGTGTGGATCACAATAAACTGTGGAAAATTCTGAAAGAGATGGGAATACCAGACCACCTGACCTGCCTTTTGAGAAATCTGTATGCAGGCCAGGCCAGGAAGCAACAGTTAGAACTGGACATGGAACAACAGACTGGTTCCAAATAGGAAAAGGAGTACGTCAAGGCTGTATATTGTCACCCTGCTTATTTAACTTATATGCAGAGTACATCATGAGAAACGCTGGACTGGAAGAAACACAAGCTGGAATCAAGATTGCTGGGAGAAATATCAATAACCTCAGATATGCAGATGACACCACCCTTATGGCAGAAAGTGAAGAGGAGCTAAAAAGCCTCTTGTTGAAAGTGAAAGAGGAGAGTGAAAAAGTTGGCTTAAAGCTCAACATTCAGAAAACGAA
>SJXQ01010377.1:384874-462088 GCA_006408695.1 Aepyceros melampus
GCTGGACTGGAAGAAACACAAGCTGGAATCAAGATTGCTGGGAGAAATATCAATAACCTCAGATATGCAGATGACACCACCCTTATGGCAGAAAGTGAGGAGGAGCTAAAAAGCCTCTTGTTGAAAGTGAAAGAGGAGAGTGGAAAAGTTGGCTTAAAGCTCAACATTCAGAAAACGAAGATCATGGCATCTGGCCCCATCACTTCATGGGAAATAGATGGGGAAACAGTAGAAACAGTGTCAGACTTTGTTTTTTGGGGCTCCAAAATCACTGCAGATGGTGACTGCAGCCATGAAATTAAAAGGCGCTTACTCCTTGGAAGAAAATTATGACCAACCTAGATAGTATATTCAAAAGCAGAGACATTACTTTGCCGACTAAGGTCCGTCTAGTCAAGGCTATGGTTTTTCCTGTGGTCATGTATGGATGTGAGAGTTGGACTGTGAAGAAGGCTGAGTGCAGAAGAATTGATGCTTTTGAACTGTGGTGTTGGAGAAGACTCTTGAGAGTCCCTTGGACTGCAAGGAGATCCAACCAGTCCATTCTGAGGGAGATCAACCCTGGGATTTCTTTGGAAGGAATGATGTTAAAACTGAAGCTCCAGTACTTTGACCACCTTATGCGAAGAGTTGACTCGTTGGAAAAGACCCTGATGCTGGGAGGGATTGGGGGCAGGAGGAGAAGGGGACGACAGAGGATGATGAGATGGCTGGATGGCATCATGCACTCAATGGACATGAGTCTGAGTGAACTCCGGGAGTTGGTGATGGACAGGGAGGCCTGGCGTGCTGCGATTCATGGGGTCACAAAGAGTCGGACACGACTGTGCGACTGACCTGAACTGAACTGGCTCTGACCTCACTGGCAGAAGGACAGGGAGAGGAATCTCCCCTGTATGGTGTCTGTATGACAGACCGTGAGGTGTCTGTATGATCATCTCCCAAAGGCCCCGTCTCCAAATACCATCACACTGGGCATTAGGTTTCAATATATCCATTTTAGGGGTACACAGACTCTCAGACTGTAGCCTCGATGTACAGTAGCTTCCTGCCTCATCTTTTATATTGTATCTTCATCTGTTTATTTTTAGATGAACAAAAAAGAGGATATATTATTTTTTCCTAAGAAGATGTTGTGGGGTTCCTTACTAGAGTATACCCTAGCCTCCTGCTGCACTGTGTGGACGCTGTTGGGGGCCATCTCTACCGTCCTTATCCCAGCTACCTTGTTAAAATCATAGACCATCAGAGCTAAAGCAGGCCATGGGGGATAGTCTACCCCTTCGTTTTACAGGTGACATGTCTGGGGCTCAGAGGGGGAAGGAAGGTCCCGGGTCTTGGGGTAAATTATGGTAGAAGTTAATTAATGGTAGAAGCAGAACTAAAGTCAGGTCTTTCACTGTTCAGTTCAGTTCAGTCGCTCAGTCGTGTCCGACTGTTTGCGACCCCATGAATCACAGCACGCCAGGCCTCCCTGTCCATCACCAACTCCTGGAGTTCGCCCAAACTCATGTCAATCGAGTCGGTGATGCCATCCAGCCATCTCAGCCTCTGTCGCCCCCTTCTCCTCCTGCCCCCAATCCCTCCCAGCATCAGAGTCTTTTCCAATGAGTCAACTCTTCGCATGAGATGGCCAAAATATTGGAGTTTCAGCTTTAGCATCATTCCTTCCAAAGAAATTCCAGGGCTGATCTCCTTCAGAATGGACTGGTAATCTCCTTGCAGTCCAAGGGACTCTCAAGAGTCTTCTCCAACACCACAGTTCAAAAGCATCAGTTCTTCGGTGCTCAGCCTTCTTCACAGTCCAACTCTCACATCCATACATGACCACAGGAAAAACCATAATCCTATGCTATTTTCCATATATGACCTTGGGAAAGCTTGCAGATTGTCTACACCTATTTTTGTCCTTATGAAAACAGGCAAATGTGTCCACCTGGGATTTTTCAATAGTATTTGTAGAGAACTGTTGAGTTGGTATAAGAATAACACCTTGGAACTTAGTCTCTTGGAGTCTTATGTTATTTATATACATTTAAGAAAGTTGTGGTAAACACTTCCATCATCATATAATTTTAATGTATTGAGTTTTAGTTTAATTGAATTAAATTTTAATGTAATGAATTGAATCTGATTACTACTAACACTGTTGTACCACACTTACCTAATCACTTTTATTAAGAGATGCAGTTTTAGAGAACTTAAATTGTATCACAGTCATTTAAAGAAATTTTCAGTAGCTCTCTGATGCTTTCAAGTGGAGACAAAAATTCCATAGCAATACATTCTTTTTTTTCTTTTCTTTTCTTTTTTAAATTGATTTTTATTTTTTAGTTTGTTTTGCTTTACAATACTGTATTCTGTTTTGCTAACATTGACATGAATCTCGTGGCTGATTCATAGCAATACATTCTATTCATCACTTTTAATTTGTTTTTTTTGGAAGTGGATTTCTACAGTGTGTCTCCATGCATCTCATTTTCTGAACCCACTGAACTGTCAGCATTCTTCCAATACCATTCTTTCATTTCTTGTTTTGTTTGATCAGTTTAGTTGTATGAATTGCACACACAAGAGGTGATGATGCACAAGACACACAGGGTTCCTGTCCCGGGGGACTTCACACCTGCCAGAACCCAGCTTTCTGTGTTTTTCTTCTCCTCTTGTTTCCATTTTTGGGGACTTTCAGCCTCTTTTCTGGGAGGCCATGTCCCGCATCTTGTAGAGTGGGCAGTTCTCAAGTCACTTCCTGATGAAACCTTGCAAGGTCTCTTCCAACTAAGAGTTTTCTCCTGCACATCTCAGCACAGAGTCTACTTTTCATTAGAGGCATTTTATTCTCATGGTTCTCACATCAAATATTGGGTTCATGCACTAGATAGTAAGTTTTTTGAGGGAATAAACAATGGTTTATTTTCTTTATATCCCCTACATGCTAAGCAATTTGGCATGTAGTAAATGCCCAGTTACTGAGAGATGGATGAATTGTATGGATCAATAAAAATAGAGTTCAGATAAGTGTAGAAGGAAAGGAAAATAGTTGCTTTGGTAGAGAACTAGGCAGTAACTCTCATTTTATCCCTTAGCAATTAAAAGGTTTCACACACACACACACACACACATGCAGAAACACACACTGGAGGTAAGTTGTTATAGAAACGTGGCCACACTCTTTCCCTAGCACGTGATTTGAGTCAGAAGCAAATCTATTTCTTCAACAAATTTTCCCTAAGCTGTGGTTCTTTTAAAAGATGACCTGCAGGCTAATGACTACTCCAGCAATGAGTTGCAACTTTTGGGTTTAATTTAATCTTTGAAGTCAAAGAAGCAGAAGGGGCAATCTAATTAAAGAAATTACTTATGTGACTATCATCTAATACATATATTAAAGGCGTGCCTGCCGTGAAATTACCTGGCAGAGAAGATCCCAAGGCAAAGTGAGTGTCCCGCCTTTCAGCTCACGTGTATTCTCGGCATGCTGAGCCAGATGTTTTGCAAGCTGAACTAACCTCGGGAAGAAAATTCTCATTAGCATGACAAAGAATTCTGTATTTTGATAATACTTGCATGGTTACAAAGAGAATTATGAGTCTTGTCCTATGTGATAAACTAGTAAGAGAATTCCTATGGTTCTACAGAATCTTGTTTTATTAGAAAATAGATGCTGGATGAAGAGGATGAGGGGAAGTAGGCAGCGAGGCAAGACAGAAAAAGTACTACCATACATGCTCTTCGGGAGGCATTTTTGGGGAAGGCATTAATATTTTAAAATTTATTTTATTGAAGCATAATTGACTTACAATGTTGTGTTAGTTTTTGGTGTCCAGCAAAGTGATTCAGTTATACACATATGTAATCTTTTCCATTATGGTTTAACACAGCATATCGGATGTAAGTTCCTGTGCTATACAGTAGGACCTTGTTTATCCATTCTCTATATAATAGTTTGCATCCGCTAATCCCAAACTCCCAGTCCATCCATCCCCACCCTCTCCTTGTGAAAGCATTAATATTCATTAATGAAGATTTTATAATTAATTTGGTCTTACGAGGACCAGGTAAGTTTAAAATTCAAGGCTGACGAAAATGTCCAATGAAATAAATACAGAATTTCAAATTTAGAAAATCAAAGCGAATGCCATCATTTGTCAGGAATGTCATCTTAACCCACTCCCTCAGCAGTCTGAGCTTCTGTTTATGCATATATAAATCAGGTATATAATAATACTAATGATAGTTATTAGCTGATGGCTGAGGATTGAATGTGAGTCATGCTCTTCATGGTAGTTTTCATTTTTAAAAAATAAAGCCTAAGTCATGATCTTTAATTAAAAAATTAAATCTTATACCGGAGAAACCACTGGCCTTAGAAGAAGGAAGACTGAACTGTATTTTGTCTTCAGTCACCAATAATTTGTGATTAAAGGTATGTCTTTCGCAGTTTTCAGTTTCATAATCTTTAGAGTGAGGGCAGTGGCCTGGAGGATTCTTAGGATTCCTTTCATTCCAGTTCTTAGGTTCTGTGGTTCTGTATCTAAATTTCTCCACCACTTGTATTTTTCCTAATGATCATAAGGAACAAAAAGTTAAGCAGTTTTCCCAGGCTCTTTCAATAAGTTAACAGAAGTCATGCATTAAAATGTGCAACTCCAGAAGTTAGTTGCTCTTCTAGATACATACTTATTACAGTGGCTCCCTAAGAATGAGTATTCCAAAAAGAAAATTAAAGGTTGGCATTTTATGGATATTGCCACTACACTTCTTTCTAAATTTTACACACATTTTACTGGCTTTAGGAGAATTGATTAGCAAACCATGCACACTTTAATGTACACAGATTGTGCTACAGGGGGCTCTCTATCAAAGAAGAAAATTAGTGAGACACATTTAGGCCTGATTCTGCTTCAGAAGCAAAATAGATCTTGCAGGTTTCAAGGAGGTTGTAGTGAGATGCTATGCTGTGACAGGGCTCTGTCAGGATTATAAATCATGGGGATGTCAGTACTGAGGATTGCTTTCTGGTGATTGCAGGACAACAGTGTGACATTGGGCGGTTAGTGTTTGTTGGACAAAGGCAGCCATACTCCAGTCCTGGTAAGGCATCCTGTGCAAGCTCAGAGCTGCTAGCATCCTCTCCTTGGTGAATTTCTGGTTGAGCAATAAGGAAAGAGAGAGAGAAGACAATTAGTTCAATGGATCAGGGGAAACTGTCAGACCTGGAAAGGGGCATTAGAACTGAAGTGACAAAGTGGAGAGGACATCTCCCCTTCACAAGTCAACAGTTTTAAGTTCTAGTTTTGTTACTTCTTAGCTATTATCCTGACTAATTGAATTTACAACTCTGTCAATATTTTATTTTTTAAGAGTATAATAATAATCTCCATCATGCTTGTTCTACAGGATTTTTGTGATTATTAAATGCTTATGAAACTTAAATATAAGTTGTGATAAGACTTTTTTTTCTCAAGCCAGTCTCCCAGTTCATGCATAAGATAAAGAAAATGCATGGGCCTGCTCTCAACTGCTCTTATTTGAGAGCATCCTTTATATCAGGTTTTCCCACTCTGCCTGGCTATATCTTTTCTGTTTTTCATATAGGACAAAAAGGAAGAGCTCCAACTATCACAACCACACCACCATTTCTTCTCCCCCCACGGCCAGCAATACCCACATCTCGGGGAGGTGACTGATCTATTAGTAAAAGGCTGGGTTCAGACTTCCTGTGTTCAAATCCTGATCATTTCCTTTATAACCTTATTACCTTAGCCAAGTTGCTTAACTTTTTTGCTCATCTCTTCCTTGTTGAGAATAATGATACCTACTTCATAGTGTTGATGTGAGAATTAAATCAGTTGTTACATATAAAGTGCTTTGACAATTCCTGGTAAATAGCACTTAAAAATATTTGGTTTTAAAAAAATTTTTGGTTCAATTATTGTTGCCTCTATCCAGAGTTATAGAGAATTGCTGTGTTGTAAAAGATAACCAGTAAGGTTTAGTTCTGGGGACTGAGGGCACCTAGTTATAAGCCATGAAGTAAAGGATAACTGATCATTCTTTTTACTTTACTTAACTACCCTGAAGTTAAAAGGAAGATAAAAGGGAATAGCTTTGTTTGTTTCACATAATTGGTATGATGTGGGTGAGTGTATAAAGTCATAGGATTTTAGAGAGGGAGGAAACCTTGGCATTCATCTGGTTAATCTCATTTTAAATATGAGAAAAGGAGACCTAGATAGAAGGAATAATCTGTTCAAGGTTCCATATTGAATGAGTAGCATTAAAGTGAGATTTCAGCTTAAGCTAGGAACAGACTGCTTCTGTTGACTCTTCTCACTTTAGAATGATTTCTTTCTTTTATCTGTATTTTTGCAAAACTGCTTTTTCACAGTCATCTAAGATTGCACACAGGTTTAAAAAAAAAAACAAAAAACCCGAAACAACCACAACCTCTAATGTCGTCTATGATGGGAACAGCTTTATTTTGTTTGGGGCCATCTTTGAAGTTAGCTGCTTTGTTTCTTATTCCTCCTCCACCAGCACTCACTCAGAGATATAGGAACCCATTTTGAACCAAAGTTGGAAGCATTTAACAGCTTCAGAGAGTATCATTGGCATCAGAGTCATTTTCCCCCATGACAGTCTTTGCTATAGCTACTAATGTCCTTTCTTTTTCAAGTAAGTGGTCATATAGAACATTGGGTTGGCCAAAAATTTGTTCCAGTTTTCCTGTTACATCTTACAGGAAAATCCAGATGAACTTTTTGGTCAGCACAATATTTGAGTACCTTACAATCTATGCTCTTTTCTTGTTTAGGATATCAAAAACTAAATGTGATTCCTGGTTCCAGGACACTTCCAAAAGGGTTCTTTAGAGAACTTAAAACATATAGGTCATCAGTTATTCTTTAAAACTTTCTAATTTTATAATGAGTAAATGGAGATACAAAGGCTAAATGACCATTCTGTAGTCACACACCTTTCTTCTCAAAAATGCCTCCTGGTAGGACACATGCCTCCTCTCCAGTTTTGTTGTTGTTGTTGTTTGTTTGTTTTTAGTTTATTTTTTTTGAAGGATAATTGCTTGACATTGTTTTCTGTCAAACCTCAACATAAATCAGCCATCCTCCCTTTTGAACCTCTCCCTTTTGAACCTCCCTCCCATCTCCTTCCCCGTCCCACCCCTCTAGGTTGATACAGAGCCCCTGTTTGAGTTTCTTGAGCCATACTGCAAATTTCCATTGGCTATCTATTTTACACATGGTAATGTAAGTTTCCATGTTACTCTTTCCATACATCTTGCCCTCTCTTCCCCTATCCCCATGTTCATAAGTCTATTCTCTATGCCTGTTTTTCCACTATTGCCCTGTAAATAAATTCTTCAGTACCATTTTTCTAGATATACATGTTAGAATACAATATTTATCTTTCTCTTTCTGACTTACTTCACTCTGTATAAAAGGTTCTAGGTTCATCCACCTATTAGAACTGACAAACGTGTTCCTTTTTATGGCTGACTAATATTCCATTGGGTATATGCACCATAATTTCTTTATACACTCATTTGTCGACGGACATCTAGGTTGCTTCCATGTTCTAGCCATTGTAAATAGTGTTTCAGTGAACAATGGGATACATGTGTCTTTTTTGATTTTGGTTTCCTCAGGGTATATGAATAGGAGTGGGATTGCTGGGTCATATAGTGGTTTTATTCCTAGTTTTTTAAGGAATTGCCATACCATCTTCCACAGTGGCTGTATCAGTTTACCTTCCCACCAACAGTGCAAGAGTGTTCCCTTTTCTCCACACCCTCTCCAGCTTTTATTGTTTGTAGACATTTTGATGAGGGCCATTCTGACTGGTGTGAGGTGATATCTCATTGTAGTTTTGATTTGTATTTCTCTAATAATGAGTGATGTTGAGCATCTTTTCATGTGTTTGTTAGCCATCTGTATGTCTTCTTTGGAGAAAAATGTCTGTTTAGGTCTCTTTCCCATGTTTTGATTGGGTTGTTTGTTTTTCTGGCAGTGAGATGTATGAGCTGCTTTTATATTTTGGAAATTAATCCTTTGTCCGCTGTTCCATTTGCTATTATTTTTTCCCATTCTGATGGTTGCTTTTTCATTTTGCCTGTAGTTTCCTTTGCTGTGCAAAAGATTTTAAATTTAATCAAGTCCCACTTGTTTACTTTTGTTTTTATTTCCATTACTCTAGGAAGTAGATCATAGAGGATCTTGCTTTGATTTATGTCATTGAGTGTTCTGCTTATGTTTTCCTCTAAGAGTTTTAGTTTCTGGTCTTATATTTAGGTCTTTATCTATTTTGAGTTTATCTTTGTGTATGGTGTTAGGAAATGTTCTAATTTCATTCTTTTACATGTAGCTGTCCAGTTTTCCCAGCCCCATTTGTTGAAGAGGCTGTCTTTGCACCATTGTATATTCTTGCCTGCTTTGTCAAAAATAAAGTATCAATAGGTGCATGGGTTTATTTCTGGACTTTCTATTTGTTCCATTGGTTTATATTTCTGTTTTTGTGCCAGTACCATACTGTCTTGATGACTGTGGCTTTGTAGTATAATCTGAAGTCAGGAAGGTTGATTCCTCCAGCTCCATTCTTTCTCAGGACTGCTTTGGCTGTTCAGGGTCTTTTGTGTTTCCATATGAATTGTGAAATGTTTTGTTCTAGTTCTGTGAAAAATGCCATTGGTATTTTGACAGGGATTGCAATGAATCTGTAGATTGCATTTGGTAGTATAATCATTTTCATAATATTGATTCTTCCTACCCAGGAACATGGAATATCTCTGTTTATGTTGTCTTTGGCTTCTTTCATTAGTGTCTTATCATTTTCTGTGTATAGTTCTTTTGTCTCCTTGCTGCCGCTGCTAAGTTACTTCAGTCGTGTCCGACTCTGCGTGACCCCATAGATGGCAGCCCACCAGGCTCCCCCGTCCCTGAGATTCTCCAGGCAAGAATACTGGAGTGGGTTGCCATTTCCTTCTTCAATGCATGAAAGTGAAAAGTGAAAGTGGAGTCGCTCAGTAGTGTCCAACCCTTAGCGACGCCATGGACTGCAGGACCAGGCCCCTCCGTCCATGGGATTTTCCAGGCAAGAGTACTGGAGTGGGGTTTATCTTCTTAGGTAAGTTTATTCTTAGATATTTAATTCTTTTTGTTGCAATGGTGAATAGAATTGATTCCTTTGTTTCTATTTCTGATTTTTCATTGTTAGTATAGGGAAATGCAAGTGATTTCTGTGTATTGATTAGTATTCTGAAACTTTTCTAAATTCACTGATTAGCTCTAGCAATTTTCTGATACTGTCTTTAAGCTTTTCTATGTACAGTATCATGTCATCTGCAAACAATGAGAGCTTTACTTCCTTTCTGATCTGGATTCCTTTTCTTTCTTTGTCTTCTCTGACTGCTGTAGCCAGGGCTTCCAGAACTATGTCGAATAATAGTGGTGAAAGTGGACACCCTTGTATTGTCCCTGATCATAGGGGGAATGCTTTCAGTTTTTCACCTTGAGAATAATGTTTGCTGTAGGCTTATCATATATGGCCTTTACTATGTTGAGGTAGGTTCCTTCTATGCCCATTTTTTAAAGGGTTTTAATTATAAATGGGTGCTGAATTTTGTCAAAGGCTTTTTCTGCATCTATCGAGATTATCATATGGATTTTATCTTTCAATTTGTAAATATGGTGTATCACATTGATTGATTTGTGTATATTGAAGAATCCTTGCATCCCTGGAATAAACCCAACTTGATCATGGTATATGAACTTTTTGATGTGTTGCTGAATTCTGTTTGCTAAAATTTTGTTGAGGATTTTTGCATTTGTGTTCATCAGTGATATTGGCCTGTAGGTTTCTTTTTTGTGTTGTCTTTGTCTGGTTTTGGTATCAGGGTGATGGTGGCCTCGCAGAATGAGTTTGGAAGTGATCCTTCCTTTGCAATTTTTTGAAAGAGTTTTAGAAGGATAGGCATTAGCTCTTCTGTAAATGTTTGATAGAATTCTCCTGTGAAGCCCTCTGGTCCTGGGCTTTTATCTTTGGGGAGATTTTTGATCACAGCTTCAATTTCAGTGCTTGTAATTGGGTTGTTCATAATTTCAATTTCTTCCTGGTTCAGTCTTGCAAGATTGAACTTTTCTAAGAATCTGTCCATTTCTTCCAGGTTATCTATTTTATTACCATATAGTTGTTCAGAATAGTCTCTTAAATCCTTTGTATTCATGAATTGTCTGTTGTAACCTCTCCTTTTTCATTTCTAATTTTCTTGACTTGATTCTTCTCTCTTTTTTTCTTAATGAGTCTGTCTAAAGGTTTGTAAATTTTGTTTATCTTCTTAAACAACCAGCTTTTAGGTTTTTAAAATCTTTACTATTGTTTCTTTCATTTCTTTTTCATTTATTTCTGCTCAGATCTTTATGATTTCTTTCCTTCTATTAATTTTTTGGTTCTTCTTTTTCAGTTGTTTTAGGTGTACAGTTAAGTTGTCTATTCATTGTTTTTCTTATTTCTTGAGGTAGGATTGTATTGCTTAAACTTCCCTCTTAGAACTGCCTTTGCTGAATCCCGTAGGTTTTGAGTTGTCATGTTTTCATTGTCATTTGTTTCTAGAAATTTTTTGATTTCCCTTTTGATTCTCCAGTAACCTGCTGGTTATTTAGAAACATGTTGTTTAATCTCCATATGTTTGTGTTTCTTACAGTCTTTTTTTTGTAATTGATATCTAGTCTCATAGCATTTTAATTGGAAAAGATGCTTGATATGATTTCAGTTTTCTTAAATTTACTGAGGTTTGATTCGTGACCCAAGATGTGGTCTACTCTGGAGAATGTTCCATGTGCTCTTGAGAAGAAGGTGTATTCTACTGCATTTGGATGGAATGTCCTGAAGATATCAATGAAATCCATCTCATCTAATGTATCATTTAAGACTTGTGTTTCCTTATTAATTTTCTGTTTTGATGATCTGTCCATTGGTGTGAGTGGGTGGTTAAAGTCTCCTACTAACATTGTGTACTGTCAATTTCTGCTTTTCTGTCTGTTAGTGTTTGTCTGTGTATTGAGGCACTCCTATGTTGGGTGCATAGATATTTACAATTGTTATGTCTTCATCTTGGATTAATCCCTTGACCATCATTCCTTATCTCTTGTAATCTTCTTCATTTGAAGGTCTATTTTGTCTGACATGAGGATTGCTATTCCAGCTTTCTTTTGCTTCCCATTTGTGCGGAATATATTTTTCCATCCTCTCACTTTCAGTCTATATGTGTCTTGAGGTCTGAAGTAGATTTTTTGTAGACAGCATATATATGGGTCTTGTTTTTGTATCCATTCAGCCAGTCTGGGTTCTTTGGTTAGAGAATTTAATCCATTTACACGTAAAGTAATTATTGATATATATGTTCCCATTGCCATTTTCTTAATTGTTTGGGATTGATTTTGTAGATTTTTTTCTTCTCTTGTATTTCTTGACTATATAAGCCCCTTTAACATTTGTTGTAAAGCTGGTTTGGTGGTACTGAATTCTCTTAACTTTTGCTTGTCGGAAAAAGCTTTTATTTCTCCATCAATTCTGAATGAGATCCTTGCTGAGTACAGTGACCTTGGTTGTAGATTTTCTCCTTCAGTCCTTTAAATAGATCCTGCCATTCCCTCCTGGCCTGTAGAGTTTCTGCTGAAAGATCAGCTGTTAAGCGGGTGGGGTTTCCCTTGTATGTTACTTGTTGCTTCTCTCTTGCTGCTTTTAATATTCTTTGTGTTTAGTGTTTGTTAGTTTGATTAGTATGTGTCTTGGTTTCTTCTTGGCTTTATCCTGTATGGGACTCTTTGTGCCTCTTGGACTTGATTATTTCCTTTTCTATGTTGGGGAAATTTTCAACTATAATCTCTTCAAAAATTTTCTCATACTCTTTCTTTTTCTCTTCTTCTTTTAAGAGCCCTGTAATTCCAATGTTGGTGTGTTTGATATTGTCCCAGAGGTCTCTGAGGCTATCTTCAGTTCTTTTCATTCTTTTTACTTTATCCTGCCCTTCAGAAGTTATTTCCAACATTTTATCTCCCAGCTTGCTGAGACATTCTTCTGCTTCAGATTTTCTGCTGTTGATTCCTTTTAGAGTGTTTTTGGGGCTTCCCTGTTCACTCAGAAGGTAAAGCATCTGCATGCACTGTGGGAGACCCAGGTTCGATCCCTGGATCAGGAAGATCCCCTGGAGAAGGAAATGGCAATCCACTCCAGTACTCTTGCCTGGAAAATCCCATGGATGGAGGAGCCTGGTAGGCTACAGTCCATGGGATCACAATGAGTTGAACACAACTGAGTGATTTCACTTTCTTTCATTTAGAGTATTTTTAATTTCAGTAGTTGTGTTGTTTGTCTCTGTATGTTTATTCTTTAATTCTTCTAGGTCTTTGTTAATTGATTCTTGTATTTTCTCCATTTTGCTTTCAAGATATTTGATCATCTTTACTATCATTATTCTGAATTCTTCTTCAGGTAGATTGCCTATTTCCTCTTCATTTATTTTAACTTCTGTGTTTCTAGTTTGTTCCTTGATTTGTGTAGTATTTCTTTTCCTTTCATTATAGCAAAATGAATACAGTATTGTAAAGCAAAACAAACTAAAAAATAAAAATTAATTAAAGAAAAAAAATTAAAAAAAATTTTTTTTCAACTTATTGTGTTTGAGGTCTCCTTTTCCCAGGCTTCAAGGAAAGTTGAATTCTTTCCTTGAAGAAGGTTGAATTCTTTCTTCCTTTTGGTCTGCCCTCCTAAGGTTGGTCCAGTGGTTTGTGTAAGCTTCATATAGGGTGAGATTTGTGCTGAGTTTTTGTTTGTTTGTTTTTCCTTTGGTTGGCAAGGCTGAAAGAGGTGGTAATCCTGTCTGCTGATGATTGGGTCTGTATTTTTGTTTTGTTTGTTGCTTCGATGAGGCATCCTGCACAGGGCGGTTGGATGATGCTGCATTTTGTATTCAAGTGGTTTTGGTTGTGTGAGTTCTCACTGTTTCATACTCCCTAGGGTTAGTTCTCTGGTAGACTAGGGTCAGTGCTCCCACTCCAAAGGCTTAGGGCTTGATCTCTGGTCAGGAATAAAGATTGCACAAGTGGTTTGTTATGGCATTAAGTGAGATTAAAATAAATATACAAAAATGAGAAACCAAAATGAACCCCTAACAAATGGTAGTTACAAAATCAGGCAAATAATAATTAAAATAATGGAACATGCACATATACAAATACACCCTTGTGTAAAGTCAAAAGAGTCCAACAAAAATAAACTACAGTAGATTGACCCAGTGAACAAAGGAAATAAAAAATCATATTTACCAGTTAAGAACAAAACTAACTAAGGCACAAACCAGAAAACAAAACTAAATCAAGGTGCCAAGTGGGGAATAAAGCATAGCAAACAAAACTAACAAATATGTTGAGAGGAGAGGACAGAAAGATAGATATGCAAAGTTAAATAGAGGTAGATGAAAAAGATTTATATACATTAAAGATTAACTGCAAAGGTTAAAGAACAGTAGGAAAGGCATACAAAGGAATAAATGTAGAAAAAATTAATACATTTAAAAGTTTTAAAAATTAAAATTATAAAAGAGAAAAGGAAAAAAATGGAAGAGGAAAAAAGGAAACAAACAAACAAAAAAATCCGAAAGAATCTACAGAACAAGTCAAAACATAAGAATAATAAATGTTTTTCTCGAATCATTGGTGTCAGAGTCCTTTGCCTTGTTGGGAGCCACAGTCCACCTTACCTCCCTAGGATTCCCTCCAACACTGTGCTGATCCCTGGACCTGCTGTGGGGGCTGCTCAGATTCTAATCTGGTCCTACTCCTATGTGTTCTTGCCTCCAATGTCCACAGCTGTCAGAACTAGTGCATTTTCTTTGATGGGAGCTCTCAGTGACCTTTTATATATTCCATAGACACAGAGTTTGCCTAGTTGATTGTGTGAATTTAATCTGCAGCTTGTACAGCTGGTGGGAAGGTTTTGGGTCTTCTTCCTTAGCCACACTTCCCCTTGGTTTCAGTTGTGTGTGTGGTTTTTTTTTTTTTTTTTTCTACCTCTACATCTGGGTCCTCCACTGGAGTTTGCTCCTGAGGCTGCCCTGGAGGGCTTGAGTTTGCCCCTGTGAGGGCCAGGTGTGGAGGTGGTGCAGCTGCTTCGGTCACAGGAGTTCTGGCAGCACCAGGTACTCAGGGAGGTTGGCAGCTAGGGCAGCAGGTAATATAGTGCTCTAGAAGGGTATGGCAACCAATATTGGCCAATATGCTCCAGTTTTGGCCAATACGCTCCAGTATTCTTACCTGGAGAACCCCCCCTCCCTGAGTAGCCTGGCAGGCCACAGTCTACAGGGTCACAAAGAGTTGGATAAGACCAAAGCGACCCTGGGCTCATAGACACAAGACTTTTTTGCCTGTGGCAGCTCTGCCCCAGTGAGAGTTGAGTGTGAAGGTGTTGCAGCTGCTTGGCTTTTGGGGACCTTGGTGGCGCCAAGTGTGCAAGGACACGCACTGCCTCTGCTGCAGGAGTTTTGGTCCTATTGGTGTCTTTTTTTGAGCCTCTTGTAGCTGACGATCAGAAGGCCTCTTTGGCCAATCTTTCTCTGTAGCTCTCCTCGTTCAGGCACTTAGGGGGCTCCCTTGCCTGGGGTCCTTCTCTGTTGTTCAGCACATCAGGCACATAGAGGGGCCCCCCTGGCTGGGGTCCTAATCTGTAGATTGGCGTGTGAGGCACTTAAAGGGGCACCCTGGCTGGGGTCCTACTCTGTAGTTCAGTGCATCAGACATTTGATGGGCCAGCCTCTCTATTGTTCAGCTGCTAATGCTGGCTGTGTAAGGAGAGAGTGGCTATGGTGATGGCTCTACCGCCTGCGTGTGACTCAGCAGTATTTTCTTGCTTCCATGGCTGCCTGGCTTTCCTCCACTGGCATTTCCCACCATGATCTCCTCCCTCACATCCCCTCAATCAGTGTCTCTGCAGTCAACAGCAGCCCTCGCTCTGGGACTGCTCCACAATCCCTAAACTCCAGCTCCCAGCCTGTGCACCTTCCGGGGCACCAGTGTTCCTGTACGGGGTATGTATGGCTGCGGCAAGGACTGTCTGATGCTCATTCTGTATAGGCTGCCCCAGATCAGCTGTTCCACTCCCAGCCTTAAATGTTTCTCCTCTGACTCAGACGACTGCCCGGATGTGGAGACTGGACCTCTGCTTCAGTTCCCTCACCCACCGAAAGCAGGTCCCGTCCTACTAACACTCCTGTTTTTCCCCCTAGTTCTTTCCTCCTACCAAGTTGTGCATGATTCTAAATATTCTTTTCCACTGGTCAGGTACTCCTGTCCGCTCTCAGCTGGTGTTCTGCATGCCCTTCTGTGTCTGAAGGTGTATTCCTGATGTATCCATGGAGAGAGATGTACTCCACGTCCATCTACTCCTCCACCATCTTGTTGTCTCCTACTCTCCATTTTGAAGATAATACTTTGTATACAGTAAAGTAAAAATTGTCAAAGAAGTGCGATGGTTGTCTTCTCAAATTCACAAATGTGACAACTTGCAATTTACCTTCTGATGTCTCTTCATCTTCCCCACAGTGGTTTGGGATATTTAGTTTTAAATTATTTTGTAAGACTTCTCTCATATATAAGTTTTTTCAAATTGGTTTTAAGTTTTCCAGAGTTGTGATTCTCGTTTTTCATTCTAAAAAAGTAATATCAAAGATAAAATATTCAAAGCTGTGAATATGTACATAGATTTAAATATTTCCTGCTTTCTACTGTAAATTGAGTCTCCAGACTTCTCTATGATTACTCATAGTAGTAATTGTCCATCTTGTAGGAGACAACTGCATCTTCAGGACAAATAAGTATTTTCACACTGTCCGTGATGGACCTCACAGTTTATCTACAGAAACCCTTCTGTGCAGGGAACTCATTGAGTTGCTAACACTATTCTTTGCCCTCCTAATCCTTTTCCTTTGTTAAGCTCATTAACTTTTGGTTACTTTAAAGTATCCTACCTCAATGTGGGATCTTTCTTGCAGAGAGCAGCATCCAGAAGGATCAATGACCATCCTCTGTACAACACACTATGGTTTTGACTCACACCTTAGGGGCTTTTATTTATTTACTTATTAAATATTTATTTAATATTTCCCTGGTGGCTCAGACTTTAAATCATCTGTCTACAATGTGAGAGACCTGGGTTTGATTCCTGGGTTGGGAAGATTCCCTGGAAATGGCAACCCACTCCAGTACTCTTGCCTTAAAAATCCCATGGACGGAGGAGCTTGGTGCAGGCTACTATCCATGGGGTTGCAAAGAGTTGGGCATGACTGAGCGACTTCACTTTTCTTTCTTAAATATTTATTTGGCTGCCTCAGGTCTTAGTTACACCACACAGGATCTTTGTTGCGTCATGAAGGATCTTTTGTTGCAGCGCATGAGCTCTTTAGTTGTGGCACATGGGGTCAATAGTTGCAGCACACAGGCTTCAGTAGTTGCGGCACAGGGGATTAGTGGCTCTGTGGCATGTGGGGTCTTGGTTCTCTGACCAGGGATCGAACCCATGTCCTAACCACTGGACCAGAAGGAAAGTCCCCTTAGGGGCTTTTTACACTGGCATTTCCTGAGGTGCTTTCCTTACTCACATTTTCATAGGTTATATGTTTTCTTTCCCTTAATCTAGAATGCTACAGCTATGGTAACAATAGCATTTACCTTTTCAACTGTTCGTAAGTGCCACCTTTGATCAGTTATATAGACTTTGTGACACATGTTCGTGCTATATAAAAGAAATCTTAGCTCTGTGCTTCCTTCACAGGGTTGTCCTGATAAGCTTCCTTTGACAGTCTCCTTGAATCTTGCTCCATTTTACTGTTAATTTTCCCCACTAGTAATGAGTTTCACCATTCATTAAGCTTACCCTTTACTTTCTTATTTAAGAAAAAGAAAGTTTTGCCAAATTTTGCCTTGGATATATCCTATAGTGATTTTGATTCTACCCCAGCAATGATGACTGTAACCATTTTATAGAATACTCATTTTCACTCTGAAAACCTTCCTCTTGTGGTTTTTACCTCCTGATCTTGAATTGAATGTCTCTGATGATGGGGAACTCACGTTAGATGTTTAGTCTGTACTTCCTTGTGTATAACTGCTTATGGAATCCAAGTTTGCCTCTAGACACATAAGATACCTATTTTTTCAATGAGAACATTTCAGATATTTGATGACAGACATAAGCTTTCCTCATTTCTCTGTCCCTGGCTCCAGTTATTAAGCTAGTACTTCAAATGAGATCATGATCACCAGAGAACAATATGAATGCCTGTGACTTGAATTCTGAGTGGACTTAACTCATGAGTTATCTTAACCTTTCTAACACATTAAGGGTATAATCATCTTTTAAATTCATATTGTGGATTCATCATCTAAAAAGGTACGAAGAGAACTTTGGATTTGGTGTCAGTTCCCTGGTGGCTCAGAGGTTAGAACGTCTGCCTGCAATGTAGGAGATCTGGGTTCGATCCTTGGGTTGAGAAGATCCCCTGAAGAAGGAAATGACAACCCACTCCAGTATTCTTGTCTGGAGAATCCCATGGATGAAGGAGCCTGGTGGGCTACGGTCCATGGGGTCACAAAGAGTCAGACATGACTGAGAGACTTCACTTCCTCACTGCAAATATATTTGAATTCTTGACCAGACTCATACTTCAGTTTTTTCTGACTTACAGTTTTTTCATTGTACATGTGGATAGCAATGTTGGCCTTGTGTGGTTACCCTGAGGATTAAGTAAATGAACCTGTATAGAGCTGGTGCCTAGTAAGTCTTATTTTCCCTTCTGTTTCCTACCCTCTCCTTTCTTTCCTTCTAATACTTAAAAAAAATTAAGTATATTGGATTTACAATATTAGTTTCAGGTGTATAGCAGTGATTCATTATTTTTATAGTTTATACTCCATTAAAATTATTACAAGACAATGGATATAATTCCTTGTGCAATACAATATATCCTTGTTGCATATCTGTTACATATAGTAGTTTGTGTCTCTTAATACCATACCCACAGTGTGTTCCTCCTATTTCTCTCTCCCTACTGGTAACCACTAGTTTGTTTTCTAAGTCTGTGAGTTTGTTTCTGTTTTACTGTTTACACTTATTTGTATTATATTTTAGATATAAATGATTTCACATGGTATTTGTCTTTCTCTGTCTGATTTATTTCATGAGCATAATATTCTCTAGGTCTATCTTGCTACAAATGACAGAATTTCATTCTTTTTTTTACGACTGAGTAATATATTACGGTGCTTCCCAGGTAGCTCAGTGGTAAAGAATCTGCCTGCCAGTGCAGGAGATACAGGTTTGATCCCTGGGCCAGGAATATCTGCTGGAGGAGGAAACAGCAGCCCACTCCAGTATTTTTGCTGGGAAAATCCCATAGACAGAGGAGCCTGGTGGGCTGTAGTCCATAGGGTCACAAAGAATCGGATATGACTGAGTGACTAAGGACACAGAGATATAATATTCTATTATATATATAATCACGTCATTTTTATCGAGTCATCTATTGATGGACACTTGGGTTGCTTCCATGTCTTGGCTATTATAAGTAGAGCTGCTATGAACATTGGGATCAATGTGTCTTTTTGAATTAGTGTTTTCATTTTTTGTGGAGATATATCTGGGAGTAGAATTGCTGGGTGTATGGTAGTTCTATTTTAGCTTTTTGAGAAGTCCTAATACTGTTTTCTATAGTGGTTGTGCCAGTTTGCATTTCCACCAAAAGTGTACATCTTTGGCAACATTCGTTATTTGTAGACTTTTTGATGAAAGCCATTCTGAGCTATGTGAAGTGATAGTTTTTAATTTTCATTTCTCTAATAATTAGTGATATTGAGCATATTTTTATGTGTTTATTAGTCATCTATATGTCTTCTTTGAAAAACTGTACCTTTAGGTCTACTACATGTTTATTAGATTGAGTTATTTTTTTATATTGAGTTGTATGAGCTATTTATATATTTTAGCTATTAACCTGTCAGTTATATAATTTCCAAATATTCTCTCCCATTCTATTGCTTATCTTTTCATTTTGTCAATGATACCCTTTGCTGTGCAAAAGCTTTTAAGTTTAATTAGGTCCCATTTGTTTATTTTTGCTTTTATTCTTTTGCCTTTGAACACAGATCCAAAAAATATATAAATATTGCTGAAATATATGTCAAAATGTTCTTCCTATGTTCTTCTTAGGAGTTTTATGGTTTCTGATCATATATTTAGGTCTTTAATCCATTTTGAGTTTATTTTTATATATGGTATGAGAAAAAGGTCTAATCTCATTGTTTTACTGTAGATATCCAGGTTTCCCAGCATCACTTATTGAAGAGACTGTCTTTTCTCCATGATATATCCTTGCCCCCTTTGTTGTAGATTAATTGACCATAGGTATGTAGGTTTATTTCTGGGCTCTTTATTCTGTTTCATTGATATGTTTCTTTTTATGCCAGTACTTTACAGTTTTATTTACTGTAGCTTTGTAGTTGAGTCTAAAGTCTGAGAAAGTGACACCTCCAGCTGTTTTTTTTTCTTTTTTTTTTTTTCCTCTCTCAAGATTGCTTTGGCAATTTGGGGTCGTTTGTGGTTCCATATGAATACTAGGATTATTTTTTATAGTTCTGTGAAAAATGTAATAATATTTCTATCAGGTGTGCATTAAACCTGTAATTGATTTGGGTAGTATGGTCATTTTAGAAATGTTAATTTTTCTACTCTTAGAATATAGGGTATTGTTGCATTTTCTTGTATCATTGTCAATTTCCTTTATTGGTGTTCTCAGAGTACAGGTCATTCAAACTTCCTTTGTTAAGTTTATTCCTAGATATTTTTTAATTTTTATGAGATTTTAAAAAGTTGCTTTTTTTAACTTTCTCTTTTCTAATAGTTCACTATTGTGTGTAGAAAAGCAACAAATTTCTGTGTGTTAATTTTGTATCCTGAAACTTTGCTGCATTTATTTATTAGTTCTAATAGTTTTGAGGTGAAACCTTTAGGGTTTTTTAATATAAATACCATGCTATCTGCAAATAGTTACAGTTCATTCTTTCTTTTCAATTTGCATATCTTTTCTTTTTTCTTGTCTGGTTGCTGCAGCCAAGATTTCATATATTATGTTAAATAGAAGTGGCAAGAGTAAGTATCCTTGTCTTATTCATGAATTTAGCAGGAAGGCTTTCAGCTTTTTGAGTATGATGTTCAGTTCAATTCAGTTCAGTTGCTCAGTCGTGTCCAACTCTTTGTGATTCCATGGACCGCAGCATGCCAGGCCTCCCTGTCCATCGCCAACTCCTGGCATTTACTCAAACTCATGTCCATTGAGTCGGTGATGCCACCCAACCATCTCATCCTCTGTCATCCTCTTCTTCTCCTGCCTTCAATCTCTCCCAGCATCACCGTCTTTTCAAATGAGTCAGCTCTTCGCATCAGGTGGCCAAAGTATTGGAGTTTCAGCTTCAGCATCCATCCTTCCAGTGAATATTCAGAACTGATCTCCTTTAGGATGGACTGGTTGGATCTCCTTGCAGTCCAAGGGACTCTCAGGAGTCTTGTCCAACACCACAGTTCAAAAACATCAATTCTTCAGCACTCAGCTTTCTTTATAGTCCAACTCTCACATCCATACATGACTACTGGAAAAACAATAGCCTTGACTGGATGGACCTTTGTTGGCAAAGTAATGTCTCTGCTTTTAATATGCTGTCTAGGTTGGTCATAACTTTCCTTCCAAGGAGTAAGCGTCTTTTAATTTCATGGCTGCAGTCACCATCTGCAGTGATTTGGGAGCCCCCCAAAATAAAGTCTGACACTGTTTCCATTGTTTTCCCATCTATTTGCCATGAAGTGATGGGACCAGATGCCATGATCTTAGTTTTCTGTATGTTGAGCTTTAAGCCAGGTTTTTCACTCTCCTCTTTCACTTTCATCAAGAGACTCTTTAGTTCTTCACTTTAAGCCATAAAGATGGTGTCATCTGCATATATGAGGTTATTGATATTTCTTCCTGCGATCTTGATTCCAGCTTGTGCTTCATCCAGCGCAGCATTTCTCATGATCTACTCTGCATATAAGTGGCTTTGTCTTAAATGGCCTTTCTAATGTTGAGATATGTTCCCTCTAAACCCACTTTGATGAGAGTTTTAATCAAATACTTCTAGCACATACTATGAATGTAGAATTTTAAGTTGATGTTTTTATGTGACTTGAACTAAAAAGCTTGAAATTATAGAACCCAATGATTCCTTGACTGAAATAAAACTCTGAAGTCGCTCAGTTGTGTCCGACTCTTTGTGACCCCACGGACTGTAGCCTATCAGGCTCCTCATTTCATGGAATTCTCCAGGCAAGAGCACTGGAGTGGGTTGACATTTCCTTCTCCAACTGAAATAAAAATTTGGCTTAATATAAAACTATACTGAAGGCCAGTGTGTAACGAAAGAGATTATATCACTGAGGTAATTTACAACTAACATCTAGATAACTTGATATGGTTCATTCTCTGGAGTTTACAGCTGCAGACTACTATGTTAGAAGTCTCTATGAGAGTGTTTTCCTATATAGTTTCTAGCCTCATTCTGTTTGGTAGAGAACATTTCTTCACTTGACAGTCAGGAAAACATTAAGTGTGGATGGCTTACTCAAAATGTAGATAAAAAAAGAAAGGTATACCTCTTCCTTGAGTTGAAAGCAGTTCCCAACCCCACATCTCTTTCTATCTGATGCCTGAAACTATTAACTTTCCAACTCACTTAAGGGAATAACTCTTCTTTCAAGAATGTTGTGTGTTTACAGTAGGATTTTGTCATTGTAGCACCATCAGAAAAAAGTAGCCTGACATCTGTGCTAGATTCATAAGGAGGATAAGAGAAAACACATTACGAGATTAAGGCCATGTGTTTTTCTTTATATTTATCAGATATTTGTCTTTTTTTTTTTTCTTTCATAGCCACTACTTACCTGATGCTGTCAGAGATTAAAGATGATACCACTATTAATAAAAATATGCCTAAGGTAAAAGTCAAGACTGTTCTCACTCATTCTGAACATTTAATAATTTCAAGTCAAATTAAATCAGCATACATTTACAGAGTGTCTACTATTGTCAAAGTAAGGTACTAGAGCCTCACGGGTACAAAAAAATGTAAATCATGATTCTCCTCATTCTGTTTCTACTTTTAACATAAAGTCAACATTCTTTCCCTAGCTTTTTTCCTCAGAAAATAATAAATGCTTCTGGTTACTTATCTTTTAAAAGCTAGCTATGGCTATTTCCTTGTCTTTTTCCATTTTAGGAATGAGAGGAAGAACTGTCAAAATGAAGAGAATAGAATGGATCTTTTCTCCATTGCTGTATTCTTAACATATTCAACTAACTGGAGATAATTTCCTAGCTTACTTTTTAAAGAAATTTCTTTTTTGTGGTTTCTAGTGATTACAATATGTATATATTGTCTAGAATGGATTGATGACCTCATGAAATCCCTTCTAGCTAATACTGTATATTTAAAAAGTAATATCTTTGGCCCATTTTTTGATTGGGTCATTTATTTTTCTGGAGTTGAGCTGCATAAGCTGCTTGTATATTTTTGAGATTAGTTGTTTGTCTGTTGTTTCATTTGTTATTATTTTCTCCCATTCAGAAGGCTGTCTTTTCACCTTGCTTATAGTTTCCTTTGTTGTGCAGAAGCTTTTAATTTTAATTAGATCCCATTTGTTTATTTTTGCTTTTATTTCCAGTATTCTGGGAGGTGGATCATAGAGGATCCTGCTGTGTTTATGTCAGAGAGTGTTTTGCCTATGTTCTCCTCTAAGAGTTTTATAGTTTATTGTCTTATGTTTAGATCTTTAATCCATTTTGAGTTTATTTTTGTGTATGGTCTAGTTTTAAAATGTAATCTTATTTTAAAAAGTGATCTCTTCTTTAGATTATTCAAATAATTTGTGATGTGATAGAACTAACATGTGACTGAAAATTGTGAAACTTCTAGTCTAGTCTCTGCTCTGACCATTGCTTTATGAAAGTTGTGGTAAGCAGAATAACCACTGCCTAAAAATTTCTGTATCTTGGGACTTCCCCCAGCAGTCCAGTGATTAATACTCCACATTTCTACTCCAGGTAGTGTGAATTCAGTTTCTGATTGGGGAACTAAGATCCCACATGCTGCATCATGCTGCCAAAATAAATAAATGAATAAAGTTTATTATCTTAATCCTGCAACCTGTGATATCTTGCTTTATATGGTAAAAGAACTTTGGAAGTATGATTAAGATGAAGGATCTTGAGATGGACAGAACTATAGCATGATAAACTTGAGCTGTTTTTGCCTATTAAGTTTGTGATAATGTGTTACAGCAGCAAGAAGACACTGACATAGGTTCATCGCATTTCCACATTTGCCAGCATGTGGAAAACAGAATATATGGGTTTTAGCATAGTTTTAATGCACTGAGGTATGCAAGTCTCAAAAACTTTTGTAATAAAGACTTGTTAAAGAAAATATATAGTCTTTGGAGAAGAGAGTATTCTATGAATACCCACAATAAAGTAAGTAATCTTGTAGTCACCAAGTATAATACTGAAGTATAATTCAGAAGTAGTTAGTAGAGCAGTTATATGGCATGTGAGAAGTTGAATATAATTTCCTCTCCATGCCATGCATTTGTAATTGATTCCACCACTGCATCAGAGCCACAGTGTAAGCTTAAAATACACTGCAACACGAGACTCAAGGATGCTACTACTAATTTTTTAGTTGGAGTGTATGTCATTCAAAATCTGTTCTGAGTGGAGTAAGGGTCGTAAGTACTCAAAGTAGTTAAATATGGGCAATTTAATAGAGAGCTAATTACAAAGGTGACCAAAATCTAAGAAGATAAAAGGGAAAACTGAGGATACTTAGAGATTAACAATGGCAGAAAAACACTACAACCCTCTGCAGGAGTTCTATGTCTTGTTACTTAGAAGTTATAGCCAGTGGTGGACAATTTTATGAGGGAAATGAAGGTTAAATATATATATATCCTTGTGTATGTGGATATGTATACATATCTCACTTTTTCTTTATCCATTCAACCATCAAGGGACTCAGTTTTTTTCCCTATCTTAGCTATTATAAATAATCCTACAAGAAACATGGGGCCGAGGGCATTTTTTCAAATTAGTGTTTTGTTTCCTCTGGATAAATACTAAGAGTGAAACCGAGTGGATCATATGGGAGTTCTGTTTCTTAATTTTTGAAGAACCACCACTCTACCATCTCCCACTAGTACCTCTCATTAACCTCAAACAAGCTGGAAGCCAAGTGAAACTGAGCCAAGGAAATATAGGCAAATATCAGGTCCTCTACCATACCAAAAAGAGCAAGAGGGATGAGGAAGGGATCTGAGAGCAATTGGCTCTGGATCATCATAGCACGTAAAATTAAGGCAAAAATTTTTTAAAAGGCATTCCTTATTAAAGCATTTCTTTGCTACAAACAAACAAAATCTTTGATGCATCCAGAAACGTAAAGAAATCATATTTTCAAAAATAGGGATTCTGTAAAAAGGGATGCATTTTCTAGGATGTAATGATGACAAAAACTGAAGTATATAAGACAGAATTGCTCCCACATAAAACTCCTTCCTATTGTCACTTGTTTGAAGAAAGCCAGCCTGGTATGCTACATGCATTGGAAAAGATATAAAATAAAAATTACATGCCTTCTTATTTGACTTGTCCGTGTACAATCTAATCATTCTAGCTCAAAAAGTCAATTTATGAATTACATAAGAGTAAATAGGCGCAATTTCCAAGTTTTTCAAATGGGTGCTTTGTGGAAATAATTGTTAGGTATGCTATTAATTAACATAAAATATTAAGAGAATGTACTGGATATAGTTATAATGTGGTCATATAGTTGTACTATTTCCACATTTAAGATACATCTAATATTGATTTAATAAGGCACAGAGAAAATTTGGAATATTCATCATTTTTTTAAAATGAAGATGATAAAGTTGCTGATTTTGTTAGGTGTGTTTCTCCATTGCTATATATAATCATTTCCAGAAGAAAATTATCCTTGGCATTTTATATTAAAAAAATGAAGTAAAATGTATGCCAATTAGTAGGCAATGATAATTTTCCTAGGATAGATTATAATAAGCACCCAGTACACATATGATTGACTCTGCAAAAATAATCATCAAGATATAATCTGTCTCTCAGCATTTATCAATCTTTTCCCTCCTCAGTCCATCAGAACAGACTTGATGCCCATCTGTCATAATCAATTGAATATTTTTCAGCTGATAGACTAAAGTACATGGGGAAATTCCTTGAAGACATGATGGCCAGCACTCTTTCTGTCAGAAAACTGAAAGGTAGATCAAGGATTCATTTTGTCTATGACAAGTGTTTAAACATTTTGGTTCCTAAAAGTTACAGAGTGAAAATTCCTGCACTTATCCATTGTTCTGCTATGTTATGGAATTTTCACATTTTATTTATAAATCTTATGGTATATTTTGCTTTATTTCTCATAAAAGAAATCCATCCATCATTTGTAAAGTCTCTGTGTAACACAGGTTAATGCCTGTTTGATTCAGTGCTAGGAAGGTGAATTCCTCAATTTAATTTCCACAGTTAATAGTTTCATCGATAATAAGGTATTGAACTTCCACAATGCATTAATTTTACTTTAATGAGCTCACTGTCTGATAAGAAAGATAAATGTATAAACAAAGTATTACCGTTTAGAGTATCACATGTAAAAATGAACTTATGGATACAGCATTAAATAGCTGTTGTTGTGGTTCAGTTACTAGTCATGTCCAACTCTTTGCTACCCCAGGTGCTGCAGTATGCCAGGGCTCCCTGTCCCCACCCTATCCTGAAATTTGCCCAAGTTCATGTCTGTTGCATTGTTGATGCCATTCAGTCTTTTTGTCCTCTGACACACACATCTACTTTTTCCCTCAAATTTTCCCAGCATCAAGGACTTTTCCAATAAGAGCTGTTTGAATCAGATGACCAAAATACTGCAGATCCATCAGTCCTTCCAATGAGTGTTCAGAGTTGATTTCCCATAAGGTTGTCTGGTTTGATCTTCTTGCAGTCCAAGGGACCCTCAGGAGTCTTCTTTAGCACCACAGTTCAAAGACATAAATTCTTCTGCACTCCACCTACTTTACAGTCCAGCTATCACAACCATACGTGACCACTGGGAATACCATAGCATTGACTATATGGACATTTGTTGGCAGAGTAATGTTTATGCTTTTCAACACACTGTCTAGTTTTGTCATAGTTTTCCTGCCAGGAAGCAAATATCTTCTGATTTCATGACTGTAGTCACCATCTGCAGTGATTTTTAGAGTCCAAGAAGAGGAAATCTGTCACGACTTCCACCTTTCTCCCCCTCTATTTAACGTGAAGTAATGGGACCAGATGCTATGATCTTAGTTTATATTATTATTATTTTTAATATTTCATTTTAAGTCAACTCTCACTTTCTCCTTCACTCTCATCAAAAGGCTCTTTAGTTCCTCTTGGCTTTCTGCCATTAGAGTGGTATCATCTGCATATCTGAGGCTGTTGACATTTCTCCTGCCTACGTTGATTTCAGTTTGTAACTCATCCAGATCAGCATTTCTCATGATGTGCTAAGCATATAGAGTAAACAAACCAGGTGATAGCAGACAGCTCTGTCATACTCCTTTCTCAATCTTGAAACAATTAGTTGTTCCATCAGTTCAGTTCAGTTGCTCAGTCGTGTCCAACTCTTTGCGACACCATGAATCGGAGCATGTCAGGCCTCCCTGTCCATCACCAACTCCTGGAATTCACTCAGATTTACGTCCATCGAGTCTTTGATGCCATCCAGCCATCTCATCCTCTGTCGTCCCTTCTCCTCCTGCCCCCACGCCCTCCCAGCATCAGAGTCTTTTCCAATGAGTCAACTCTTTGCATGAGGTGGCCAAAGTACTGGAGTTTCAGCTTTAGCATCATTCCTTCCAAAGAAATCCCAGGGCTGACCTCCTTCAGAATGGACTGGTTGGATCTCCTTGCAGTCCAAGGGATGCTCAAGAGTCTTCTCCAACACCACAGTTCAAAAGCATCATTCTTCAGTGCTCAGCCTTCTTCACAGTCCAACTGTCACATCCATACATGACTACTGGAAAAACCATAGCCTTGACCAAATGGACCTTAGTCGGCAAAGTAATATCTCTGTGTTTGTACATGCTATCTAGTTTAGTTACAACTTTTCTTCCAAGGAGTAAGCATCTTTTAATTTAATGGCTGCAGTCACCATCTGCAGTGATTTTGGAGCCCAAAAAAATAAAGTCTGACACTGTTTCCACTGTTTCCCCATCAATCTCCCATGAAGTGATGGGACCAGATGCCATGATCTTTGTTTTCTGAATGTTGAGCTTTACAGGGTTCTAATTGTTACTTCTTGACCTGCAGAAGACAGGTAAGATGGTATTCCCATCTATTTAAGAACTTCCTACAGTTTATTATGATCCACACAAAGGCTTTGGCATAGTCGATGAAACAGAAGTCGATGTTTTGCTGAATTCCCTAGCTTTCTCTACGATCCAGCGAATGTTGGCAATTTGATCTTGGGTTCCTCTTCTTTTTCTTAACCCAGTTTGGACATTTGGAAGTTTTTGGTTTGCATAATGCTGAAGCCTAGTGTGCAAGATTTTAAGAAAGATTTTAAGCATGACTTTACTAGTATGAGATATGAGTGCAATTGTTTGATGGTTAGAACATTCTTTGGTACTACCCTTCTTGGGAATTGGGATGAGGATTGACCTTTTCCAGTCCTGTGGCCACTGCTGGATCTTCCAGATTTGATTACATATTGAATGCAACACGTTGATGGCATCATCCTTTAGTGTTTTAAATAGTTCTAGTGTAATTTAAATAATTAGTTCTACTAAATGATTATTAGTTCTACTAAATAATAATAATTTTAAATAATAATTTTAAAATATAAATAAAATATTTCTACTAAACCGTTAGTCATGTGGATTAATTTCCTGAAGAATGAGAGGAGTCCTCATGGGAGGTAAAGCTTATCTTTTGATGGAAATGAGCTTTTATTTGAAAATCAGGTATGAGTGTTTATCACAGGAGTGAATGTCTGTTTTCCACTTCATTTATATATGCCCTGCCATGCTAAGTCGCTTCAATTGTGTCCAACTCTGTGTGATCTCACGGACTGTAGCCCGCCACGCTCCTCTGTCCATGGGATTCTCCAGGCAAGAATACTGCAGTGGGTCACCATGCCCTCTTCTAGGGGATCCTCCTGACCCAGGGAGTGAATGTTCGTCTCATTGGTAGGTGAGGTCTTCATCACTAGTTCTTCATCTACATCAGATAGCATTGTAAAGGCACAGGATACACACACACACACACACACACACACACCCCTATGAAAATTCCATTATCACTACTGACCAAATCTCTTATTGAATTCTAGAGGTGAACCAGAAGATGTTTTTATATTAGTTGATTTATACCAGGCATTAAGGAAATTTTACTAATCCATAATGCTCCTATCAGTCTAACTCTATACTAGCCATTAGCCATGATATTGAAAAATATATCTTGATTCTAACCATGCCTCAGTGGGAAATGAATATCTACTTAGAATAATACTTATTAATAAATTATTCATAATAAATGAATAATACTTATCAATATTCTGGTTAATGAAGCCAGCTAAGGAGATTTCATGTTTTTTTTTTTAGAGTTGAATGTTTTCAATTATATTGGATTTAATTACTATTTTAAAATTATATGTAGAGCCCATCTGTAAATTATCTAGTCATGGTGACTTTTAAGAGTATATTTTCAATTTGTTATATTACTCAGGGAACTTAAACTGGGGCTCTGTAACAACCTAGAGGGGTGGGAAGAGGTGGGAGGTGGGAGAGAGTTTAAGAGGGAGAGGACATATGTATTTTTATGGCTGATTCATATTGATGTATGGCAGAAATCAACAGAATATTGTAAAGCAATTATCCTTCAACTAAAAATATTTTTAAATAATAGATTTTCAACTATCTTCACAATGTATTCTATGATAAATGGTTTATTAAGTCTTTGTCCTTATCTTATAAATAGTGGAAGTTTATCACTAAGAAATTGTATATTTCCCTCAGATTTTGAAATTTCTTGCTCTAGAGTTTACAGGTTATACTGTGTTAAAAAATATATTAACTCTGCTGCATTTGTGGATAAATCTCTGTTTTCATTTCTAATACTTGGTGCTTTACTCTGTCTCTATTTTTTCATCAAGCACATGAACCAGCTCTTCATTAATTTATCCTTTCCAGTATTTCCTTCATTTTCTATATCATTATATTTCTATGTCTGCTTTTATCATTATTAATTTCTACTTTTTTATTTAAAAAATGCTGCATGCTCTCTTAAAGTAAGTATTAAAATTTTTATTGATCAGTGAGTTCAATTCAGTTCAATTGCTCAGTTGTGTCTGACTCTTTGAGACCCCATGGACTGCAGGATGCCAGGCTTCCCTGTCCCTGTAATATTATACACACTAACATCAACGTCATGTGACAGATTCACTCTTATCTATTATTAGGTTGAGATTACTTTTTAATGAAATATATTTTCATATAACATAACAGGTCTACAATAAAGAAGCAGACTCTCTATTTATAGTTAAATTGTGACCCCAGAAAGATATTTTGCTGTCCTAATATCTGTAGTTATGAATGAGACCTTATTTGGAAAAATATTTGCAAATGTAATCAAATTAAGATGAAGTCATTAGGATGAGTCTTAATTCAATATGACTGGATTTTTATAAGAAAAGGAAAACACTGTTTGAATACAGACACACAGAGAAAATGACATGTGACAGTGGAGACCAAGATTCAGATGCTACAGCTGAAAGCTAAGAAATGCCAAAGATCCCCTGGCAAATCACTAGAACTAGAAAGAAGCAAGGAAGGAGATACCTCTTCTTGTGAATCATCCCTCCATAATTTATTTCAAGCTTTTATTTAATCATTTGGTTTATATACAGAAATTACCTTAGTATGCTTGTTCGTTTTAGGCCACTCCTCTCTTTGAGTAAGGATGAAGTTTCACACTATTTTTGTTGGCTTTGGTCATATTTTTAGAATTTTATGTAGAAATTTCATGTTTCCATAATCTTAGATTCCCTCTCTTTTCTGAAAGTAGGCTTTTTGATAGGTGGAACTATGTTTATTTTTGTAACTTTCACACCTAAAAAAAACTAGGTGCACTGTAAGCATAAAATAAAAATGTATTAAAGGAATGAATGATATTGATTTGTTCATTATGAAATGACAAGTGTGAAAAAAATTCCAAAAGACATATAATATTTGACAATGGAATATAGTATTTCATATGACCTTTCACTTACAAAAAGATAAAGTATATACCACAATTGAGATATAACATCCAGCGTTAAAATGAATTTTTATTATGTGTTGGCTATTTTTAAAGGATGATCTATATTTTTTTCTAAGGCTAGTAAATATTTTTCATTGATATTTTCATGGTTTCTGAATTTTTACCTAGCAATTTTATCACAACAGTAGAAACTGCATTATTATTGAGAAATAGGATTTAGAATCCAAGTTCTGTTTCTGTTCATCTTGGTGCATCAGTGTTCTCCAGTCAATTAAACAGGCCAGTGCCATATACACCCATGACTGAGATGAAGACAGTATTTAGCTTTAGAATTCTCAATGGATAAAAGATAGTAATTCATGAACCCCATTGAGCATAAATACAAAATCATATCAATGAATCAAACACCCTTTTATTAATTACCTACCTAATAGCTAGAAAGTCCATTTTTAATAGCTAGTCATTAGAGACTTGCCTTGGAGTAGGATAAAAAATACTTTAGACAAATGGCATCTGCCTTTAATATTTTCTTTTCCTGTTCTTATTTATCCTAAGAATTAAAAAATCTAAATGTATAGCACTTAAAGAGTCCTTGACTGTGTTTTATAAAAATCACTGACAAATTTTAGGATTGCTTGTCCAATTTTTTCAAATGGCATATGTGAAGAAAAAATAGAGTGTATATTTTAGATATCCAAGACAGTGAATGGGAATCTAAAATAAAAAATGTCTCTGAAGAATTCTCAGTTATGGTATTTAAGCTAAAATATTACTATTTTTATGGGGTTGTGATCTTTTTTGTGTATTGAACACTCTCCGGTTTTCCATACTTTTTGTGACTAGTTGTTAGGGAATTGATTATTCCTCTTTTTTCACTGTCATTCTGAAATTATCTATCCAGATATAATCTTCTTTACTAGTGGAGAGAGAGAACTGTAATCTAAGCTTGACCAGACAGATGCTGTCACTCTAAGAATTTTGAAACTTGAGGTTAGTAATGCAAGTATGGTGAAGATTCATCTTGTCGAAATGCAAGTTTGAGACTAATCTGGATCTTGAAATTTGCCAGGCATTTTTTTCCTCTTTTCATACCTTGATTTTCTAAAAACAGATATATTCCTATTTTTTATTTGTATTTGCATTTTTAAAATATAAATTTATTTATTTTAATTGGAAGCTAATTGCTTTACAATATTGTATTGGTTTTGCCATACATCAACATGAATCCACCACAGGTATACACGTGTTCCCCATTCTAAACCCCTCTCCCTCCTCCCTCCCCATACCATCCCTCTGGGTCCTCTCAGTGCACCAGCCTCAAGCATTCAGTATCATGCATAGAACCTGGACTGGTGATTCATTTCATATATGATATTATACATGTTTCAATGCCATTTTTAAACTAAAATATGTCTTTCTTACTAAGGAAATATGAACACAATAACTGAGGAGAAAAAGCTACTAAGAGATCATCTTGACTGTTAAAGTACCAAAAGTAAGTCATATGAAGCAAAAATATTAATAAGTTGGACTTCATTAAAATTTAAAAATCTGTCCTGATGAAACTACGTTAAAGATAATGAAAATACAATTCACAACTGAGGGAATTTTCAAAACCTGTTAAAGAACTGTTATCCAAAATCCACACAGAGTCTTTAAAGTTCATCAACAAAAATAATACAATTAAATGGGCAAAAGATCTTAAAAGGATACTTCAGCAAAAAAGATGTACAGATTTCAAACAGTTATGAAAGAATACTCAATACCATACATCATTAGGGGATCTAAATTTTAAAAATAAGATATTAATTTAAATTTAAAAAATAAGATATTAGTGAGTTAGAAAGGCTAAAGTCCAAAATGTAATGCTGTGGAGAATGTAGAGCGACAAAAACTCTTATTCATTTCTCTCAGAAAGGAGATTGGTATAGCCACTCTGGGAGGAAGTTTGACGCTTTCTTTTAAAACTAAACATTCTCTTACCATGTACACCTATACACCAGGAGTCATGTTCTTCAGTGTTTATCCAAATGAGTGCTCATTTCCACACAAAAATCCTGCAAACAAATCCTGTCTGAAGCAGCCTTACATATAACTGCCAAAAATTGAAACCAATCAAGATGTGAATGATCGAGTGAGTGAATTAGCAAACTATGGTACATGCATACAATGGAATATTACTCAGTCATACAGAGAAATGAGCTATCAAGTCCAGAAAAGACATGAGGGAACCTTAGACACAGATTAGTAAGTGAGAGAAACTCATCTCAAATGGTTACATAATATATGAGCTCAACTGTATGACATTTAGGAAAAGACAAAATGATGGAGACAGTAAAAAAGATCATTGACCACTAGGTGATTGTGGGGAGAAAAGGAGAAATGAATAGATGAAACAGTCATTCTCAGAGCAGTGAAAATTTTCTATGTGTTATGATACAATTGGATACATGTCATTATATATTTGTAAAAATCCATAGAGTGTACAGCACAAAGATTAAATCCTAGTGTAAACTATAGATTTTAGTTAGTAATAGTGCATAGATATTATCTCACGAACTGTTAGGAGAAGGCAATGGCACCCCACCACAGTACTCTTGCCTGGAAAATCCCCCGGGCGAGGAGCCTGATAGGCTGCGCTCCATGGGGTCTGGAAGAGTCAGGCAAGACTGAGCGACTTCACTTTCACTTTTCACTTTCATGCATTGGAGAAGGAAATGGCAACCCACTCCTCTTCTTGCCTGGAGAATCCCAGGGACGGGGAAGCCTGGTGGGCTGCCCTCTATGGGGTCGCACAGAGTCGGACACGACTGAAGAGACTTAGCAGCTGCAGCAGCAGTAACAAATGTACTACATTAATAAAAGATGCTGAAATAGTGGAAGCTAGGCCAGGACATAAGGGCATTTATGGGAATTCTCTGTACTTTCTGATCCAATATTCTATAAACTTAAAATGGTTCCAAATAATAATACTTATTCATTTATTCAGAATTAAAAATTAGATAAGTGTAAAATAAATTTAATATTTTTTTAAAATGATACCTTTGTACATTCTTAACCTTTGTATTTCTGAAACTATTAAAGCAAAGAAATAGTGATTATTTTAGAATACCTTACATATAATCTAATCAGACATTGCTATAAAAGTTTTTGAAAACTACAACCAGTCTATATGGAGAAACAATTATAATGAAGTAATAGTAAATAACAAACCACTCCGGGATTCTTGCATGGAGAATCCCATGGACAGAGGAGCCTAGGCTATAGTCCATGGGATTACAAAGAGTTTAACATGACTGAGGGACTTCCACAATAATCTATTATTTTAGGTAATAAATGCTTGCATGCATGTTCAGTTGCTTAGTCATGTTGGAGTCTTTGCAACTGTTTAGACTGTAACCTGCCAGGCTTCCCTGTCCATGGAATTTTTCAGGCAAGAATATCATGGTGGATTGCCATTTCTTCCTTCAGGGGATCTTAACCCAGGGATTAAACCTGTTGTATCTCTTGAGATGTAGGCAGAATGTTCTTTACCACTGAGTCATCAGGGAAGTCCAAGTGATGACTACCACTCCACAAATTGCAAATGAAAATTATTATTTTTTGTCCAGTATAAACATAATCATCATAACTTATACTTTCCAATATAGACATAATCATAAATATGAGATCTTGAATATATAGAAAGAAATGTTTAACAGATCAACTAGAAGAATATAAAGAGAAATTTGCAAAATAATTATTAAAAAGAAAGGTGCTCAGAACTTCCACATAGAGTATCTAATGATAGATTTAATAATCAACAAAAAAATAAAATGTACTTTTACATATTCCATAAAAATATGGAAATATTAAATCACAACTCTGTGTCAGCTTCATCCTAGTATATTTTAAGTATATATTTTAAGTAAAACTCTAATGCTTACAAACAAGGAAGTTTTATGGCTATGCATCTGTCCGTTTTGCTGATCCTGTCTAAAAAGGCATGGTTTGATGTTTTTTTTTTCTTCTTTCATTGTTACCTAACACAAAATAGGAAGATATTTACTAGAAATTTCTCAAGTGGTTCTTCATGCAATTTGAAGTTCTATTTTTAAGTGCATTAAACAATTCAGCATGTTATGTCTCTTTTCTGATTATAGTCCTTAATAGTTATGCAATATCCCTCCTCTTTCTAGTAACAGTCCTTAATCTGAAGCTACATTAATACAGCCTCTCCAGCTTCCTTTTGATTAATGTTTTTACTGGATTTTCCCTCCTCTTTTACTTTTAGCTTACGTCCTGTTACATTTAAAATTAAAATTTTGTAGAAAGTATACAGGAGTGTCTTGTTTTCATTATCAACCTTAGAATCAGTCTTTTCATGAGGATGCTTAGATCATTTGCACTTAATACAATTATTGATTTGTTTATGTATAAATATATACTTGTGTTAGTTTCTTTTCATTTTATCTGTCTGTCAACTTTTTTCTGCCTAATTTTAAATTAAATGTGCATTTTATTACTTAATTTTATCTTCTTTATAAATTTATTAGTTATGCTTCATTGTCTGTTTTATTATCTGCTCTCAGATTTACATGTATCTTTAACTTATCACAGAGGATCCACAAATATATTTTTTTGCACATATTATATGAATATTACAACAGTGGAGTTCTAGTTTTTTCCCCTCCTTTGTGTCCTTTGTTATATTTTTCACTTACGGCAGAAACCTATAATTAATCATGGTCATTCTAGCTTTAGGCAATCAATTATCTTTATAAGTAGATAATTGTAAATAATAATAAATCAATGATCTATATTATATCTTCTATAAGATAGTAAATAATTTTTGTATTCACTTTTCTTTTTACCATTTCTGGACTACTCATTTATTTGTGTAAATACAAGTTTTTCTCTGTTAGCAATTTCTGTATAAATTTTCTTTACCATTTGTCACAGTTCATGTTGCCAACAATTTACTTTCTCAAGTATTGTTTGTCTGAAAGCCTCTATATTCCTTGTGGCTGTAAAGATAATTATATTCAATATAAAAGTATAACTTTTGAGAACCAAACCTCCCAATACTTCAAGATAATTCCATTGCCTTCTTTTATTTATTTTAATTTACAATATTGTAATGTTTTTTGCCATACATTGACATGAATCAGCCATGGGTGTATACATTCCCCCCATCCCGAATCCCCTTCCCATTTCCCTCCCCATCCCATCCCTCTGGGTTGTTTCAGTGCCCTGGCTTTGAGTGCCTTGTGTCATGCATTGAACTTGAACTTGTCATCTATTTCACATATAGTAATATTCATGTTTCAATGCTATTCTCTCAAATCATCCCACCCTCGCCTTCTCCCACAAAATCCAAAAATCTGTTTTTACATCTGTCTCTTTTGCTGTCTTGCATAGAGGGTCATTGTTATCATCTTTCTAAATTCCATATATATGCATTAATATACTGTACTGGTGTTTTTCTTTCTGACTTCACTCTGTATAGTAGGCTCCAGTTTCATCCACCTCTTCAGAACTGACTCAAATGTGTTCTTTTTTATAGCTGAGTAATATTCCATTGTGTACATGTAACACAACTTTCTTATCCATTCTTCTGCTGATAGACATCTAGGTTGCTTCTGTGTCCTAGCTATTGTAAACAGTGTTGCAATGGACATTGGGGTACTGGTTTTTAGGTTTTCAATTAGAATTCCTCTATTGTCATTTTTCTTATATTTGCTGATTCTTGATATATGGCTGACCTCAAGATCTTCCTTTCATCTGACTTCCAGCTTTCTGAATATCATTTGTCTTGGCATGTCTGTGTTTATTGGTGAGTGCATGTGTGTATATGTGTATGAGTGTGTCTGTCTTAGATATTTATTTTTATTTTACTTTCCTTCACTTTTTGTATTCATTGCTTGATTTATTTCATCATATTTTAAATTTGATTGCCAGTGATCAATTCAAACATTTTTTCTTCTCTCTTTCTGCTTCTGAAATTCCAAACTGATTTATTTTGCACTATTTGACCAGTTTATCTGTTCTCTTTCACCTCTGTTCTGTTTTTTATATTTCAGGTTAGTGATTGAACTATATTCAATTTATTTAATTTTTGCTTCAGCACTGTTAAGTCTACTGAATAAACCTTTCAAAGGAGATAATCACCATTACTGCTTTTAGTGGCAGCATTTCATTTTAATACTTCCTTCTATTTTCCATCTCTTTTCTGAAATCACCTTTACATTCATATGTGTTGTCAGCTGTTCCCCTCAAATGCTTTCACATCTTAATTATAGTATGTTTTTTATAGACTGTGTATCCAATGTCCATTATCTCTCAAAATGATTCTCTAGATTGTTAGAGATAGATCTTTTATAATGTCTCAAAAATTTAACTAAATGCCAAACATCAAACCAGTCAATGCTAAAGGAAATCAATCCAGAATATTTATTTGGAAGGACTGATGTTGAAACTGAAATTCCAATACTTTGGCCACCAATGAGAAGAGCTGACTCATTAGAAAAGACCCCGATGCTGGGAAAGAATGAAGGCAGGAGGAGAAAGGGATGACAGAGGATGAAATGGTTGGATGGTGTCACTGACTCAATGGACATGAGTTTGAAAAGGCTCCGGGAGATGGTGAAGAACAGGGAGGCCTGGCGTGCTGCAGTCCTTGGGGTGGCAAAGAGTCAGACACGAGTGAGCGACTGAGCAACAGTGGACAGAGGTGGATATTCCGTGAAAGGAGAGCTTCCCCCTTAAGTTTCAGCTGATTCTTTAAACTTGCACCTCATGAGAGATGTCTCTCTCCATGCTCTTCTCCCTTGCCTCATGGTGGACTATTCCTGCTTGTTACTTGGTGCTTGCTAGTCACAGCTGTGGTATGTGTGTCTTATTTTAGCTTGTTCCCTGCTGTCCCTGTAGTTAAGGAGCTCTGGGTAATTGCATCCTAGAGCTGTAGCTGTCTCAGAATTCTTGCCCCTCTGTTCCAAGTCAGTGAGGCTCTGCCTTATATCTCTTGTGAGTCTTATGATAGAGAAAGTCCCCACCACCACTTTCTTCCAGTGATAAGAGACCTCTAATAATATCTGCCTAAAGCCAAGTCTGTTTCCTGTCCTTTTCTTAGATGTAATACAGCTTTTTTTTTTTTTTTTTTTTTTTAAATCTTCCTTTAGCAGTCACATGTCTTTGTTTCCAGGAAAAACTCATCTTTCTATTCCTCCCCAAGAGGCTTCAGGCTTTGAGAAAGATTTGGGAAAAGTTGCAAGGTTTTTGCCTTTTATTTTCCAGGATTCATCCTACCTTCTGCAATACCTGCACTAGGAAAAGGGGCTCTCTCTGGTCTCTTGCACCTCCCACATGTTTTTTTTTTTTTTCTTGTAAATTAATTAATTTATTTTAATTGGATGCTAATTACCATACAATCTTGTAGTGGTTTTTGCCATACATACACATGAATCAGCCATGGGTTTACTTGTGTTCCCCATCCTGAACCCCCCTCCCTCTTCCCTCCCCATCCCATCCCTCAAGATCATCCCAGTGCACCAGCCCTGAGTGCCCTGTCTCATGCATCAAACCTGACTGGCAATCTATTTCACATATAGTAATATACATGTTTCAATGCTATCCTCTTAAATCATCTCACCCTTACCTTCTCCCACAGAGTCCAAAAGTCTGTTCTTAACACCTATGTCTCTTTTGCTGTCTCACATATAGGGTCATCGTTATCATCTAAGAAACTATAGCAGGGTGAAAAGACAGCCTTCAGAATGGGAGAAAATAATAGCAAATGAAGCAACTAGCAAAGAATTAATCTAAAAATTATACAAGCAGCTCATGTGCTCAATACCAGAAAAATAAACTACCAAATCAAAAAAAAAAAAAAAAGGCCAAAGAACTAAACAGACATTTTTCCAAAGAAGACATACAGAAAGTTAACGAACATATGAAAAGATGTTCAACATCACTCCTTATCAGAGAAATGCAAATCAAAACCACAGTGAGGTACTGTCTCATGCCGGTCAGAATGGCTGCTATCAGAGTCTATAAACACTAAATGCTGGAGAATATGCGGAGAAAAGTCAACTCTCTTACACTGTTGGTGGGAATGAAAACTAGTACAGCCACTGTGGAGAACTGCGTGGAGATTCCTTAGAAAACTGGCAGTGGAACTGTCGTAGGGTCCAGCCATCCCACTGCTGGACATACACCCCCGAGGAAATCAGAATTAAAAAGCACCTGATTAGAAATTCATGGTATTCCATATGAGTAGCTGAGCCCTCTTACATCAATGCCTCTCAGGGGTTGTATATACTACTACTCTAGCCCAGAATCTGTCTTTAGCAGTTGGCTGACCTTTAAGTTGATGTCTTCCAACCTGTTTGTATTGCAGCTTCAGTCCCTTCCCATGTTTTGTGACAGGCTAGACAGTCTAAGTACCCTAGCTCTTTTTGGTGGGGGAGGGATGCTGTCCTTTCTTGGACTTTATGCTACTCGTATCTTGCAACCTCAGTTTTCTGAAGAGATTAAGAAAAAATATTCCCTTAGTTAATTATCTGTCCTATCTCCCTCTTATTTCTAGAGTTATTGAAATGTTATTTTCATCTTTCTACCTTCTAGGAGGGAATGGGATTGTATACATTTAAAATTAATTATATACAGGTATTACATATATATGCATGTACATGTATATATACATACACAAGATACATTAAAATACTTTAAGAAAGTTTGCATTTCTCATTACTTAAAGTAAAAGTAAGCATTCACAAAAATTATTTCAATCTTTATTACCTAGGCTCACTAGAATCCAATTTTATACATTGCATCTTTATTTAATTCACTCTAAATTTTCAAACTTGTCCCTACTCTTTGTATATATATGCCCTGGTAAATGACACTGCCTCTACAGCTTTTTTTTTTTTTTTGAGGGTATTCTGTCTAATTTTAGACTATTTTATTTTTAAAAAATGAATGATGTTTGTGTAGCTTATATTTTGTAGTATTTGCTTGATCACAGAAAAATTTGTCATAAAAAACAAATTTAATTCACTAAAAATTATGAAAAAATAACATCAAGCATTCTCAAATATACAAAATTAAGTTAAATATCTAGTAGAGAAAATTCTTAAATTAAGTCCAATATTCATAATATGCTCTATTTTAAGCTGGCTGCTAATATTTCTTTTTAGAAGAAAATCCCAGTTCAGTTATTATGGTAAGCAAAACACAGACCCAGATCCTTACTTCTTGTCAGAAACTTTTCTTGTCAATTCAGAAGATTTGATGGGATCAGGGGTCAGTAATTGCTCAATATCAATTTTTCAACCTACATTTCTATCTCTTGGTCTGAAGTACTCTTTTCAATTCAGATCAGCCTCCAATTTAAGTTGCCATAACTCGTTCTGATATAGTGAATCACATGTTCCTCACTGTACCTCTGTCAACAGCTGAGCTGAGCCCTCTTTGAATTCATATTGATCAATTGTGTTCTAAAATTTCAGTATCCTAAGAGTTTGCATGTCTTCATCCTACAGAGTGCATATGTAAATTATTACATGTTAATACCAAATAAACTTGCATCTGTTTGTATATTATTATGACAAAATTTATTTTTATCCCAGTGAAATATTGACAAAAAAAAACCCAACATTGTTTAATAAAAGGAGAAAATTTCCACAGTACTTTCAACATCTGCTTGATGTAGGGTAAAGAAAAGCTAAAAGGCATGGGCAGGTGAGGTGAGTACATTCATGAGAAACAGATTTAGTCTTTATATCCTGGGGCTTGTTTTAGATAACCTAAAACTTTGCTATCACTATCTTCCTTTGTGCTCGTTCTAGTCTGAAAATTCATTGTCTCTAAATGGTAAGTTAGTGATAAACTCCTCAAATTTCTTGATCTTTAAGATAATGTCTTAACATTATACACCACCACTCAGAGGAAAAAAAAATCACATAATAGTTCTATTAAATTATGGTACACATATATATGTATTCTATCTAGTTTTAAAATACCTTTTCCCAAATATATTATTGAAGAACTAAGTTCACCAGGTACATCAGTGGGAGCCTGATTACTCTAGAAGAACTATGTGCAGTCTTTCATTGTATTACTTCTTTTATTCATCATTGTACAGTGTTTGATATATTTAGTGATTATGTATTAGTTTCTTAAAAATCATTTTTCAAAATGAAAGTGGTTAAGTTTCACAAAAAATCATTATTCAGTAGTTAGATTTCTGTTACTTATTCTTACATTCTTAAGTATCAATGCATAAACTTATGCACACAAATAGATAAATAGTCACAATTTCTTTGGAAAACTATGAATACTTTCAAAATGAAAACAATTGTATTTTACACTTAGACTTTATTCTGTACAACCTTTACTAATAAATAACATTGATTTTCCTCCTTCCTTGTCTCCACCTTCCTCTTTCCCAGCCTCTCTTCCTTCCTTTCTTCTTTTCTGCCCTTCTTTCTGTCTTTCCTCCCTTCCTTTTATTCTTCCATTTTTAATCTTCCTTTAAACATAGACATAAATTGAAAAACAAGTGTATGTCAGGTTGTTGTTATGTTGCAAGTTTCAGTTTCAGTTCAGTTGCTCAGTCGTGTCTGACTCTTTGCGACCCCATGAATCACAGCATGCCAGGCCTCCCTGTCCATCACAAACTCTTGGAGTTCACTCAGACTCACGTCCATCGAGTCAGTGATACCATCCAGCCATCTCATCCTCTGTCGTCCCTTTCTTCTCCTGCCCCCAATCCCTCCCAGCATCAGGGTCTTTTCCAATGAGTCAACTCTTTGCAGAGGTGGCCAAAGTACTGGAGCTTCAGCTTTAGCATCATTCCTTCCAAAGAAATCCCAGGGCCGATCTCCTTCAGTATGTTGCAAATACTAATTTAAAAAATAAAACTCTGCCTCTGTCCTCCAGAATTTAACAAGTCAGATAGGAATTCCTCAACATTAACTCCTAGTTGATTAGTGCTCTAGGTATTCATATTCCCCAATTCAATTTATGATGATGTCCTAGAGACAAAGGCAAATGCTGAAAAGATCAATCTATTGAACCAGAACCACTCTAAGAAGAATGTTGATGATTGTATGTATTGAAGAAATATTAGTCAATCCCCTGGCTTCAAAACTTTGCTCTAATTTGACTATGTGACCTTGAAGAACTCATTTGATAGTTCAGTTTTTCATTTTAAAACAGATATAATTCCTAGTCAATAGACTTATCTTGACATATAAATGTGTTGCTAAATGAGATACACGTACAGAGAATATTAAGCATTAAAAAGTATGAACTGTTATCCTAATAATCATCATACACTGAAAAAGACATATCAAAATGGGAAATTTATAACAAGTGGCACTTACAGGTGTTGTTGGTAAACCTCAAGTCTGATTTTCCATCTGTCTGGTCATATACATAAAGTCAAATGATCTATCAAGAACTCTGAAGAGTTTTGGATTTTGCTCTACTTGCAAGCTAAGTCTTGGACCACAGTTTCTTTGATAATGGTCTAAATCAAGAGACTGTTTCAATGGAGATATGATTACTTAGGGCATAATAACTAATTCTTGGGCTTCCCTGGTAGCTCAACTGGTAAAGAAGCTGCCTGCAATGCAGGAGACCGTGGTCGATTCCTGGATCAGGAAGATCCATTGGAGAAGAGGTAGGCTACCCACTCCAGTATTCTTGGGCTTCCCTGGTGGCTTAACTGATAAAGAATCTTCTTGCAATGCAGACTCTTAAGTATGTATGAATACTTATAATTTAATATTTACACATATTTTCAATTGATCGCAAGGAGCATTTACATGTGCAGCTCAGTCACTCAGTCATGTCCAACTCTTTGTTACTCTGTGAACAGCAGCCTACCAGGCTCTTCTGCCCATGGAATTTTCCAGGCAAGAATACTGGAGCAGGTGGCCATTTTCTTTTCCAGGGGCTCTTAACTGACCCAGGGACTGAATCTTTGTCTCTTGAGTCTCTTGCATTGGCTGGTAGATTCTTTACCACTGTGTAACATGGGAAATCCTTTTTGCATTTGTGTGTTAATTCTATATATTCTAACTATGTTTTATGAATCCCATTATTTAGTACAACCTTTACCTCCAAACCATCAATGTTCTTACACAAAGATGAAGGCATTTGAAAAAGTTTACTTCTATATTGCAACTAGTTGTATAATTTTTCATTCCACTTGGCATGTGTTAGTAAATATTAGGTAGAAATACTAATATACTCTAATATATATGTGAAAATTTTATGCACACAGTTTACACTTGATATGTGTTTACTAAAAGAATTGCTGAATGTCTAAATAGATTTCATAGATTGACAAAAAATGAAGTATAACATTACTTTGTTGGCAAAAGACTATTATAAAGAGAAATCTGACTTCTAGGGACATATATTTTATTCAATGGATGCATAAAGAGAGGAAATAACAAGCATATCATAATTGGTTTCAGTATATGTGAGAAATGTAGAACATCCTATGTAAAGATCTTATTTTTTCAGTATCAGAAATTTCCAAAATAACTATTTCTGTGACATATATGGGCAAATTGTGGTTCTAACTAACATCCAAGCTAGTTATGGTAGATACCTAGAAAATATATTATAATTACATTTATTTAGAATATAGTATGGATTTCACTGTTTACCATATCCACTATCTCAGACTACTGACCTGAAGATCAGAAATATTTAAATGAGGAAGTGTAGAAATTAGTTCAAATATGGGAAATAATATAAAGTAGATAACATATATTAAGGAATACTATCTTTACAAAATAGGATTGAGAATTGAAAATATCATCTTAACTTCCCACAATCCATCCCTCTCACATGTTATAGAATATACAGTCAAAGCATAATGAAATAAGACCTTTGCTGAAAATCTAAGAAATGTTGATCAAGTGATAAATTAACTGAAGTAAGTTTAGGGATGTCCATGAAAGGCAATGGCACCCCACTCCAGTACTCTTGCCTGGAAAATCCCATGGACGGAGGAGCCTGGTAGGCTGCAGTCCACGGGGTTGCTAAGAGTCGGACATGACTGAGTGACTTCCCTTTCACTTTTCACTTTCATACATTGGAGAAGGAAATGGCAACCCACTCCAGTGTTCTTGCCTGGAGAATCCCAGGGAAGGGGGAGCCTGATGGGCTGCCATCTATGAGTTGCACAGGGTCAGACATGACTGAAGTGACTTAGCAGCAGTAGCAGCAGCAGCATGAAACTTTAAATTGGGAATTATTTGATAGTGAGTGAGCCAGTCTTAAGATGATATATGAGTGAGGAAGAAAGCCATGTGTATATTTGAGGAACATAATATATGCATACATATTTTGAAAAACAACTACGTGGAAAACTTGCTTCTAGTTTTCAGATGTGGATCCAAGGACTCAATTAGCACAAGGTGTTCTGATTTACATACAAAATTTTTAGTCACCTTTCGAAGATGAAACATATTTATTTAAAGTATCATGTGCATTTCAACAAATGATGAATGATGAGTGTAAAAATAAGCATGTACATAATCTGATCTTTGTGGAAGTCAAACTTATGGTTATCAAAGGGGAAACATGTCGGGGGGGCATTATAAATTAGGAAATTGAGGTTAACACATACACACGACTATATACAGCTTCCCAGGTGGCGCTAGTGGTAAAGAACCCACCTTCCAGTGCTGGAGACATAAGAGATGTGGGTTCAGTCCCTGGGTCAGGAAGATCCTCTGGAGGAAGGCATGACAATCCATTCCAGGATTCTTGCCTGGAGAATCCCATGGACAGAGAAGCCTGGTGGGCTACAGTCAATACGGTCACAAAAAGTCAGACACATCTGAAGCGACTTAACACAACACACACACACACACTCTAGTATATGTAAAATAGATAATAATAAGGATCAATTCTCCAGGCAAGAATACGGAAGTGGGTTGCCAGTTCCTTCTCCAGGGGATCTTCCCAACCCAGGAATTGAACCCCCCATGTCCTGCATTGCAGGCAGACTGTTTACTGACTAAGCCACCAGGGAAGACACTGTAAAGTACAGAGAACTCTACTCAATATTCTACAATAACTTATATGGGAAAAGAATCTGGAAAAGAATGGATCTGTATATATGTATAACTGATTCAATTTGCTATGCACATGAGACTAGCACAAAATTATAAATCAATTCCACTTGAATAAAAATTTAAAAATAAAGTAACATGTGCTCCATGTTAACAATTATAGTAACTCCAATAACTATAGCTGATAAGTATAAAAATAAACATGGATGTACTCTAGCTTTTGTTGAAATGTCACAATTGTAATAGTGCAAACAATATTAAGAATGAAAAATATAGCTTCAATAAATCTTTTTATGATACATGTGATAGTGATCCTTTAGAAATATAAAATAATTTCATGTTTTAACATAAAACAGGGAAATTTTTCAGAAAAATTTTACATATAAAAATACACACAAAAACAAAGAACCTTACTAAATCATAGGCATAAATGCCAATAAAAGAAATTTTCTTCAAGGATGACTTTGTTACCATTCAGGCTCAATGGGGAGATGTAAGAATTTCTATGAGAAAAGCCATTATAAAGATAAGTAGCTTTAAATCCAATGTCATTATTTTTATCATTCATAAGTGCTGTTTGCACTTGCTTTAGTACACATTTCCTTTGTTGATTTATTTTGCTGTTTCCTCCCATATGAGGGAATTAAACTACTACAAAAGATTCCCTTCAGCCATTTCAACATTATTATGTAACAAAATTTCAGACATAAAACAACAATATTGCCATACTAGAGTGCAAGGTACCATGGGAAATTAATAGCTGTCTGTAAATGGGTAGCTTAACTGGCAAAATCATGTTTCCTGGTGTTAGAGGCATCTAAGCTTCTGAAATTATTATTATTAATAAAAATAAATAATAATTCTCTAGAAATGCAGAGTAGAGGAGAAATAATTCAAGAACATTTTTAATACACTGCAAAACTGCTAATGATGCATGATATATGTGGGGTGGTCAGGAAAAGGGTGGGAATAATTGTTCTTGCCTGTACCAGCAATATTATCAAAGTTGTCTAAACTGGTGTTACTATACAAACATCAGACAATACAGATTAAAAAAAAATAGACACTGCAATTTAGTGTTAAATGTAGAGTTGAAGAATGTCATTCATAATGCTACAATGTTTAAATTATGAAGAAGATAAAATTAGTTAAATTTCCTACTAATTAAATGTACATCACAAGGGAAAGAAATGAAAAATTCAAATTGTTGATTATTTTTCCTGAATCTGTCTCCCACTGCCATGCTGCTTTTTTGAGCAAGACTGCATATTTGTTCATTTAACCTTTAAATCTCTGTGTTCATTTTCAGCTAATAGTGTTTCTCTTTACTTTTTCCAAGCTCTTTTAGTTCCTTAGTAATTGTTTTAACTCTTTCAACATACTAGAGTTATCTGAGAAGCATGAGAAAATAGTCCTGAATCTAAATCACTAAGCACAGAGGTTTGCTCATCTTTGTGTATTTTAAGTTTTGGGAGTTCCCTTGCAAATTATTATCTACAAATCTCCATATGTATATAAAAGAGAGGGAACTAAGAAGAGTCAAACCATGAGTACTAAAACTAATGGGTTAAGAGGAAACATCACACTGAATAGCTAGTGATGTAGAAAAACCTCAGGTTTTTCTATTAATATATATTCACTTTAATTGCTTTTAAAATATAAATACACTAATACCTTCACCTTTTAGCAGATAATGAAGGTTCCAAAGATCATATAAAACATTCAGTTTATACAGCCACAATTCCAAGTTTGGTATCACCTACCTCTAATGTAGGTATTTTACCTCAAAATAGGCAAGGATGCCAATGAAACATTGAAGAAGATTCAAAAGAAATTCATATATGTATGAGAGATTAATTTACGACAAGCTATAAACCAGTGAAGAAATACTAATCCATAAGAATAAAGGTATGGAAACAATCAGTTCAGTCAGTTCAGTTCAGTTCAGTTCAGTCGCTCAGTCGTGTCCGACTCTTTGCAACCCCATGAATCACAGTACGCCAGGCCTCCCTGTCCATCACCAACTCCCGGAGTTCACTCAGACTCAAGTCCATTGAGTCCGTGATGTCATCCAGCCATCTCATCCTCGGTCGTCCCCTTCTCCTCCTGCCCCCAATCCCTCCCAGCATCAGGGTCTTTTAAAAGAGAGACTGAGGTGGATGAAGCTGGAGCCGATTATACAGAGTGAAGTAACCCAGAAAGAAAAACACCAATACAGTATACTTACACATATATATGGAATTTAGAAAGATGGTAATGATAAACCTGTACGCAAGACAGCAAACGAGACACAGATGTATAGAACAGCCTTTGGACTCTGTGGGAGAGGGAGAGGGTGGGATGATTTGGCAGAGGGGCAGTGTAACATGTATGATATCATAAGTGAAACGAATCGCTGGTCTAGGTTCGATGCAGGATGCAGGATGCTTGGGACTGATGCATGGGGATAATCCAGAGAGAAGGTGTGGGGTGGGAGTGGGGACGTGGGGGTCAGGATTGGGAGTTCATGTACACTCGTGGCTGATTCATGTCAATGTATAGCAAAACAAATACAGTATTGTAAAGCAAAACAAACTAAAAAATAAAAATTAATTAAAAATGAAAATTAATTAAAAAATTTAAAAAAATAATAGCAGTCATATACTTCTAGTGAAAGCATACACTGAAGTGCAGTTTAGTAATATCTAGTTAGGGATAATCTCTATTACACAGGAATGTCATGTGTAGCTATGCATGTTAGAAATAATCTTTCTCCTGTCAAAAAGGAGGTATACCTAACTGTTCATAGCTTCACCATTAGGCATAGTAAAAATTTAAAAGCAACATTGAACGCTCAGTCATTCAGTTGTTCTGACTCTGCAGCTCCACTGACTGTAGCCTGCCAGGCTCCTCTGCCTATGGAATTTTCCAGGCAAGAATACTGGAGTGGGGTGCCATTTTGGAAAAATAAATTGATAGGTAAAAATAAATTGTGATTACATTCATTTAAAATGAATGAAATAGAACCACATATATCCATGTGGAATCAAACAATTCTCTTTTGCCAAAATTTTCAAGAAAGATGGTAAGGACAACCCTGTATGGGAGACACCAAAAGAAACAGATGTATAGAACAGTCTTTTGGATTCTGGGAGAGGGCGAGAGTGGGATGATATGGGAGAATGGCACTGAAACATGTAAATTATCACATGTGAAACGAATCGCCAGTCCAGGTTCAATGCATGATACAGGGTGCTCAGGGCTGGTACACTAGGATGACCCAGAGGGATGGGATGGTGAGGGAGGTGGGAAGGGTTTCAGGATGGGGAAAACATGTATACCCATGGCAGAATCATGTCAATGTATGGCAAAACCAATACAATATTGTAAAGTAAAAAAAAAAAAAAAAAAAAAAAAACTTGAAAAAAATCAGTATATGTGCTAAATAATGTCTTTATTTAATGTTTGAAAGCACAGAGAGTCCCAGATTATGATGGTTCAACTTATGTGATATTTCCAACTTCATGATGGTGTGGTACTTATTCAGAAGAAGCTGTGCTTCACATTTTGAATTTCAATCTTTTCCAAGGCTAATGATAAGCAGCAGGATTCTCTGATAGCTCAGATGGTAAAAAATTCATTTGAAGTGCAGGAGACCTCGGATCAATTCCTGGATCAAGAAGATACCCTGGAGAAGGGATAGGCTACCCATGCCAGTATTATTGAACTTCCCTTGTGACTCAGCTGGTAAATAATCCACCTGCAATGTGGGAAACCTGGTCAATCCCTGGGTTGGGAAGATTCCCTGGAGAAGGGAAAGGCTACCCACTCCAATATTCTGGCCTAGAGAATTCCACGGACTGTATAGTCCATGGGATTGCAAAGAGTTGGAACAACTGAGCAAATTTTGATGATAAGCAGCAGTTTGCCACAGCTCTCAGTCAACCACAGGATCATGAGGGTAAACAACTGACACACTTACAACCATTCTGTACCCAAACAATAAACCATTCTGGTCTTCACATTCAATGCAGTTTTCAATAAATTACATAAAGATGTTTGAGATTATTAAAAAGTTGGCTTGTGTTAGAGGACTTTGCCCAACTGTAGGCCAATGTAAGTGTTATGAGCACAGTTCATGTAGGCTAGGCTAAGTTATGATGTTTGCCAGGTTGGGTATATTAAAGGCACTTTTGGCTTACAAGATTTTCAACGTGAGATGGGTTTATCAGGATATAACCCTGTTGGAAGTCAAAGAATATATGCAACATAGACTACAAGTATCACAACAGACAGAGGTGTGTGTATTGTTTGTGTCAAACCTTAAAACATGACTCTTGCATTTATAGAATGCTTCATTCTTCACAGAAAAGACATTTCACAATGTGTCATCACTGTGAATATACCAAAAACGCAGAGTTCAAATGGCACCTTACTCCAGTACTCTTGCCTGGAAAATCTCATGGACGGAGGAGCCTGGTGGGCTGCAGCCCATGGGGTCGCTGAGAGTTAGACACGACTCAGTGACTTCACTTTCACTTTTCACTTTCATGCATTGGAGAAGGAAATGGCAGCCTACTCCTTTGTTCTTGCCTGGAGAATGCCAGGGACGGTGGAGTCTGGTGGGCTGCCGTCTATGGGATCGCACAGAGTTGGACACGACTGAAGCGACTTAGCAGCAGCAGCAGAATTCAAAAGTACAAATGCTACAGCCAGAAACCTGTGTTGCTTAGATACGTTTTGGGGAAATCTTTCAAGATTGTATCTGTCTAGACTTATGATATTTTAAACTTATGATGGGTTTAGGAGATGTAGCTTCATCATAAGTTAAAGAACATCTAATGTTCAAATCCATATTCTATACTGGTTCCGTATGTGTGTGTGTACTACTCACATATAGATGCTTTTAAATAAGGGTCTATTTTAGGAAACTTTTAGTTTTTTTTTTTCTCTTTATTTAATTTATTTTTACTTTATAATACTGTATTGGTTTTGCTATACATTGACATGAATCTGCCATGGGTGTACATGAGTTCCCAACCCTGAACCCTCCTCCCACCACCCTCCCCATATCATCTCTCTGGGTCATCCCAGTGCACCAGCCCCAAGCATCCTGTATCCTGTATCGAACCTACACTGGCGATTCATTTCTTACATGATAGTATACAAGTTTAGCTTTAAATACAAATTGTGCAGGTAGCACAGAGTTTACAGATATCCCACACTTTGGTGCATTTACTACTTAAATCTTACATTAGTATTGTACTTTCTTCATAAATAATGAGACAATATGATACATAATTACAAACAATGCATGCTTTATTCAGATTGCCTTCACTTTAACCTAATGTCCTTTTTTTCAAGTATATAGAACTTCAATATATGTATTGGTTGCACCACTTTTGTCTTACTTTTCCACAATAAATTTATTTTATCTCAACTTTTCATGTAAAATGTTATGTCTTGGATATGTTTGAATATAACATAATTCGACTTTAATATTGGGAGCTTTTTCAGTTGGTTCCTGTGTCCCTTTGATATACTCCATCATTTATTCTTGTTTTAGAATCATTTTCTTAATTTCTGGTATTATAACATGCTCCAGGTTTGTTTTGTTACTTATTCTCTTGTCCTAAAAATAACCATTACTTCAAAGACCATAGTTCCTTTAATTGAAGGTAATAGTAAAACTCTGGAAGCTAAGCATGCTTGTACTACTATCTTCTTGCTTCTGATCCATTTCAGATGACAACACAGGGTAATATACGTGTATATACTAACCTGTGCCTATAGTTGTATTTCTATATTTGACTACCTATTTTTATATGTTGTCATGCATACATGCTCAGTCATGTCTGACTCTTTGTGACCTTATGGACCATAGCCTGCCAAACTCCTCTGTCCATGGGATTATGTTAACAAGAATGCCAGAATGGTTGCCATTTCCTCTAGAGGAATTCTCCTACCCAGGGATTGAAAGTGCATCTCCATTAGCTCCTGAATTGGCAAGTGTATTCTTTACCACTGAGGCATCTGCTTTTATATTTAGGTGTTCATTAATTTATACTGATGTCTCCAGCTCTAATCTGTTAATACATGGATACTTCTAGCCTTCCCTTCTTATTTCTATCTACTGTATCACTTCAACAGTGAGAAGTATGGATCCCACCATTTACTGCTTTTTTACATAATTGTTCATTATACCATATACCTGAAGTGAGTGGTTTCAGAACTGTTAATCAGTTCTACATGAGAAACACTCTACCCAAAAGAGGACTGTGATATGCACGGTTCCTTTTAGCTTACTTTTATCTGTCCACTCATTTCTAAAATCACCTACATAAGAACACTATCCCACTACACCTTCATTTGATGTACTTGAGGTGGCAGATTGGTCCCAGGGCAGCCAGCAGCGGCAGAGAGATGGGGAGCACTCTGCTTCTGATTGTCCTCTAACCTCAGCTTGAGCCTTCCCTAGAACACCTTTCTGGGACTTCAGCAGGGTCTTTGCCCCTGCCCAAAGGCAGCCCATTGACCGACACCCAGAAGCTGGTGAAGATTTACACCCACAATGAGGATATGCACTGGGAAAACCAGGGCACTGAACATGTTGTCAGTTATGCGGAGAGGCTAAAGGGCATGTCTTTGTTAGTCGTGGCCTGACAAAATTTAATCACTAGAGAAGGGAATGGCAAACCACATCAGTATTCTTGCCTTGAGAACCCCGTGTACACAATGAAAAGGTAAAAAGATATGACACCAGAAGATGAGACCCCGCCCGCAGGTAAGTAGGAGTCTAATAAGCTGGTAGGGAAGAGCAGAGGAACAATTTTATAAATAATGAGGAGGCTGAGCTAAAGTGGAAATGTTGCTCAGTTGTGGATTCTGGTGCTGAAAGTAAAGTCCAGTGCTTAAAGAACAATATCACATAGGAACCTGGAATTTCAGGTCTATGAATAAGTTAAACTGGAAGTGGTCAAGCAGAAGAGGGCAAGAAGGAACATCGATGTCTTCAGTTCAGTTCAGTCGCTCAGTCGTGTCCAACTCTTTGCGACCCCATGAATCGCAGCACTCCAGGCCTCCCTGTCCATCACCAACTCCCAGAGTTCACTCAGACTCACATCCATCGAGTCAGTGATGTCATCCAGCCATCTCATCCTCTGTTGTCCCTTTCTCCTCCTGTTCCCAATCCCTCCCAGCATCAAAGTCTTTTCCAGTGAGTCAACTCTTCGCATGAGGTGGCCAAAGTATTGGAGTTTCAGCTTTAGCATCATTCCTTCCATAGATGTCCTTCAGAATGGATTGGTTGGATCTCTCCTTGAGAGTCTCAAGGGACTCTCAAGAGTCTTCTCCAACACCACAGTTCAAAAGCATCAATTCTTCTGTGCCCAGCCTTCTTCACAGTCCAACTCCCACACCCATACATGACTACTGGAAAAACCATAGCTTTGACTAGATGGACCTTAGTCGGCAAAGTAATGTCTCTGCTTTTGAATATGCTATCTATGTTGTTCATAACTTTTCTTCTAAGGAGTAAAAGTTTTTTTTTTTTTTTTTTTTTTTAATTTCATGGCTGCAGTTACCATCTGCAGTGATTTTGGAGCCCAAAAAAAGAAAGTCTGACACTGTTTCCACTGTTTCCCTATCTATTTCCCATGAAGTGATGGGACCAGATGTCATGATATTAGTTTTCTGAATGTTGAGCTTTAAGCCAACATTTTCACTCTCCTCTTTCACTTTCATCAAGAAGCTCTTTAGTTCCTCTTCACTTTCTGCCATAAGGGTGGTGTCATCTGCATATCTGAGGTGATTGATATTTCTCCTGGCAATGTTGATTCCAGCTTGTGTTTCTTCTAGTCCAGCATTTCTCATGATGTACTCTGCATATAAGTTAAACAAGCAGGGTGACAATATACATCCTTGACATACTCCTTTTCCTATTTGGAACCAGTCTGTTGTTCCATGTCCGGTTCGAACTGTTGCTTCCTGACCATTTTTTTTTTTTTTTTTTTAATTTCATGGCTGCAGTTACCATCTGCAGTGATTTTGGAGCCCAAAAAAAGAAAGTCTGACACTGTTTCCACTGTTTCCCTATCTATTTCCCATGAAGTGATGGGACCAGATGTCATGATATTAGTTTTCTGAATGTTGAGCTTTAAGCCAACATTTTCACTCTCCTCTTTCACTTTCATCAAGAAGCTCTTTAGTTCCTCTTCACTTTCTGCCATAAGGGTGGTGTCATCTGCATATCTGAGGTGATTGATATTTCTCCTGGCAATGTTGATTCCAGCTTGTGTTTCTTCTAGTCCAGCATTTCTCATGATGTACTCTGCATATAAGTTAAACAAGCAGGGTGACAATATACATCCTTGACATACTCCTTTTCCTATTTGGAACCAGTCTGTTGTTCCATGTCCGGTTCGAACTGTTGCTTCCTGACCTGCATACAGATTTCTCAAGAGGCAGGGGAGGTGGTCTGGTATTCCCATCTCTCAGAATCAGTAAACTAAAATGGATAGAAACAGACAAATTTAATTCACAGGATCATTATATCTAATGGTGGGCAAGAATCAATTGGAAGAAATGGAGTAGCTCTCATAATCAATAAAAAAGTCCATACTGCAGTCCTTGAGTGCAATCTCAAAAATGACAGAATGATTTCAGTTCATTTCCAAGGCATACCATTCAACATTAGAGTAATCCAAATCTATGTCTCAACTGCTAATGTTGAAGAAGCTGAACAGTTCCATGAAGAGCTACAAGACCTTCTAGCACCAACAGCAAAACAAACAAACAAAAAAAGATGACCTTTTTACCATAGGGGACTGAAATGTAGAAGTAGAAAGTCAAGAAATACCTGGAGTCAACAGGCACTGGCCACAGGACTGGAAAAAGTCAGTTTTCATTCCAGTCCCAAAGAAGGGCAATGTAAAGAATGTTCAATCTACTTCACAATTGCACACATTTCACATGCTTACAAGGTAATACTCAAAATCCTTCATTAGGCTTCAACAGCTGTGAACTGAGAACTTTCATATGGACAAGAAGCAACAGTTAGAACTGGACATGGAACAATGGACTGGTTCCACATTGGGAAAGGAATATATCAAAGCTCTATTGCCACCCTGATCATTTAACTTATATGCAGAGTATGTCATGAGAAATGCTGGGCTATGTGAATCACAAGCTGGAAGTAAGATTGTTGGGAGAAATATCAACACTTCAGATAAGCAGATGATACCACTTTAATGACAAAGCAAAGAGGAACCAAAGACTCTCTTGATGAAGGTGAAAGAGGAGAGTGAAAAAGCTGGCCTAAAACTCCACATTAAAAAAACTAAGATCATAGCATCTGGCCCCATTCTATCATGACAAATAGATGGGGTAAAAGTAAAAACAGTGACATCTTATTTTCTTGGTTTCCAAAATCACTGTGGGCAGTGACTGCAACCACGAAATTAAAACACACTTGCTCCTTGGAAGAAAAGCTATGGAAAACCTAGACAGTGTTAGAAAGCAGAGACTTCACCTTGCCAACAAAGGTCCATATAGTAAAAGCTGTGATTTATTCAGTAGTCATAAATGGACATGAGAGTTGGATCATAAAGAAGGCTGAGCACTGAAGAACTGATGCTTTCGAACTGTGGTACTGGAGAAGACTCTTGAGAGCCCCTTGGACTGCAAGGAGATCAAACAAGTCAATCCCAAAGGAAATCAACCCTGAATATTCATTGGAAGGACTGATGCTAAAGCTGAGGCTCCAATATTTTTGCCACCTGAGGTGAAGAGCTGATTCATTATTAAAGACCTTGATGCTGGGAAAGACTGAGGGCAAGAGAAGAGGGCAACAGAGAATGAGATGCTTGGATGGTTTCACTGACTCAATGGACATGAATTTGAACAACAGGGATATAGTGAAGGACAGGGAAGCCTGGTATGGTGCAGTTCGTGGTGTCACAAAGAGCCGGACACAACTTAGTGACTGAACAACAACAACTCATTTCCAAAGCACTTACATAATTATACCATCCCACTACCCCTTCATTGAGGTTATTTTTCACATTTTTTAATGTAGTCAGTCAGTTTTTTTTTGTCACAGTCTTCATTCCAATTTGTGATCCAAAAGCTTCTTAATTGGCTTTCTTTATTTGAATATAAACAGGTGTTCTTTGTGTCATTCAGTTCCACTGGTTTTGAACAATGCATAGTGTTATATATCCACCATTACAGTATTGTACTGAATACTTTCAATGATCTAAGAAAATCCCTATTCTTCACCTATTTAACTATCCCTCTAGCACATGCAACTACTGTGCTTTTAACTATCTTCATAGTTTTGCTTTTTTGGAATGTCATATTAATGGAATTATACAGTATGTAACCCTTCCAGATTAGTTTCTTTGGTTTATCAATTTCCATTTATGATTTATTTATATATTTTCATGTTTATTTTATATTTACTGATGAAGAACATTCAATTTTACAAATGTACCACAATTTGTTTTTTTCTATTTACAAACTGAAGAACACATTGATACTTTGCAGTTTTCATAAAATTTAAAGGATATTGCTATAACAAATCATATACAGATTCTTTGAACAGAGGTAAGTTTTCAAATCACTTCAATATATATCTAGAAACTTAATTTCTGGATCATAGGGTAAACAATATATTTCCGAAGTAAATCAAGGAATTAAAAGCTCACAATAAAGTATAGACATCACAAAATCATTGTGTATTGCTGTAGGTAGGACTTAAATTCAAAGTAAATTCATTTAAAAAATAACCTCGAATAGCCAAAGCAATCTTGAGAAAGAAGAATAGAACTGGAGGAATCAACCTGCCTGACTTCAGGCTCTACTACAAAGCCACAGTCATCAAAACAGTATGGTACTGGCACAGAAACAGAAATATAGATTAATGGAACAAAATAGAAAGCTCAGAGATAAATCCACACACCTATGGACACCTTATCTTCAACAAAGGAGGTAAGAATATACAATGGAGTAAAGACAATCTCTTCAACAAGTGGTGCTGGGAAAACTGGTAAACAATTTGTAAAGAATGAAACTAGATCACTTTCTAACACCACACACAAAAATAAACTCAAAATTGATTAAAGATCTAAAAGTAAGAAAAGAAACTATAAAACTCCTAGAGGAGAACATAGGCAAAACACTCTCCGACATAAATCACAGCAGGATTCGCTATGATCCACCTCCTAGAATACTGGAAATAAAAGCAAAAATCAACAAGTGGAATCTAATTAAAATTAAAAGCTTCTGCACAACAAAGGAAACTATAAGCAAGGTGAAAAGACAGCCTTCGGAATGGGAGAAAATAGCAAATGAAGCAACTGACAAACAACTAATCTCAAAAATATACAAACAACTTATGCAGCTCAATTCCAGAAAAGTAAATGACCCAATCAAAAAATTGGCCAAAGAACTAAATAGACATTTCTCCAAAGAAGACATACGGATGGCTAACAAACACATGAAAAGATGCTCAACATCACTCATTATCAGAGAAATGCAAATCAAAACCACAATGAGGTACCATTTCACACCAGTCAGAATGGCTGCGATCCAAAAGTCAACAAGCAATAAATGCTGGAGAGGGTGTGGAGAAAAGGGAACCCTCTTACACTGTTGGTGGGAATGCAAATTAGTACAGCCACTATGGAGAACAGTGTGGAGATTCCTTAAAAAATTGCAAATAGAACTGCCTTATGATCCAGCGATCCCACTGCTGGGCATACACACCGAGGAAACCAGAATTGAAAGAGACACATGTACCCCAATGTTCATTGCAGCACTGTTTATAATAGCCAGGACATGGAAGCAACCTAGATGTCCATCAGCAGATGAATGGATAAGAAAGCTGTGGTACATATACACAATGGAGTATTACTCAGCCATTAAAAAGAATACATTTGAATCAGTTCTAATGAGGTGGATGAAACTGGAGCCGATTATACAGAGTGAAGTAAGCCAGAAAGAAAAACACCAATACAGTATACTAACACATATATATGGAATTTAGAAAAATGGTAATGATAACACTGTATGGGAGACAGCAAAGAGACACAGATATATAGAACGGACTTTTGGACTCTGTGGGAGAGGGAGAGGGTGGGATGATTTGGGAGAATGGCACTGAAACATGTATACTATCATGTAAGAAAAGAATCACCAGTCTATGTTCGATACAGGATATAGGATGCTTGGGATTCGTGCACGGGGATGATCCATAAAGTAAATATATACATATATATATATATATATACACACACACACACACACACACACACACTTGCTTTCTGATTCAAAAATTTCAAAAGTTATTACCCTTCACTTAGTGATACAGCCTAGCAGTTGCATTCCATTGCAAGCTCTATACATGGCAATGGTGTACATAAATCAAGGAGTTAGTTTGTTCAGTAGTGATGGAAAAAAATCAATAGTTTAAAGAAACTGGCTTGACCTCCATGACTTATGTCAAAGAAATGTTTGGCACTGCTTGATTCCTAAACTTTATCTACATTCTTCTCCCTCAAATTGGTTCTAAAGTTATCCTCTCTTGCAGGTTCATTGTGGCATGTTACACAAGCCTAGTTTTTCACATGCAGTTGTGATCAATATGGGATTATTACATTTTGGAGAAAAAACACAAGATAGCTAAATTTGAGTCAGATAAACAATAAATTTTAAAGTATATGTCTCAATGTTGCAACTATTAATTATTAATCACAAATTCATATTAATTGCCATTAAATATTGGACACGACTTAGCAACTGAAAAACAACATATTTAAATGAATGTCTTGTATTTCATTTTGATTTCTACTTAATAGCTTTTATTCTATACTTTAAAGATACACACTAAAAAGCTATTACAGCTGACTCAAACTGACTCCTCATCCCTGAAGTTGGTTTTTAAATTTTTTAATCACAAACTACTATGGAAAATTCTGAAAGAGATGGGAATAACAGACCACCTGACCTGCCTCTTGAGAAACCTGTATGCAGGTTAGGAAGCAACCATTAGAACTGGACATGGAACAACAGACTGGTTCCAAATAGGAAAAGAAGTACACCAAGCTGTATGTTGTCACCCTGCTTATTTAACTTATATGCAGAGTACATCATGAGAAATGCTGGGCTGGAAAAAGCACAAGTTGGAATCAAGATTGCCAAGAGAAATATCAATAACCTCAGATAGGCAGATGACACTATCTTTATGGCAGAAAGTGAAGAAGAACTAAAAAGACTCTTGATGAAAGTGAAAGAGGAGAGTGAAAAGTTAACTTAAAACTCAACATTCAGAAAACTAAGATCATGACATTCAGTCCCATCACTTCATGGAAAATAGATGGGGAAACAGTGGAAACAGTGGCTGACTTTATTTTTTGGGGCTCCAAAATCACTGCAGATGATGATTGCAGCTATGAAATTAAAAGACTCTTGCTCCTTGGAAGGAAATTTATGCCCAACCTAGACAGCATATTAAAAAGCAGAGACATTACTTTGTCAACAAAGGTCCATCTCGTCAAGGCTATGGTTTTTCCAGTAGTCATGTATGGATGTGAGAGTTGGACTATAAAGAAAGCTGAGCACTGAACAATTGATGCTTTTGAACTGTCTTGTTGGAGAAGACTCTTGAGAGTCCTTTGGACTGCCAGGACATCCCAATAGTCCATCCTAAAGGAGATCAGCCCTGGGTGTTCATTGGAGGAACTGATGCTGAAGCTAAAACTCCAATACTTTGGCCACCTGATGCAAATAGCTGACTCATTTGAATAGACCTTGAAGCTGGGAAAGATTGAGGGCAGGAGGAGAAGAGGATGGCAAAGGATGAGATGGTTGGATGGCATCACCGACATAATAGACATGTGTTTGAGTAAACTCTGGCAGTTAGTGATGGACAGGGAGGCCTGGAGTGCTGCGGTTCATGGGGTCACAAAAAGTCGGACAAGACTGAGCAACTGAACTGAATTGAATGAATTAATTAACTCATTTTCTACTTAGTTAATGGATCTCATCATATCTAGAGAAACTTTCAGGCATTCTGTTGACTTTAAAACAACAGCCTTGCCAATTATCTGACTGTTCTTGTAAGTAATAAAGTTCTTTCTTTGAACTCACTGAGTTGGCTAGAGGGCTGTTATATACTTATAGAATTCCTTAGAGTCACTGACATTCTGCTAACTTGCATTGCACAGTCCCACCTGTTCCTGGGTTTAGTGTTCCCATATTCTAATACTATACAATTGTTTAATGTTGAATCCATTGGTGTCTACTGCCAAGCTCTGATACTGTGTTCTGGTTAATGGTTTTCAGTAGGTGCATAGAGTTTTTGGTATGCTCTCCTCAGCCCACAAAATGGATATTTTCTCTTCCTTTCCTCTTACTAAGAATTACAGTGTTTTTTCAATAAATTTATAAATGAACTGAGATTTTCTTTCACTAAAATTCTTCCCATGTATTACCTTTTTAATTGAACACAGTGTGTAGAATGATCTTTAGGTTCGGTGCTCTTTCTACCATGTTCAGATACTTCAGTGGTCAATACTGAAACTAGGAAAACTGATCCAACTGAAGAACAGAATGCTCAGGCAATATTTCAGTGGTGTAGGAGAGGAAGAAAAAGGTAAATTATGTGGGAAGAAGACAGTCGAAGAAGCATGAAGAAATAAATTTAGATGCCTGAAAATTAAAATTGATGACAGTATTTCATCATGCTTTGTGGAGTCAATTCTATCTCAACCTCACCTATTTCTCCAAATCCGTATACATTTTATTAATCGGTACAAACTATTTGCAAGGTAGCTTTAACATTATTTGATATTGCCCTTGTTTGGGATAGGAATGAAAACTGACCTTTACCATCCCTGGGCCACTGCTGAGTTTTCCACATTTGCTGACATATTGAAAGCAGTGCTTTAACAGATCATCTTTCAGGATTTTAAAGAGCTTAGTTGGAATTTCATCACCTCCATGAGGTTTGTTCACAGTAACGCTCACTTGACTTCATGCTCTAGGATGTTTGGCTCTAGGTGAGTGACCATACAGTGACCACATCGTGGTTATCCAGGTTATTAAGATTTTTTTTTTGTACAGTTATGTATATTCTTGCCACCTCTTCTAATCTCTTCTGCTTCTGTTGGGTCCTTACTGTTTCCGTCCTTTAGCATGCCCATTCTTTCATGAAATATTCCCTTAATATCTCCATTTTTCTTAAAGAGATCTCTAGTCTTTCCCATTCTATTGTTTTACTATTATTTTTTTGAATTGTTCATTTAAGAAGGCCTTCTTTTCTCCCCTTGATAAGAAACTGCATTCAGTTCTTTCTTTCCCTTTTTCCTTTGCTGTTCACTTCTTTTCTTTCCTCAGCTATTTGTAAAGATTCCTCAGGCAAATAATTTGCCCTCATGCATTTCTCTTTCTTTGGGATAGTTTTGGTCACAGCCTCCTGCTGTACAATATTATGAATCTCTGTCCATAGATCTTCAGGAACTCTATCAGATCTAATTCCTTGAGTCTATTTTTCATCTCCACTATATAATCATAAGGGACTTGACTTAAGTCATACTGGAATAAACTAGTGATTTTCCCTATTTTCTTTATTTAAGCCTTAATTTTAAATAAGGAGCTCATGATCTAAGCTACATTCAGCTCCAGGTCTTGTTTTCACTGACTATATAGAGCTCCATCTTCTGTTGCAAAGAACTGATTTTGGTATCCATGATCTGGTAATGTCCGTGTGTAATGTTATCTCTTGGGTTGATGGAAGGGGTGTTTGCTATGACCAGCATGTTCTCTTGACAAAACTCTGTTACCTTTTGTCATGCTTCATTTTGTACAACAGCGCCAACTTGTCTGTTATTCCAAGTATCTCTTGACTACTTATTTTTTCATTACAAACTTCTATGATGAAAGGACATCTTTTTTTGATGTTAGTTCTAGAAGGTGCTGTACGTCTTCATAGAACTGGTCAACTTCAGCTTCTTTGCCATTAATAGTTGGGACCTAGTCTTGGATTACTGTGATACTGAATTTTTGCCTTGGAAGAGAACCAAGACCATTCTGTCATTTTTGAGGATACATCCAAGTACTGCATTTCAGACTCTTCTGTTGACTATGAGGGCTACTTCGTCTTTTCTAAGGGATTCTTGCTCACAGTATTAGGTATAATGGTCATCTGAATTAAATTTGCCTACTCCTGTTCATTTTACTTCACTAATTCCTAAAGATATCAGTGCTCAATCTTGCCATTTCCTGCTTGACCACATCCTATTTACTTTTACTGATGGACCTAACATTCCAGGTTCCTATGCAATATTGATTTTGATGTTAGTTCTAGAAGGTGCTGTACGTCTTCATAGAACTGGTCAACTTCAGCTTCTTTGCCATTAATAGTTGGGACCTAGTCTTGGATTACTGTGATACTGAATTTTTGCCTTGGAAGAGAACCAAGACCATTCTGTCATTTTTGAGGATACATCCAAGTACTGCATTTCAGACTCTTCTGTTGACTATGAGGGCTACTTCGTCTTTTCTAAGGGATTCTTGCTCACAGTATTAGGTATAATGGTCATCTGAATTAAATTTGCCTACTCCTGTTCATTTTAGTTCACTAATTCCTAAAGATATCAGTGCTCAATCTTGCCATTTCCTGCTTGACCACATCCTATTTACTTTTACTGATGGACCTAACATTCCAGGTTCCTATGCAATATTGTTCTTTATGGCATTGAACTTTACTTTCAGCATCGGACACATCTGCAACTGTTATTTCTGCTTTGGCCCAATCATTCATGCATTCTGTAGCAATTAATTGTACCTAGTAATTGTCCTCCCCTCTCCTCCAGTAGTATATTAGACACCTTATAATCTAAGGGGTTCATCTTCTGGTGTAATATCATTTTGCATTTTCATAGTGCTCATGAAGTACTCAAGGTAGGAATACTGGAGTGCATTGTCATTTCCTTTTCCAGTGAATCACATTTTGTCAGAATTCTTCACTATGACCCATCCATCTTGTGTGGCCCTTCATGGCATAGTTCATAGCTTCACTGAATTAGGCAAACCCCTTCACCATGATAAGGCTGTGATCCATAAAGTGGCTTTGCCAAATAATGTTCAAAGTACCATGCAATTGTACTCTTTTAATGTGCTAGCAAGGTTATGCTCAAAATCCTTCAAATGAGGATTAAGCAGTACATGAACTGAGAACTTCCAGATGTACAAAGTGGATTTTCAAGAGGCAGAGGAACCAGAGATCAAATCCCAACATTCATTGGATCATAGAAACAGCAAGATAATTCCCCCCCCAAAACATCTACTTCTACTTCATTGACTATGTTAAAGCCTTTGACTCTGTAGATCACAACAAAGTGTGGAAAATTCCTAATGAGATGGAAGCACTGGATCCCCCTGCCTGTCTCGTGAGAAACCTGTATGTGGGACAAGAACCAACAATTAGAACCAAACATAGAATAACTGACTGGTTCAAAATTGGGAAAGGAGTACAACAAGGCTGTATATTGTCACTCTGCTTATTTAACTTATATGCAGAATACATCATACAAAATGTCAGGCTAGAAGAATCACAAACTGGAATTAAGAGTGCTGGGAGAAATATCAACAACCTGAGATATGCAGATGATATCACTCTAATGGCAGAAAGTGAAGAGGATCTAAAGAGTCTCTTGATGAGGGTGCAAGAGGAGAGTGAAAAATGACTTGAACTCAAAATCAAAAACAGCTAAGATCAAGGCTTCTCGTCTCATAATCTCATGGCAAATAGATGGGGAAAAAGTGGAAGAAGTGACAGATTTTATGGATACTGATATGGGAATAAATAAACACAGATATAAACATCTGTATTGGAGTAGGAAAGGGCAACCCACTTCAGTATTCTTGCCTGGAAAATTCCATGGACAGAGGAGCCTGTAAGGCTACAATCCATGCGGTCATAAAGAGTTGGATATGACTGAGCACAGTATAGCATACATCTGTATATATAGCTATACAGATATTAATATAGGATTCCTATCGGTGTATATTAAGTATATATTACAAACAGATTTAATATACACTAGGAATATCTCTAAACATTGACAATTAATAAAACCACAATAAAAGTGTACCTATTCAGATTGTTTAGATAGATTGATGTAAAGCTGAGAAAGAGAAAAAATAAACTGCAAAACTGAAAATAGTTCATTTAGGTAAAATAGAGACTCCTTCAAGGAGACTGGCAAGCACTGGGTTTTACTAACCAAAACATAAAGTAATTATATTGGAGATGTATTAGATTAGAATGTTATTTACTTAATTGATTAATTTTGAAACCTGTAATTGTAATTAAGTAGCATAATTTTGAAACCACAGTATTTTGCTTGACTTAATGAGGATTTATTTAACTTTTATTATTTGCAGTTTTTGGTGTGCCTTCTAAAGATCACTGAGATGCAATGATGCAGTGGAGCCAGCTCGTACTAGCTCACTGGAGCCAATTATGTACAACTCTTTCCAACTCAGTTTTTAAGGATGTCAAGTTAGCAGCATCAAATCTGCCATGGTAAAAATATTTATGGAAATTAGTTTAAACTCAGGGCATCTTGTTATATACATATTTTAAAAAGTTTGAGAGGCAATAAAACATTTTCTATGTCACTGAATCATTATTAATTAATGCCTAGACTATTGAAACCCTGATGCTGGAAAGGATTAGGGGAAAGATGAGAAGGGGATGACAGAGGATGAGATAGCTGGATGGCATCACTGACTCGATGCACATGTGTTTTGGTGAACTCCAAGGAGTTGGTGATGGAGGGGAGGCCTGGCATGCTGCTGTTCATGGGGTTGCAAAAAGTCAGAAACAACTGAGTGACTGAACTGAACTGAATTGAACTGGAGACTACTGAAAAATGATATATATTCTTTAATTTTTTTCACTTAAGTAGTGCTTTTACTTATTCTTATAAAATTATTTTTTAACAATTTAGCTATTGGTAACATTATATCAATAAACATTTTGTATATTTCCATGATAATTATATATTTTTTCAAAATCTGTATTTGTATCAAATAAGAAAATATATTCTTTCTAAAGAAAATTAAAGAAAAATTTTGATGATGATAATTAAAGAAAAAGCGGACCTGGACAACTTGAAAGTTAAAGTATATTTTCACTTTTCTGGGCTACAGTCCATAGGCTTAGAAAGAGTTGGACATTCTAGGAATCAGTGAACTAAAATGGACTGGAATGGGTGAATTTAACTCAGATGACAATTATATCTACTACTGCAGGCGGGAATCCCTCAGAAGAAATGGAGTAGCCATCATGGCCAGCAAAAGAGTCCAAAATGCAGTAATTGGATGCAATCTCAAAAACAACAGAATGACCTCTGTTCGTTTCCAAGGCAAACCATTCAATATCACAGTAATCCAACTCTATGCCCCAAACAGTAATGCTGAAGAAGCTGAAGTTGAACGGTTCTATGAAGACCTACAAGGCCTTTTAGAACTAACACCCATAAAAGATGTCCTTTTCATTATAGGGACTGGAATGCAAAAGTAGGAAGTCAAGAAACACCTGGAGTGACAGGCAAATTTGGCCTTGGAGTACAGAATGAAGCAGGGCAGAGACTAATAGAGTTTTGCCAAGAAAATGCACTGGTCATAGCAAACACCCTCTTCCAACAACACAAGAGAAGACTCTACACATGGACATCACCAGATGGTCAACACCAAAATCAGATTGATTATATTCTCTGCAGCAAAAAAAAAAAGAAGAAGAAGAAGAAGAAGAAGCTCTATACAGTCAACAAAAAGAAGACCAGGAGCTGACTGTGGCTCAGATCATGAACTGCTTATTACCAAATTCAGACTCAAATGGAAGAAAGCAGGGAAAACCTTTAGACATTCAGGTATGACCTAAATCAAATCCCTTATGATTATACAGTGGAAGTGAGAAATAGATTTAAGGGCCTAGATCTGATACATAGAGTGCCTGATGAACTATGGAATGAGGTTCGTGACATTGTACAGGAGACAGGGATCAAGACCATCCCANGGTGCAAGAGGAGAGTGAAAAATGACTTGAACTCAAAATCAAAAACAGCTAAGATCAAGGCTTCTCGTCTCATAATCTCATGGCAAATAGATGGGGAAAAAGTGGAAGAAGTGACAGATTTTATGGATACTGATATGGGAATAAATAAACACAGATATAAACATCTGTATTGGAGTAGGAAAGGGCAACCCACTTCAGTATTCTTGCCTGGAAAATTCCATGGACAGAGGAGCCTGTAAGGCTACAATCCATGCGGTCATAAAGAGTTGGATATGACTGAGCACAGTACAGCATACATCTGTATATATAGCTATACAGATATTAATATAGGATTCCTATCGGTGTATATTAAGTATATATTACAAACAGATTTAATATACACTAGGAATATCTCTAAACATTGACAATTAATAAAACCACAATAAAAGTGTACCTATTCAGATTGTTTAGATAGATTGATGTAAAGCTGAGAAAGAGAAAAAATAAACTGCAAAACTGAAAATAGTTCATTTAGGTAAAATAGAGACTCCTTCAAGGAGACTGGCAAGCACTGGGTTTTACTAACCAAAACATAAAGTAATTATATTGGAGGATGTATTAGATTAGAATGTTATTTACTTAATTGATTAATTTTGAAACCTGTAATTGTAATTAAGTAGCATAATTTTGAAACCACAGTATTTTGCTTGACTTAATGAGGATTTATTTAACTTTTATTATTTGCAGTTTTTGGTGTGCCTTCTAAAGATCACTGAGATGCAATGATGCAGTGGAGCCAGCTCGTACTAGCTCACTGGAGCCAATTATGTACAACTCTTTCCAACTCAGTTTTTAAGGATGTCAAGTTAGCAGCATCAAATCTGCCATGGTAAATATATTTATGGAAATTAGTTTAAACTCAGGGCATGTTGTTATATACATATTTTAAAAAGTTTGAGAGGAAATAAAACATTTGCTATGTCACTGAATCATTATTAATTAATGCCTAGACTATTGAAACCCTGATGCTGGAAAGGATTAGGGGAAAGACGAGAAGGGGATGACAGAGGATGAGATAGCTGGATGGCATCACTGACTCAATGCACATGTGTTTTGGTGAACTCCAGGAGTTGGTGATGGAGGGGAGGCCTGGCATGCTGCTATTCATGGGGTTGCAAAAAGTCAGAAACAACTGAGTGACTGAACATTAGATGGACATTAGTCTGAGTGAACTCTGGGAGTTGGTGATGGACAGGGAGGCCTGGTGTGCTGCGATTCATGGGGTCGCAAAGACTAGGACATGATTGAGCGACTGAACTGAACTGAGCTGAAACAACTTAGCCTGTAGCAGATTATCACAGATAAGTCAGGTACAGTGATGCTGGTATACGATTCATTGTCAACGTTTAGAGATATTCCTAGTGTATATTAAATCTGTTTGTAATATATACTTAATATACACCGATAGGAATCCTATATTAATATCTGTATAGCTATATATACACAGATGTATGCTGTACTGTGCTCAATCATATCCAACTCTTTATGACCGCATGGATTATAGCCTTACAGGCTCCTCTGTCCATGAAAATTTCCAGGCAAGAATACTGAAGTGGGTTGCCCTTTCCTACTCCAATACAGATGTTCATATCTGTGTTTATTTATTCCCATATCAGTAACCATATAATCTGTCACTTCTTCCACTTTTTCCCCATCTATTTGCCATGAGATTATGAGACGAGAAGCCTTGATCTTAGCTGTTTTTGATGTTGAGTTCAAGTCATTTGCGACCCCATGAATCGCAGTACTCCAGGCCTCTCTGGGATGTTGGGGAACTTTAAATCCTTGAGTCTACTTCAAATTTAATTTGTTCATGTTTTTAAAACATTACAGTACATTATTTTTCGTGAACAAACAACCAAAAAGTATTTCACCCTCCTGACAGTTCATCTGCTTCATAAAAACATGGAAACTTTCAAAAAACAATTCTATGCTTTCCGTACTGATTATTGATCAATACGATATGATCCAAATATCTGGATGTTGAATTCTCTGACCATGGAATAGCCAAAATGCTCTTCTCCTTTCTATCCGACACTTGGTATCATCTAATTCTTTTTTTTTTTTTATTGGAAAGCATATTTTTTAATCTTGTTTTTATTTAATCTTAAATTTTTCTTGTACTATGACAATAACATTTAAAAGTATTATTTATGTTGAGACAAATTTTGGCTTCCATGTGGATTGTGTATATTCATCCTGAAGAAATATCTTACTAGGGGACCATTAGATCATTTTAGAAGTAGTTATCAAAAAGAAAACAATCAACAGTTGGTAAGAAGAACAAAAACAAAACAAAACAAACAAACAAAAAAAAAACACAACACATTCTTCTCCATTTGTTCTCAGAGTTCAAAATTATGGGAGTTATAGATGCTTTCCACAATTGAAAAATTTGTATTTCTTATTTACCAACAGCATAAAGCATATATATATATATTTTTCTTTTATCTTTCTCTCAGGAAGTTTTCAAAAATCTCAAATTCTCTAATGTTCATTAACAGTTCCTTCTATCAAAGGAACTCCATAATTTTCATATACTAATTTTTAAAAAGACATTGATTTTTTTGTTCACCTTAAATTATTCTTATTTCTATTGAAAAACCTATTGATCCCTTAGCAGAATTTTAATAGTACATTTTTAATTTCTCCTTTAGCACTTATTAGAGTTTTTACAAAATAGGAATTATTTGTTACATGCTTGTACTCAGAATAAGCTATGCTGAAGTTATTTTCAGTATTGAGATTTTGGTATACCAAAAGCAAAACGAACCTACCATCCTAAATAAATCAAGGACTGTGTTTCAATATATCTGAATAGTGGCTATGCCACATACTAATATCTTTCTTAACTTTTTTATTTTACCACAATAGTAAGATTAAAGAATCTTATTTTATAACTGTTTTGTATGGGTTCATTTAAACTAGAGACATATTTTGAACACAGACTAAAAATAGAAATAGCTCATAAATTATCATCACTGTTTTACAACTTTTTTACACTTTTCTTTCTGCTTCCTTTTCATAATTTTTCTTCTTTATATCTTCTGTTTTTCCTTTTTCTACATGAATAGTGGCTATGCCACATACTAATATCTTTCTTAACTTTTTTATTTTACCACAATAGTAAGATTAAAGAATCTTATTTTATAACTGTTTTGTATGAGTTCATTTAAACTAGAGACATATTTTGAACACAGACTAAAAATAAGAAATAGCTCATAAATTATCATCACTGTTTTACAACTTTTTTACACTTTTCTTTCTGCTTCCTTTTCATAATTTTTCTTCTTTATATCTTCTGTTTTTCATTTTTCTACTATTTTCTTTCTTTTCATCTCTTTTCATTATTTCTCTTCCTTTCATACTTTTTCTTTCCATTAAAATCTTTCTTCTTTTTATTGCCACTTCTCTTCCTTTTTCTTTCTTCTTTTTTTTCTTTTCTTTTTTTCACTTTATATCATCTCTTCTGCTATGAAGCCACCATATATTTATTCCTCTTTAGTCTTTCGTTTTTTCCTCTTCTCTACTCACCTGCTTTCCCATTTCTGTTTCATACATAGCCCTGAGAATCCTGTATTATGCATGGAACCTGGATTGGTAATTAGTTTCACATGTGATATTATACATGTTTCAATGCCATTCTCCCAAATCATCTCACCCTCGCCCTCCCCAACAGAGTCCAAAAGACTGTTTTATACATCTGTGTCTCTTTTGCTGTCTCACATACAGGGTTATCATTACTATCTTTCTGAATTCCATATATACGTGTTAGTATACTGTATTGGTGTTTTTCTTTCTGGTTTACTTTATTCTGTATAATAGGCTCCAGTTTCATCCACTTCATTAGAACTGATTTTTTTTTAATGGCTGAGTAAGACTTCAATGTTTATATGTACCACAGTTTTCTTATCCATTCATCTGTTGATGGACATCTAGGTTGCTTCCATGTCCTGGCTATTGTAAACAGTGCTGCGATGAACATTGGGGTACACGTGTCTCTTTCAATTCTGGTTTCCTCAGTGTGTATGCCCAGCAGTGGGATTGCTGGATCATAAGGCAGTTCTATTTCCAGGTTTTTTAAGGAATCACCACTGTTCTCCATAGTGGTTGTACTAGTTTGCATTCCCACCAACAGTGTAAGAGAGTTCCCTTTTCTCCAATTTCTTATCCATTCATCTGTTGATGGACATCTAGGTTGCTTCCATGTCCTGGCTATTGTAAACAGTGCTGCGATGAACATTGGGGTACACGTGTCTCTTTCAATTCTGGTTTCCTCAGTGTGTATGCCCAGCAGTGGGATTGCTGGATCATAAGGCAGTTCTATTTCCAGGTTTTTTAAGGAATCACCACTGTTCTCCATAGTGGTTGTACTAGTTTGCATTCCCACCAACAGTGTAAGAGAGTTCCCTTTTCTCCAGCATTTACTATTTGTACACTTTTGGATTGCAGCCATTGTGACTGGCATGAAATTGTACCTCATTGTGGTTTTGATTTGCATTTCTCTGATAATGAGTGATGTTGAGCATTTTTTCATGTGTTTGTCAGCCATCTGTATGTCTTCTTTGGATAAATGTCTGTTTAGTTCTTTGGCCCATTTTTTGATTGGGTCATTTATTTTTCTGAAAAAGATAAGGTGATCATAGGTGCGTGGATTTATCTCTGGGCTTTCTATTTTGTTTCATTGATCTATATTTCTGTCTTTGTGCCAGTACCATACCAGTACCAGTGGTACTGATGACTGTGGCTTTGTAGTAGAGCCTGAAGTCAGGCAGGTTAATTCTTCCTGTTCCATTCTTTATTCTCAAGATTGCTTGGCTATTCAAGATTTTTTGTATTTCCATACAAATTGTGAAATTATTTGTTCTAGCTCTGTGAAAAGTATCATTGGTAGTTTGATAGGTATTGCATTGAATCTATAGATTGCTTTGGGTAGTATACTATTTTCACTATATTGATTCTTCCAATCAGTAAGCACTGTATATTTCTCCAGCTATTATTGTCCTCTTGATTTCTTTCACCAGTGTTTTATAGTTTTCTATATATAGGTCTTTAGTTTCATATATATAGTTCATATAGTTTCATATATATAGTTCATATAGTTTCATATAGTTTCTATATATAGGTCTTTAGTCTTTGGTAGTTACATTCCTAATTATTTTATTCTTTTTGTTGCAATGGTCAATGTAATTGTTTCCTTAATTTCTCTATTTTCTCATTATTAGTGTATAGGAATGCAAATGATATCTGTGTGTTGATTTTATAAGTTTTATAGTTTTCTATATATAGGTCTTTAGTTTCATATATATAGTTCATATAGTTTCATATATATAGTTCATATAGTTTCATATAGTTTCTATATATAGGTCTTTAGTCTTTGGTAGTTACATTCCTAATTATTTTATTCTTTTTGTTGCAATGGTCAATGTAATTGTTTCCTTAATTTCTCTATTTTCTCATTATTAGTGTATAGGAATGCAAATGATATCTGTGTGTTGATTTTATAATCTGCAACTTTACTATATTCATTGATTAGCCCTATAAATTTTCTGGTGGAGTCAGTCTTTAGTGTTTTCTATGTAGAGGATCAAACAGTGACAGTTTTACTTCTTACTTTTCAATTTGGTTTGCTTTTATTTCCTTTTCTTGCCTAATTGCTATGACTTGGATTTCCAATGAAAAAAAAGAAGTGAAAATGTTAGTCGTTCAGTCACGTCTGACTCTTTGTGACCCCATGGACTATAAGCTGCCAGGCTCCTCTGTCCATGGAATTCTACAGGCAAGAATACTGGAATGATTAACCATTCCCTTCTCCAGGGTATCTTCCTGACCTAGAGATTGAATCCAGGTTTCCTGCATTGCAGGCATTCTTTACCATTTGTGTCATCAGGGAAGTCAAGATTTCCAATACTCTGTTGAAAAAAAAATGGTCAAGAATGGCATCCTTGCCTTTTTACTTACAGGGAATACTTTCAGCTTTTCACTGTTGAGTCTGATGTTGACATTGGCTTTCTCATATATATATATATATATATATACACATATATATTATTATTTTGAGTTATAATACTTTTATACCAAATTTGTTGAGAGTTTTTTTTTTGTCATAAATAGATGTTGAATTTGTCCAAAAGATTTTCCCATCTAGTGTGAATATCATATTTTTAATTCAATTTATTCATGTCATGTATCACATTGATTTGTGAACACTGACCATCCTTTCATCCCTGGGATAAACACCACTTATTCATGGTGCATGATTCTATGTGTCATTTAATTTGATTTCTTAAAGGTTTGTTCAGGATGTTTTGTATCTATATTAATCAGAAATATTGACATATAATGCTTTTTGTGTGGTCTGATTTTGGTATCAACATGATGCTGGCATCATAGAATGAGTGCAGAAGAGTTCATTTCTCTTCAAATTTTGAAAGTTTCAGAAGAAAAGGTAGTAATTCATCTTTAAATTTTTGGTAAAATTAACCTGTGAAGTTATTTGTTACAGGACTTTGGTTTCTTGGGAGGCTATTACTTAATTAACTGATTTAATTTTATTTCTGATAATCAGTCTTCATATTTTCTATTTCTTTCTGATTAAGTTTTGGAAGACTGTAGACTTCTAGACATTTATTCATTTATTTGAGGTTGTCTAATTATTCAGATGGTCAATACTGAAAGCAGATTGATTATATTTTTTGCAGCCAAAGATGGAGAAGCTTTATAGAGTCACCAAAAAGAAGACTGGGAGCAGACTGTGGCTCAGATCATAAACTCCTTATTGCCAAAATCTGACTTAATTGAAGAAAGTGGAGAAAACCGCTAGACTATTCAGGTATGATCTAAATCAAATCTCTTTTGATTATACACTGAAAGTGACAAATAGATTTAAGGGTCTAGATCTGAGAGATAGAGTGCCTGAAGAACTATGGACAGAGGTTCATGACATTGTACAGGAGGCAGTAATCAAGACCATCCTCAAGAAAATGAAACTAAATCAAATCTCTTTTGATTATACACTGAAAGTGACAAATAGATTTAAGGGTCTAGATCTGAGAGATAGAGTGCCTGAAGAACTATGGACAGAGGTTCATGACATTGTACAGGAGGCAGTAATCAAGACCATCCTCAAGAAAATGAAAGGCAAAATGGTTGTCTGAAGTTGCCTCACAAATAGCTGAGAAAAGAAGAGAAGTGAAAAGCAAAAGAGAAAAGGAAAGATATACCCATTAGAATTTGGAGTTCCAAAGAATAGCAAGGAGAGATAAGAAGCCTTTCTCAGTGATCAATGAAAAGAAACAGAAGAAAAAATAGAATGGGAAAGACTAGAGATCTCTTCAAGAAAATCAGAGATGCCAAGCGAAATTTTCAACAAAGATGGGCACAATAAAGTACAGAAATGGTATGGATCTAACAGAAACAAAAGATATTAAGAAGGGGTGGTGAGAATATGCAGAAGAACTGTACAATATATATATATATATATTTTTTTTTTTCATGATCCAGATAATCACGATGGTGGTATCACTCACTTAGAGCTAGATATCCTGGAATGTGAAGTCAAGTGGGCCTTAGGAAACATCATCATGAAAAAAGCTAGTGGAGGTGATAGAATTCCAGTTGAGCTATTTCAAATCCTAAAAGATGATGGTGTGAAAGTGCTGCACTAAATACACCAGCAAATTTAGAAAACTCAACAGTGGCCACAGGATTGGAAAATATTGATTCTCATTCCAGTCCCAAAGAAGAGCAATGCCAAAGAATGTTCAAACTATGGCACAATTGAACTGATTTCACATGCTATCAAAGTAATGCTCGAAATTTTCCAAGCCATTCTTCAACAGTACATGAACCTTGAAATTCCAGATATTCAAGCTGGATTTAGAAAAGGCAGAGGAACCAGAGATCAAATTGCCAGTATCCATTGGATCATCAAAAAAGCAAGAGAGTTCCAGAAAAACATCTGCTTCTGATTTATTCAGTTCAGTTCATTTCAGTTCAGTTGCTCAGTCATTCTGACTCTTTGCGACCCCATGAATCACAGCACCTGATTTATTGGCTATGCCAAATCCTTTGACCGTGTGGGTCACAACAATCTGTGGGAAATTCTTAAAGAGGTGGAATATCAGACCACCTGCCTCCTGAGAAATCTGTATGCAGGTCACAAAGCAACAGTTAGAACTGGACATGGGACAACAGACTGGTTCCAAACTAGGAGAGGTGTACGTCAAAGCTGTATGCTGTTACCCTGCTTATTTAACTTACATGCTGAGTGCGTCCTGAGAAATTATGGGCTGGATGAAGCACAAGCTGGAATCAAGTTTGCCAAGAGAAATATCAATAACATCAGATATGCAGATGACACCACCCTGATGGCAGAAAGTGAAGAGGAACTAAAGATCCTCTTGATGAAAGTGAAAGAGGAGAGTGAAAAAGTTGTCTTAAAGCTCAACTTTCAGAAAACGAAGATCATGGCATCTGGTCCCATCACTTCATGGGAAATAGATGGGGAAACGGTGGAAACAGTGACAGACTTTATTTTTGGGGGCTCCAAAATCACTGCAGATGGTGATTGCAGCCATTAAATTAAAAGACTCTTACTCTTTGGAAGAAAAGTTATGAGCACCCTAGATAGCATATTCAAAAGCAGAGACATTACTTTGCCGACTAAGGTCCCTCTAGTCAAGGCTATGGTTTTTCCGGTGGTCATGTATGAGAGTTGAACTGTGAAGAAGGCTGAGCGCCGAAGAATTGATGGTTTTGAACTGTGGTGTTGGGGAAGACTCTTCAGAGTCCCTTGGACTGCAAGGAGATCCAACCAGTCCATTCTGAAGGAGATCAGCCCTGGGATTTCTTTGGAAGGAATGATGCTAAAGCTGAAGCTCCATTACTTTGGCTACTTGCTGTGAAGAGTTGACTCATTGGAAAAGACTGTGATGCTGGGAGGGATTGGGGGTAGGAGGAGAAGGGGACGACAGAGGATGAGATGACTGGATGGCATCACTGACTCGATGGACGTGAGTCTGAGTGAACTCCGGGAGATGGTGATGGACAGGGAGGCCTGGCGTGCTGCAATTCATGGGATTGCAAAGAGTCGGACATGACTGAGCGACTGAACTGAACTACTCCTTGGAAGGAAAGTTATGACCAACCTAGATAGCATATTCAAAAGCACAGACATTACTTTGCCAACAAAGTTCTATCTAATCAAGGCTAGGTTTTTTCCAGTAATCATGTATGGATGTGAGAGTTGGACTGTGAAGAAAGCTGAGCACCAAAGAATTGATGCTTTTGAACTGTGGTGTTGGAGAAGACTCTTGAGAGTCCCTGCAAGGAGATCCAGCCAGTCCATTCTAAAGGAAATCAGTCCTGGGTGTTCTTTGGAAGGAATGATGCTAAAGCTGAAACTCCAATACTTTGCCCACCTCATGCGAAGAGTTGACTCATTGGAAATGACTCTGATGCTGGGAGGGATTGGGGGCAGGAGGGGAAAGGGACGACAGAGGATGATATGGCTGGATGGCATCACAGACTTGGTAAATGTGAGTCTGGGTGAACTTTGGGAGATGGTCGTGGATAGGAAGGCTTGGTGTACTGTGATTCATAGGGTCACGAAGAGTTGGACACGACTGAGCTACTGAACTGAACTGAACTGATAATGAGTGATGTTGAGCATCTTTTCATGTGTTTGTTCACCATCTGTATGTCTTATTTGGAGAAATGTTTATTTAGTTCTATTTTTTGATTGGGTCATTTATTTTTCTGGAATTGAGCTGCATAACGTGCTTGTATATTTTTGAGATTAATTGTTTGTCAATTGCTTCATTTGCTATGATTTTCTCCCATTCTGAAGGCTGTCTTTTCACCTTGCTTATAGTTTCCTTTGTTATGCAGAAGCTTTTAATTTTAATTAGATCCCATTTGTTTATTTTTGCTTTATTTCCGGTATTCTGGGAGGTGGATCATAGAGAATCCTGCTGTGCTTTATGTCAGAGAGTGTTTGGAGGTTTCTTTTAAAACTCTGTGTTGCCATGATGACACCTGGTTCCACCTGAACTTAAGTTTTCTCAAACCTTAAGCTGACCAATGCATTCTTCTCATGGAAATGTTTTTCTTAAGCTATGTTAATGAAATACATAATTACCTTAGAATTTGCCTTTATTCAAGATTCATGTCAACTGTTTAATGGCCCTGATGACTCACCTTGTGCCAGTGTAACCTCAAAATGCATATTGTGGGTGAAAGCCCTGGTGACACTCTGAGTTTTGAGACATTTCCTTTCTCTAATTTGCAGCTTGCTAATAGGTATATAACATCTTGCTAAAAACTAGCAGGGAGACACTTTCTTCCCCCTTCTGATGTATGTGTCAGAAGCTTTCTTTATCTCTTTTACATTTTAATAAGACTTTATTACAGAAAAGCTCTGAGTGATGAAGCCTCGTCACTAGCCCCATATCGAATTCCTCTTTTCTAGAGACCAATAATCCCTTCACCATTTATGGCTCATAGCAACAACCTTTCAGTAGATAATATAAATATAAGAATTTATCTAGGGGGGGCGCCTAAGATGGCGGAGGAATAGGATGGAGAGACCACTTTCTCCTGCACAAATTCAGCAAAAGAACATCTCAACGCTGAGTAAATTCTACAAGGCAACTTCTGAATGCGAGCAGAGGACATCAGGCATCCAGAAAAGCAGAACATTGTCTTGAAAAACAGGTAGGAAAAATACAAAAGACAAAAAAAGAAACAAAGGAGGTAGGGAGGGAGCTCCGTCCTGGGAAGGGAGTCATGTCCCGAGAAAAGAGTTTTAAAAAGAGAGAAGTTTCCAAACGCCAGGGAACACTCTCACTGCCGAATCTGTGACGAGTCTTGGAAGAACATACCAGGGAAGAAAAATAAATGGTGATTAAGACCAACAGTTTACGAGCCCAATGGTAATTCCCCCAGGGGAGAAGCAAGCAGATGCCTGCATCCGCCACTAGCAAGTGGGGGCTGGGCAAGGAGGCATGGGAGATGCGTAGGGCAGTGCTTCTTAAGAATCAGGCCGGAACGCCCATGTATAACCAGATCAAATTAACTCGGGGTAGCACACCAGACTGTGGGACAGTTACCACGCGAAAAGCTCGAACATAAGACACTGCCAGGACCGCATACCGAACAAAGGATGGAAAAGAAATAGCCAGCTGCCTGCCAGCCCCCGCTGGCGACAGGCAGCCAGAGCTGTAAGGGCTGGAACATGGCAATCGCAGCCCCGGAGGGACTTTGCTGATCAAACTGCAAGCAGGCTTCTTTGCTAACTGAGACTTCCCGGAGTGCTGGACAGTTACAATTTGCCTGACATGGAGTTCCGGGTTAGACCCGGAAAACTGAGCAGCAGGAGAGGGCGATAAGCTGCGCGACTGCGCTCGCCAAACACCTGAGCTGCTCGGTCCTGGGAAGGGCACAAAGCGCAGGCCCAATCGAGTCTGCGAATACCTAGGTGCCAAGCCTGAGAGTCTTAGACCAGGGAGGTGCATGCAGCCTAGGGCCGGCCTCAGATGGTCCCCAGCAGAGAAACATAGACCCTGAGCGGTGTGCACCGGGTGTAGGGGCAGGCCCAGTGGGGCTGAGACAATGAGAATATATGCCAGAGCTATTTGGTAGCAGCATCCCTCCCTCCTCACAGCGCGACTGACCAAGTGAGCCTAAAAAAGAAAAAAAAAAAAAAGAGTGACTTCCACCACCCCTCTGTGTTAGGGCAGAAATATGACACTGAAGAGGCCAGCAAACAGAGGAAGCTGAACAGTGGTAACCACCTTGGAAGTGACCCCACAATGCCTACAATACCAGAAAAAGTCCCAGAAATATTGTTACTATTTTTTCGACCGTTCTCTTTTTATTATTATTATTATTATTTAGTATTATTTTTTTTGGTAGATGTTTTTGTTTGATTGTTTTTTCTTCCTATTTTTTTCTTCTCCTTTTTTTTTAAATTTTTAAGTCCTCTATTACTCTCTTAATTTTAATTTTTTTTAACTTACTATCACTTTTCAAAAAAAAGACCCTATTTTTAAAGCAAATGCCATATATACATATATATACAATTTTTTGTTTGTTTTTTTGAGTGGCTGTTGGTGTTGGTCATTAATAATTCCTGTGACTTTTTTTCTTCTTGTTCTTCTTCTTTTCTTTAATATTGTACTTTTGAAAATCCAACCTTGACACTTAAATTTTTAATCTTTCCTTTTTGATATTTGTTGTCAATTTTTTACATTAAAAAACCCAATCTTCATTACCCAATTTTACCTGAGAGTGAGATTACTGGCTTGACCACTCTCTCCTCTTTTGGACTCTTCTTTCTCCCCAGCAGGTTGTCTCTCTGTCCTCCCTCTCCCTTCTCTTCTCTACCCAACCCTGTGAATCCTGGTGTGTTCCAGATGATGGAGAACACTTAGAGAACTGGTTATGGACTGGATCTGTCTCTCCCCCTTTTCATTTCCCTCATTTATCCTCCTGGCCACCTCTGACTACCTCCTCCCTCTCCTCTTCCCTGTATAACTCAGTGATCATCTCTGAGC
>SJXQ01010378.1:0-13841 GCA_006408695.1 Aepyceros melampus
GTGGCATCTTTTGCTGATACTTTGTATGATATTTGGTGACCTCTTTTTAGAAAATATGGAAATATATCCTTTAGATCTGTGGAGTTCCTTTGCATTATTTCTATGATAAAAATAATAACTGTGTATCATCCATTCTCATTTCTCTAACTCTTATTATTTTTGTCCTATAATCTTGTACAGATGTCCCAGCTTTATTTTACTTTCACTCTTTTATGTTCTGTTGTCTTCTTGTTTGGCTTTTTGAAAGTTTTCTTTATCTTTTATTGCTTGAGTTGAACTATTAAAGTTTTGCTATATATTTTCAATTTTCAATATCCCTTTCTTTTTTTGAATGTGTTCCTTTTGTGAAGTGCTCAATTTCACTTCAAAAGTGCAATGTCTTCACTCTTCTCTTTGAATTTTAGACTTTCAGAAATTTTTTCAGAAATTTTTCTTTTTCTCATTACATTGTTTTTCTGGTCTTATTATATCCCTTTGCTTCAATGTTTTTTTTTCTTCTTGTTTTTCAGGCCTTCTGTAACCCTCTGGTGATGACTTGTGGTATGTTCATTATTAAGAGTGAGGCACTAAAAACTGATCTGTATTTCTGTGCTCATGAGCAGGGATTGTCAAACTGTGAGTGTCACTCTAGGTTAATCAGGGGGTGACAGCTCTTTCACCTTGGCCAGACTGTCTCTTGAGTCACAAATACTGATTTGAGAAGCAAAAGCTAAATTTTCTGGCATTCTTTAAGATGATACAGAAGAGTAGGCTAGGATCTGATTAGTTTAATAACAGCTACACTTTCATGAGTAATCTGTATCTTCTCTTTTATATTATTATTAAATTTTTATTTTTATAATATTATGTTGGTTTCTGCTAAACAACAATATTAATCAGTTATAAATATACATGTATTCCCTCCTAGAGCCTCCCTCCATTCCCCCCTTCCCACCCTTCTAGGTCATCTCAGAACTACAGACTGGGCTCCCTGTGTCATACAGCAACTTCTCAGAACTGTCCATTTTACATACAATAGTGTATATATGTTGCTCCTACTTTCTCCATTTGTCCAACTCACTTCTTCCCTCATGGTGTCCCCAAGTCCATTCATTCTCTGTAACTCCTTTCCTTCCCTGAAAATAAGTTCATCTATACCATTTTCTAGATTCCACATATATGTATTAATACTCCATATAATATTTATATTATAATATAAATAATAATAATATGATATTGATAATAATAATTAATCGTAATAATAAATTAATCATAATAATTATTTTTGATACACCACTTTCACCTTGACTTTTAGCTAAGGTTAATATGTCTATGGTCTCATTGCTCCAGAAAGAAAGCCTCCAGTCTTTCACCCCATTGGTTCACTGAGTCTCCTGGCTGTGCAAGATAAGGACGAGTGCATGTGTGTGTGCGTGCTAAGTTGCTTCAGAGTCCCCAAGTCCATTCATTCTCTGTAACTCCTTTCCTTCCCTGAAAATAAGTTCATCTATACCATTTTCTAGATTCCACATATATGTATTAATACTCCATATAATATTTATATTATAATATAAATAATAATAATATGATATTGATAATAATAATTAATCGTAATAATAAATTAATCATAATAATTATTTTTGATACACCACTTTCACCTTGACTTTTAGCTAAGGTTAATATGTCTATGGTCTCATTGCTCCAGAAAGAAAGCCTCCAGTCTTTCACCCCATTGGTTCACTGAGTCTCCTGGCTGTGCAAGATAAGGACGAGTGCATGTGTGTGTGCGTGCTAAGTTGCTTCAGGCCTATCCTGCTGTTTGTGACCCTATGCACTGTAGCCCGCCAGGCTCCTCTGTCCGTGGATTTCTTCAGGCAAGATTATTGGAGTGGGTTGCCATGTTCTCCTCCAGGGGATTTTCCCAACTCGAGGATCAAACCCATGTCTCTTATGTCTCCTGCATTGGCAGACAAGTTCTTTACCACTAGTGCCACCTAGGAAGCCCAAGGACTGGTACTTAGGTTATTACTTGCTCCTATAATGACTTCCATCCTACTCTCCAGTTTTAACCCCTCAGTTCAGTTCAGTTCAGCCACTCAGTCGTGTCCAACTCTTTGCGACTCCATGAATCGCAGCATGCCAGGCCTCCCTGTCCATCACCAACTCCCGGAGTTGACTCAAACTCACGTCCATCGAGTCAGTGATGCCATCCAGCCATTTCATCCTCTGTCAACCCCTTCTCCTCCTGCCCCCAATCCCTCCCAGCATCAGGGTCTTTTCCAATGAGTCAACTCTTTGCATGAGGTGGCCAAAGTACTGGAGTTTCAGCTTTAGCATCATTCCTTCCAAAGAAATCCCAGGGCTGATCTCCTTCAAAATGGACTGATTGGATCTCCTTGCAGTCCAAGGGACTCTCAAGAGTCTTCTCCAACACCACAGTTTAAAAGCATCAATTCTTTGGTGCTCAGTTTTCTTCACAGTCCAACTCTCACATCCATACTGACCACAGGAAAAATCATAGGCTTGACTAGATGGACCTTAGTTGGCAAAATAATGTCTCTGCTTTTGAATATGCTATCTAGGTTGGTCATAACTTTTCTTCCAGGAGTAAGCATCTTTTGATTTCATGGCTGCAATCAACTTAGCACTTTTAGCCAAAATGCTCATGTCTCTAGATCTAACATTTCCAGGTCTCTGCCATGAATAATTTGGCCAATATTTGGCTGTTTCTTGCAGGTATTCAGATTTCTGGTTCCTCTGAAATGCTTAGACAGTAGCCTTCTGTTGATTTCATTCTAATTTCTCAAATTTTGTTGGCATCTTTTATTGGCTCTTCTCTGTGTGTGTGTGTGTGTGTGTGTGTGTGTGTGTAATTTGCCTCTTTTGATGTCCCTCTGTGGAGGAGTTTCAAGAGTGAATAAAAGATAAAGAAGTGCGCTTAACTGATCATGTCTAACTGAAAATCAAGATTTAAATGGCTGCATTCCAGACCCTAAGGCAATGTATTGCAGGAGATTTAGGGTTAAAACATTTTATGTATAATTTCTCAAGTCATAATATGTTAGATGTAACCTAAAATTTTAAGAGGAACACTCATCATTATAACTAAATATTTATCTGCCTAGGGATTGTGAAACCTGATATTTATTAACATATTTTCAAGAATCATTGCAAAGACAATAGTAGCCATCATGTTTGCTTCTTAGTCTCTGGAGTAGTATCTCCATAGCCAGGAAATTTACTTACCAGAATCCTCTGATATTTCATTTTTCTGAATAAGATTACAGAAAAATGTGTTAGGATTAATTATACCAAGTGTAACTGGAAACCCTAATGAAAAACATGATCACCAGAGACATCTTGAAAATATTTACTCTGACAGATCCAGTTCACCTAAATACCCATCTTGCTAACATCAACAATTTTCAAAAGCCTCAGTGTGAATTGTGCATCTTGAAACATGCATGTCTGGAGAAGATGTAAATTTCATGGACACAGCAGAGCTGGTAATGTATACTTTCCTCAGAAAGGATCCTTCACATGGGATAGTAGAAGAATCAAATAAAAAAGCTAGACAAAGTTCCAAGAAGTTCATGGCTTTTGTATCTAGCTGAGAATATTTAACAAGATCTCTTTTGACACACTTTCTTTGTCATCAGTGTTCATAGAATGATAGGAAATTGACTCATTTGAGAGATGAATCTTCTGTTGAACAACAGAAATGGTTGGAAACATTTTTTATTATATTTAATATGAAAACAGTCTCATTCATTACCTTTAGATTTCTTTTCATTGTTTATTATTTATTTTCCATTTTTCCTTTTTATACTCATATTTAAAAAATCATTGTTCTGACCATGAACAAACAAACATCTCTAATAGATCAATGATAGCATTGTCAGTAAAACAAAATAAAACAAAAAATTAAGATTATCAGGAAAGGCCCATGGACCTAGCACCTTTAGGATACTTATATCATTGAGATTTCCTTTAACATTTAGTAATCCCAGTATAAACCACAAAATTTAGTGTGCATGTGTGAAGGGGATACATATGTGAATATGTGAATGAATGGGGGGTTGTGTAATCGACTGGTTTCATTTTATTGCAGAAAAAATTAGTGGAAACTAAAGTATAAGTAAAAGCCTGTGACTGTGTGGATCGCAACAAATTGTGGAAAATTCAAAGAGATGGGAATACCAGACCACCTGACCTGTCTCCTGAGAAATCTGTACGCAGGTCAAGAAGCAACAGTTAGAAATGGACATGGAACAACAGACTTGTTCCAAATTGGGAAAGGAGTATGTCAAGGCTGTATATTGTCACCATGCTTATTTAACTTATATGCAGAGTGCAGAGTACATCATCCTAAATGCCAGGCTGGATGAAGCACAAGCTAGAATCAAGTTTTTGGGAAGGAATATCAATAACCTCAGATATGCAGATGACACCACCCTTATGGCAGAAAGCAAAGAACTAAAGAGCCTCTTGATGAAAGTGAAAGAGGAGAGTGAAAAAGTTGGCTTAAAACTCAACCTTCAGAAACTAAGATCATGGTATCTGGTCCCATCACTTCATGGCAAATAGATGGGAAAACAATGGAAACAGTGAGAGACTTTATTATGGGGGGCCTCCAAAATCACTCCAGATGGTGACTGTAGCCATGAAATTAAAAGATGTGTTTTCCTTGGAAGAAAAATCTATGACCAATCTAGACAGCATGCTAAAAAGCAAAGACATTACTTTGCCAACAAAGGTCTATCTAGTCAAGGTTATGATTTTCCAGTAGTCATGTATGGATGTGAGAGTGAGACTATAAAGAAAGCTGAGGACTGGAGAATTGATGCTTTTGAACTGTGGTGTTGGAAAAGACTCTTGAGAGTCCCTTAGACTGCAAGGAGATCCAACCAGTCCATCCTAAAGGAAATCAGTACTGAATATTCATTGGAAGGACTGATGCTGAAACTGAAGCTCCAATACTTTGGCCACCTGATGCAAAGAACCAACTCATTGGAAAAGACCCTGATGCTGGGAAAGATTGAAGGAGGAAGGAGAAGGGGACGACAGAGGATGAGATGGTTGGATGACATCACCGACACAATGGACGTGAATTTGAGTAAGCTCTGAGAGTTGGTTATGGACAGGGAAGCCTGGAGTGCTGCAGTCCATGGGGTCACAAAGAAGTGGACACAACTGAGTGACTGAACTGAACTCAAGGTATAAGTAAGACCTGTGGACAACCATGTCAACAAAATATATGTGAGAGCAGTTCTAAACTTGATTCTGGACTTGTAAACAAGAAGCAACCTGTATGAATGACTCCACTGTTATCTTGGAACAGGGCCTCAGTCTCTACCTATTTATGTTTTCTTGATGTCCTCAAATTCTCATTTTTCTAAAATCTTAGCAGCCTCCCTAAATGGTGACCTCATAAACATCTTCATATTAAAATTTTGTACCCAACGTGTTACTTTCCATAGAGGGGCTCACACTGAGGTGAAAAGCCCTGTAAAGATCATTCCCAACCTAAACACTCCATCATGATGGGCTTTTGCACAATAGTGCTGATGCATGACTTGAAATTATCTTCTTGGCATCTGTCAAGTGAACTCCTTGGCCTTGTGCTTCATGCTTCTCCTTGGCCTGTCTTTCCTGTGTGTTCGATGATTTTTTCTGCAAACACATGGCACATAAACACATCTACATCATACATTTTGGTCATGAAAGGTTTTCTTTGGCTTCAATATTACAGTAAGGTTGATATGGCTATTTCTCTCCAGCATTTTCTTATTTACACATAGACAGAATCTAACAGGAAAATGAGGTATGGCTCTTTTCTACTCTCTCTCTCCCTCTCTCTCAGTGTCTCTTTCTCTCTCTCTCCAGTTGGATAAATTTGGCATGTAACAATGCATATAGTATGGCATGTATATTTATTGTAATATGGTTGCTGCTGTAGTGATATTTACCACATTATATACTTAGTACAACAGTATCTTCTATATTCCATATACCATATGTTATATCTCTATGGCTTATTTAGTACTCATTACAAATTTGGACCCTGAAACACAGTCTATCTTATTTTTCTACCCATGGTGACCACTGTTTTCCTCTCTCTTTTTTTTTTTTTACAGGTTTGACCATTTTAGATTTTCTGTCTCATTTACCTTGTTTAGGATAACATGTTCAAGGTCTGTCCATGTTGCTGCAAATGTCAGGATAGCCTCCTTTCTCTTGGATGGATAATATCCCATTATGTATATATCTTTGTTATCCATTCACCCATCGATAGGCATCTGGGTTGTTGCCTTACGTTGGGTATTGTGTGCAAAGTTGCAATAAACATGGGAGTTCATAAAGGTGAAGGTGAAGGTGAAGTCGCTCAGTCATGTCTGACTCTTTGCGACCCCATGGACTGCAGCCCACCAGGCTCCTCAGTCCATGGAATTTTCCAGGCAAGAGTACTGGAGTGGGTTGCCATTTCCTTCTCCATGGGAGTACATATATCTCATTGAATTTCTGTCTTCATTTCTTTTGAGCATACTCCCAGAAGTGGAATTGTTGGTGTGTGTGTAGATCTATTTTAATTTTTTGAGGAATGTCTATATCTTCTCTTACATCTTTCAAACTCATGGCATTTTCTAACTCTCAGGTTAGGGTGCAGATTCCATATGATCAAGATGTCTTTGTTCTCACCATTTTCCTTTCTTGGAGGCCAAAATCTATGCTCTATTTTGTGGTATTTCCCACCCCACCCCCAATTCCATCTATGCTCATGTCTTCTCTTTTCCCTTAAAACATAAACATTTTAAATGCAAGCACTAGTAGATCCCTAACATATCAATAAATATTGCTTTAAGAAGAGAAAGACCAAAAGAGACACTATAATATTTCCAAGCAAGAATCATTAATTTCATCATAACATTAAAAAAAATTCCTTAGTTCATATCTTGGAAAAGCATGTGAAACTTTGGAGCTTCTTTAAGTCAAATCTTTTTGCCAGTCATACTCTTACAGTGTCTTATCTGTCCCTGTTCTATTTTTTAATATAAAAATTTTACCACCTATGATTCAATTATTCATTCATTAATTCCACCCACAACATTTAAGCCTCTATAGTTTGAAAAGCATTTCAGAAAAAGCTTTTTGGGGGTTGTGTGTTAGTTTCTCAGTCATGTCCAACTCTTTGTGACCCCATGGACTGTAGCCTGCCAGGCTCCTCTGTCCATGGTATTTCCCAGGCAAGAATACTGGTGTGGGTTGCCATTTCCTTCTCCAGGGGATCTTCCTGACTGAGGAATTGAACCTAGGTCTCTCGCATTGCAGGCAGACTCTTTACCATCTGAGCCACCAGGGAAGTACCTTTCGGCATTCAAGCTGTACCTCTATAGTTCTGCAAGTTCACATAAAGAGTTGGTAATCAACCAAAGTCTTATTAGTTAGCTATGCAGCTCAGGAAGCAACAGTTAGAACTGGAAATGGAACAACAGACTGGTTTCAAATAGGAAAAGGAGTACATCAAGGCTGTATATAGCCACCCTGCTTATTTAAATTATATGCAGAGTACATCATGAGAAACGCTGGGCTAGAAGAAGCACAAGCTGGAACAAGATTGCTGGGAGAAATGTCAATAACCTCAGATATGCAGATGACAAGGGTGGCCTTGAGGCAGAAAGTGAAGAGGAACTAAAAAGCCTCTTGATGAAAGTGAAAGAGGATGTTATGCCCGAAAGTCCAAATCTCAAGACCGACAAGAACAAGACCTCCACAACAATGCAAAAGGCAAAAAGGGAAATTTATTTCTGACTCGAGTCAGGGCCCCCGCCATGTCCAACGCAGTGGAGTAAGACGAGAGGCCCCAACCTCTGGGTTCGAGCAGCATTTATAGGATTATAACAAAGGTAGGCAAACTTAGATTGGTTGCACGGGTTACTTGTTAACTGCTGATTGGTCAGTTCTTCATGAGCGCGGGCTTTCCTGAAGAATTTCCATCTTTGTCTCTATAGGCCACCTCTAGGCTACTAAGCTTACAATGATTGGCTGAGCGGTGTGCGCATGAATTTTGAACCTCGCATCTCACCTGGATTGGCTCAAGGTTTGGCACAAATGGGGACTTTCCTGATTCGTTTTAAGGGTATAATTCCCGGAATCATGACTCAAGTTATATTTTTGGGCCTGGTGTATCTCGCTAAGCCTGTCATGGCTAGAGTCTGGTCCTAACATTCCCCTCTTGTCTTTGATCATATAGAGGAATCTTCCTCTACTTCCCGGGGCAGCTGGTAATACTGCTGTCACAATACAAACAGTTGTACAGTATGAATACGTTCTTTCAGCCAGGGGGACTTCTGCGGTCAATCTTAGGAAGAGGAGGGCCAGCCATCCGAGGTTTTTTGGCGGCTGAGCTTCAGCTTGAGGGGATTTGATGGGTGTATAGTTGCCTCCCATTCTGCCTGGGCCTTCTGCTCCTCTGGAGTGGCTTGCGCACGTGGTTATAGTGCACCCAGGGCCCTATTCCGTCGACCTTGAGGGCAGTGGGGGTAGTAAGGAGCACAACATAAGGACCCTTCCACTTAGGTTCTAGCGTTCTGGCATGGTGTCGCCTAACCCATACCCAGTCTCCGGGCCCGATTTGTGTGACGGTATAGTTCCCCGATTTTGACCTTCATGGATTTCTTGGATCAGCTTCCAGACCTGGGCGTGTACTTTTCCCAATGCCATCATGTCTTCCTGGAGTTGCCTCAAACTGGGGGAAGGTTGTCTTTTGCCCTCGAGAATGGGACAAATTGGAAGGGATAATTTCCCATGCATAATTTCAAAGGGGGTCAGATTAAGTTTGGAGGGGGTGTTACGCGCACGGAAGAGGGCGAAAGGAAGGAGAGCCACCCATTCCCCACCAGTCTCTATTGCTAGTTTGGCCAGTGTCTCTTTTAGGGTCCGATGCATTCTTTCTACTTGCCCTGAGCTCTGAGGGTTATATTCACAATGTAGCGTCCACTTAGTCCCCAGAGCTAAGGCCAATCCCTGAACAACCTGATTGATAAAAGCAGGTCCATTATCAGAGCCAGTGGTGACTGGCAGCCCAAACCTAGGCACTAGTTCTTCTAAAATCTTTTTGGCCACTATCAGTGCTGTCTCTCCCTTAGTAGGAAAGGCCTCAACCCAGCCCGAGAAGGTGTCTACTAATACTAACAAATATCTATACTCATATTTGCCTGGTCTTACCTCTGTAAAATCTATCTCCCAGTGCTGTCCTGGCCCTTCCCCCGGTACCTAGTCCCAGTGTGTTGCCGCCTTTCAGGCCTCATCTGCTGGCATGCCTTGCAGGCCTGGATTATGTCTCACACTGTAGTTTGGCGTCCCGGGAACCTCAGGCAGGCGGTCTGGAGGAGCGCTGAAGTCTTTTTCTCACCCAGATGTGTGGACAGGTGCAAGTTCTCACAGAGGTACCGACCTAAGTCAGCCAGAAGTATCAGGCAGTCCTCAGTGTCCATATGTCAGTTTATCGGCACCGTGGACCAGGAGGGCTGTAGCCGCGATGATGCGGAGACAAGGTGGCCACCCGGATGCCACCTGGTCTAGCCGTTTGGAGAGGTATGCCACGGGTCGCTTCCAGGGTCCCAACTGCTGTGTCAGGACTCCCTTCCCTACCCCAAAATCTTTTTGTCCACTATCAGTGTTGTCTCTCCCTTAGTAGGAAAGACCTCAAACCAGCTCGAGAAGGTGTCTACTAATACTAACAAATATCTATACCCATACATGCCTGGTCTTACCTCTGTAAAAATCTATCTCCCAGTGCTGTCCTGGCCCTTCCCCTGGTACCTGGTCCCAACATGTTGCTGCCTTTCAGGCCTCATCTGCTGGCATGCCTTGCAGGCCTGGTATGTCTCGCACTGTAGTTTGGCGTCCCAGGACTTTCAGGCGGGTGGTCTGGAGGAGCGCTGAAGTCTTTTTCTCACCCAGATGTGTGGACAGGTGCAAGTTCTCACAGAGGTGCTGACTTAAGTCGGCCAGAAGTATCAGGCAGTCCTCAGTGTCCATATGTCAGTTTATTGGCATCATGGACCAGGAGGGCTGTAGCCGTGATGATGCGGAGACAAGGTGGCCACATGGATGCCACCGGGTCTAGCCGTTTGGAGAGGTATGCCACGGGTCGCTTCCAGGGTCCCAACTGCTGTGTCAGGACTCCCTTCCCTACCCGCTGCTTTTCGTCTACAAACAGCTAAAAAGGTTTAGCTGGATCAGAAAGGGCAAGAGCGGGAGCCTTTAACAATGCCTGTCTGAGCTCCTGGAATGCCTGCCTCATTGGCTCAGTCCAAGTCCAATCTTTAGCCTCTCTACTGGCCTCATACAGGGGCCGGGCTTTTTCAGCAAATCTTAGGATCCACAACCGGCAATATCCAACAGTCCCCAGGAATTCTCTTACTTGCCTAGGGTTAGTAGGCTCGGGGATCTGGAGGATGGTCTCTTTCATCGCCTGGGTTAGCCACCTTTGGCCCTGTTTTATCTTGAACCCGAGGTATGTAACTTCCTGTTTGGCAATCTGGGCCTTCTTGGCACTGGCGCGATAGCCCAAAGCACCCAGAATTTGAAGAAGGCTGCCCGTCACCTTCAGGCAGTTTTCTTTTGTAGTAGCTACCATCATTAAGTCATCAACATACTGCAGCAAGACCACATCAGGGTGCCTACCTCCGTACTCCTGGAGGTCGTCTCCCAGGGCCTCATTGAATAACATGGGCGAATTCTTGAAGCTTTGTGGCAATGGGGTCCAAGTTAGCTGCCCAGGGGTCTGACCATTGTCTTCTTCCTATTCAAATGCAAAGTTTTCCTGACTCGAAGGAGCTAAGGGCAAGCTAAAAAAGCATCTTTCAAGTCCAAGGCAGTATACCAGGTGTGATCTGGGGGCAGACTGCCACCACTCCTTTGTTTACTTCCTGCAAATCTTGCACCAGACTGAAGTCTGTTCTCCCTGAGTAGCAGGGGGGTATTCCACGGGGATCGGCACCTCCTGATAACCCCTGCCTCCAGGAGGTGTTGTATGTGGGGCCTGATGCCACGTTGGGCTTCCTGACTCATGGGGTATTGCCGTACCTTCACAGGCTGCGCGCTGGCCCTTAGCTCAATCACAATAGGGGGTCTCTGTTTAACAAGTCCCATTCCTGCTGTCTCTGCCCAGGCCAGGGGGTATTTCTGAACCCATGGTTGTACATCGGGGTTTATCGTCACTGGGGCTCCTGGCAAGTACAGTCTATATTCATCTCTTAATGCTAGAGACATAACTTGTAAAGGCTGACCGGACCCATCCAAAACAGACATCTACCCATGGTCGAAGAGAATCTGGGCATTAAATTTGGATAACAAGTCTCTTCTTAACAATGGGGCTGGACACTCAGATATCACGAGGAAAGAATGGGTTACCTGCTGTGTCCCCAGGTTTACTTGTCGTTTTGTTGTCCATCCATACTGACTGGTACCTGTGGCCCCTTGTACCCAACTGGTCTTCTTAGACATGGGTCCATCTTTCAGATTAAGAACTGAGTGTTGAGCCACGGTGACTTCCATGAAGCCCATAGGTTTCCCCTCCAATTTTATAGTTACCCAGGACTCGGGGAGGTGTGCAAAAGCTCAGGAGGAAACAGGAAATGCATGTCTCCACTCCAAATGAGGTCAGACTCCCCAGTGGACACTCCACAGGGACGCAAGACCCATGTCAGCACTTTCGAGGAAAGCTCAGGTTCCGGCCGCAGAACCAGACGAGGACTTAGGAAGTGGCACAGAATGGAGAAGAATCACGAGAGGTCCCTTGCCATTTGTGAGGAGAATGGCCTCTCCTGAGGGCTCTAGAGCAGGTCCCTGAGGTCCCCATCGTAACTCGAGAGGGACCTGCCGCAACTCGAGAAACACCAGGAGGTTCTCCCTTCCAGGCACAATGAGTCCTTTTTCCAGTGCGGCATATCGAGGGAAATCACAATTTCTCTCTTGGACCTCAAAAGGGTCCTTCTCATCCTTGCTGCGACTCAAGGAGTTCCCGACACACGTGCCTCCACTCGAGAGGAACCCCGAGGGTCCCGCCACAATTCAAGAGGAACCCCATTGTCCCCTCCTCAGCTCGAGATGAGGTTCCTTTCCCTGCTTCATCGGCAACAGATTCGCGGCATTCCTGTCGCATCTCAGGAAGAGGTACTCTCCACAGGAGAGTCTAGAGGAACTCTAGGTGTCTTGCCACCCAGCCAAAAGACCCCCAGAAGTCTCAGTCCACTCCAGAGGAACCTGATATCCCTGCACTGCCTCGACTGTCACACCGAGGATTGACTCATCCCATGGTGGCACGTGTGACAACCCTGGTGGCACCTCATGGGAAAGTCACAGATCCCTGTGTCAACTCGACGGGAAGCATGACAGTGCTGCTGCAGCTTAGGAGGAGAGCAGGTGTGCATGTCTCAACTCTAGATGAGGCCTGAATCCCCTGTGGACACTACAGAGGGACCCAAGTCCCATGTCAGCACTTTTAAGGAAACCTCAAGATCTGGTTGCATGTCGGGATGAGGAATTAGGACCCGCCATCGACTGGAGAGGAATCCTGAGAGGTCCCTCGCCATTTGCATGGAGACTGGCCGCTCCGGAGTCCACACCAGCGGGTCGCTAAGGTCCCCATTGTAACTCGAGTGGGACCTGCCACAACTCGAGAAATACCAAGAGGTTCTCCCTTCGAGGCGCGACGAGGCTCTTTTCTGCTGCGGCATGTCGAGGGAAATCACACCTTCTCTCTTGGACCTCAAAAGGTTCCTTCAGTCCCTTGCTATGACTCAAGAAGTTCCCTGTCTCATGCTTCTGCACTCGAAAGCAACCACAAGTGTCTCGCCACAACTCAAGAGGAGCCCCAAAGGGTCATTCACTCCCTTGCTGCGACTCAAGAAATTCCCCGACACACGTGCCTCCACTGGAGAGGAACCGCGAGGGTCCCGCCACAAATCAAGAGGAGCCCCGTTGTCACCTCCTCAGCTCGAGATGAGGGTTCCTTTCCTTGCTTCGTTGGGAACGGATTCCCGGCATTCCCATCGCATCTCAGGAGGACATAGTCTCCACAGGAGAGTCGAGAGTAACTCCAGCGGTCGTGCCACCAGGCCACAAGAACCCCAGAAGTCTCAGTCCACTCCAGATGAACCTGATGTCCCTTCACTGCCTCGAATGTCACCCTGATGATCGATTCAGCCCATGGTGGCACTTCTGTCAGCCCTGGTGGTACCTCGAGGGAAAGCCACAGATCCCTGTGTCAACTCGACAGGAAGACTGACAGTGCAGTTCCAGCTCAAGAGGAGACCGGGCGCGCATGTTTCCACTCAGGACGAGGCCTGAATGCCATGTGGTCACCCCAGAGGGACCCAAGTCACATTTCAGCACTTTCGAGGAAACCTCAGTGTCCAATCGCAGCTTCAAACAAGGACATAGAAACCGCAACCGACTGGAGAGGAATCCCGTGAGGTCCCTCGGCATTCGCACAGACAATGGACTCTACTGAGGCCACACGAGCGGTTCCCTGTGGTCCCCGTCATAACTCAATAGGGAACTGCCGCAACTCGTGAAACACCAGGAGGATCTCCCTTCCAGGCGCAATGAGGCCCTTTTCCGCTGTGGCATGACGAGGGAAATCACACATTCCGTCTTGGATCTTTAAAGGTTCCTTCACTCCCTTGCTGCAACTCAAGAAGTTCCATGACACCTGCCCGTCAACTCGAGAGAAATTACCAAGGTCCTGCCACAGCTTAAGAGGAGCCCCATTGTCCCCTCCTCTGCTCGACATGAGGGTTCCTTTCCCGGCTTCATCGGGAAAAGATTCCTGGCATTACCGTCGCATCTCAGAA